>VZRE01005144.1:0-355089 GCA_013396775.1 Cephalopterus ornatus | reverse complement strand
AAAAAAAAAGGAGGGAAAAAAAAAAAAAGGAAAAAAGATTAATTATAAAACCTTTTTTTCCTGTGTTTGCTGCTACTCTTTGAATTTTAACAAGTACTCATGAGCATTATAGAACACATAGTCCCAGTGCCTACTAAATTCTGATTTGCGCAAGAGGAAGGGTGGGTCTGCCTCCGCTCAGCAAGCTCTGCTTGTTAGAGCCCCCTTGGAAGGTGGTAGAGGTGTGTTTTACTTAAATACCCTTCCCTTCCACATGACCCAGGGTCCCACAGCACTGCTGAGAGATGACCTGAGTCTGGGCAGATGCATCGTGAGGGAGGAGAAAAGTCACAGAGCCGGTCACCGCTCTCAGCCCTGAGAACTTACCCTCCCTTACCATGTCCTTCCTGACACACTGAGGCACTTCTTTCCCATTGCTTCTTTCTTGTCACCTGCCTAAGATCCACACCTGCTTGTTTTCTGACAGCTGTCCTGAGCCTGACCTGCTTTACTGTTGGAAAATCAGCCTTTCACACATCCGTAGTCTTTGTGAGTTCTGCTGTTGCTCTAGTGCACAAAATAAATGAGATATTCACTAGAGGAGTTGTTTCAAGACAATTTAGGGGAGCTGGCTTTTTCTTCATATTTCAGTGTCAAATGAGATGGCATAATCAGAAATAACTTGCTACTACACCTTGTTTTTTCATATTCATCACATTTTTTATTTTGTCATAAGCAATTCTGGTAAGAGCATGTGTCGTAAAATGTGCCATGGTGTGATATCAGGCCCTCATTTTTAAGTGATTTGAGATGACAGCGTACTGCCAGTACTAAGTACTAATATTAAAATAGGCTTTGTTCTTTTGAGTTTCATTCTTAACTTTCTAAGGACAGAGTTTGGTCCAGGGATGTGCAGATTCCAATTTTTTGGTTGCCTCTTTGAAAACAGGTGGAGACAGTCTTTTATTGCTGTAACTTAAAATACTTCATCCTCCTTCATTTGCTACTGAAACCTATTGCTTTGGAAATGAGGAGAAAAGAAAACAAAGAAACAAACCACAAACCAACCACCAAGCTATAAAATTTTCTATAAGAAGAGAAAACTATTGTTCTTACCAGTTCCTAACTTAGGAAGAAAGAGAAGCAGGATTAAAACTGTGGTATCTCTTAGCACTTGGGTTTTTTTCTCTGTCATGACTGTGCAACTAAATTTTGTTTAATCAAACTTTAGTGAAATGTCTCGCATCTTCTAACATGTAGTATCATCTACAGACCCATGAAATGTCTTACAATCATGGGGCTATGTGAATTTATTTTATTTTCCTTCTAAGCTGCCTGACCATTTTAGCCCAGCTGTATGTCTCGCAATATGAACTCATTCACCAGAAGTCTCTTGTGCTATAACTAGTGATAGAGATCTACATGGAGCTTTTGTTAAAAGGGTTTGGATATTTTTAATGACATCTGATTTGCTAGCAAAAATGTCAAGCACATAATTGCCATTTCAGAGTTTCATAAATCTGAATCAATTAGTAAAAAGAACCCCTTGACCTCATGTCCATGAGTGTTCATGATCATTCAGTCTAAGTGCTAAGGAGCTATTGGCACATGATATTCAAGCTGAATGATCCTTTTGTTCAATCTCGTTTTCTTAGAACAAGGGTAAGTGCAGCTCCCTTTGAATTTAAAACCTTGCTAAATTATTTAGTGCTACATACCACAGACTGATTAAATTTTGCACAGAGTAGTGAGATTGTTTCCCAGGTAGGTCATCACTCAGTTCAGTTTACCACTTAAAATTTCTTTCATTCTCAGTCGTAATACAGCAAGGGCCATCCATCATTATCACTCTGTCCTTTAATTTTTCTGTCAGCCTTTGTCAAGTTTGAAACAAAAGCCTTCACATTTTTATCAACTTCAGCTATTGTTGTCTGGTTTGTGCTCAGTCATGTCAAAATATCAGTTGTGTTTTTACCAAAAAAAGTCAAATATTTTCAATAGGTCAGATCTATCTTTCACATAAGCCTGCTAAACCAAACAGAACCGTTTCTCATTTCTTTGGAGATGGAGAGTAAAAATGCTTACGGCCAAATCGGCAGTGAGAGTAAATTGTCCAGGCTCCCTGCACTTAAACGGATGAATGTCTTCTGCCTTAGTAAGAGGGATGCGGCACCAATTCAAGAGAGGAGAGGCAAACAGGAAATTTTGATCAGGCACAGCTTGACACTGATTCAAGCTGATCTTGTACAACATTATTCTGCCATTCATGAGCAGCTCTGCAAAGGAGCAGCCCCCAGACCAAGCCAAGCATTGTGTGCTCCTCCTTTTTCCTCTGTTCCCTTGGGACTGGAGTCAGTAACTCCCCTTGGTGTGAAGGTCAACCCCTTTTCTATTTCCAACAACTTTTACAGGAACAATTAGTTCTCCATGAATTGTTTGTGTTTCAGAGCTAGCAAGGTTTTGAAATTAATACCAACTTAAATATATTATTGGATTTCTGGCTGAATATCTGTCTGTCGACAGACATCCAGTTTAGAAGTGAGATTTCAAAATTAATGGTGACAATTACTGCTTGACTTCTAGATCTCTGAGCATGGCTATTCTATCTTCTTTGGTTTCCCATCTGCAAAATATAGCTATTTTCTGCTTCACAGGAGGCTAGGGATTAATACCTTACTATTATTGAAATAGCAATCTTGTGTAGTGATTTGGGTATGGCTACTTGAATTAAAAAGTTCCACTCTATGAGGTCTCTTGGTCATAATGATCCTTGGTGTTTAGTGGCATGAGAGGCATAAACAAATATTTTCTTACAGCTGAACGTTGTGTACAACTAGATTCAGAAATTGCAAGACAAGGAAATGGAATTAAGTTTCACTCTAAAAGAGGTTTCTTGGGCAGAAATCTGTAAATCCATTCTGTTAAGATCCTTCTTGACAGAAAGCTCAAGAGGACAAATCTTCATAGTCCCTTTGATAGCATATTTTTGAGCAGCTGCAAGCAGGGAGCTCTGGATAACATAATGTGTGCCTCACTAGTGAGGTAAGATAGGTGTGCCCTGCATTAAAAAAAAAGAAAAAAAAAAAGTCCTGCAGGATTAGAAATAGGTCAAATTGTCATTCCCTTTTCTGGCGTGAAAATGAAGCAGCACACCCTCCATGAAACACAGTGATCCAGATGCCTTAAACAGAAACCTGTGCTGTTAAGTATCATTTTTTACCCGTAGTCTGTCTGATTTTGGGAACTTCTGAACCCACTTCCCTCCTGCACCTGCAATACTGAGAGGGGAGTCTGAGGAGCACTGTACATTAATTGTGGGTTTTTCTAAAGCACGTATTCTACATTCTCTCATGCAAAAGCGTTTTCCAGGGAAAGACAAAGTTTTCATGAGAATCCATTAGTCTTGGAAGAACTGATGGGAGCCTTTCTGTCAGACTTAATAGAACTGAGAGGCCCCATCCATATAAGTGGGGCTCAGGTGCTTTTCAGAATGCTGTGCCTGGATTTGGACTGTCCAAAACAAGATTTAAGGGTGAGATATGGTCCAAGAATTCCGAAATCTGTTGTCTGTGTACTTTATACATTCCTGTTGCAGACTCTCATGGTCTTAATGAGGCAATTCCCCTGGGCAGAACCTCGAACTTAGATAGGTATGAACCAGACATATCTGGAGTCCAGAGCAGACTCAGATTCCATTGCTTGGGCAGTGTAGTGCTCCTCAGGCTGCTGATTCCTTGTTCCTCTCTTGTACTGTGGTCTTTAAGAGCAAATCTTTGGAATGCTGTGAGCAAAGCAGACCAACTGTAGCCATTTGCAGGGTGAATTTCCCCTTACGCTGCAAAGGAAGAAACAAAGCAAATGTTGTTCCTTGTGTTTATGTTTCTTTTGGGAGCATATGTTTTTATTTGAGGCTTCTGACAAGCTGTCATTTTGATGTTTGGCATCAGAGTTCATGATTTTGATCAGGAAACTAATTTCTGCAAAAGTTTTCATTATTCTTGATCTGATGAGAGAAGATGGATTTATCACATCTGTATTAAAACGCTGATATTATATCCTAATTCTTCTTAATTAGAATTTTTCCTAGATAGCTTTTCATTTAAAATGAGAAATCTTGTTGGAAATGCTTCAATCAGAAGAGAAACCAGAAAGCAATCAAATTGTAAGTTTACCAGTCACTCATGTAAGCTGTTATTTGGTAAAATAGGTAGACAGTGTGTTTGCAGAATAGATACCACTGCCATAAAACCCTAACTTGCCATTGCAGAGTCTGAAGTAAATGTCATATTCAAGAAAGATAATTAATGGAACCGTAAGTCACACTAATTAGGTTTTACATACAGGAATGATTTGTAAAGCTTTCTTAGTAAACACGGATTTGCTCTTCTTATGAAGTAGGTGGGTGTTTTTTTTCTGTTTGATTTCATTTTTATCAGATACTTATCAGGGAGGGAGTTTCCCTTTATAAGAAGAAATTACATAGATCAGTACATGTGACATGTATCTTTTTAACATGTTAATTTATTTCTAATGCTTGTTATACTCAGTTCTGTTTAATTATTGTGGTACTCACACTCCAGGTAATATTATAATTTTTCCTGGTGATTAATGTGGCCACACTGAGGGAGTTTTTAAAAGCCTGTTCTAATTTTTGTGGCTTGAGAATATTTTGTACTTAGAAATATATTAAATATCAGTGTACAACAGGTGAAAGAAGGATCTTATGCTGTTTTCTGAAGGCTTCAGAAGTGGAAAATCCCACAAGTATAGATTCCAGAGGGGGTGGTGCCGGTGTTTATCAAAACTAGAGGCATACAGAAAATTTTAGGTGTCTTATAGATGTTAACTAACAAGGAGACTTTCGCAGTTGCAAAATGATCTGTTGTCCAGTATGAAAATAAGGTAAGTGTGCTACTTTGAGGTCTTGAGGGAGTAATTCTGCAATGCTGAACTCATGGACCATGTGTCTGGAGTGTGTTCTGTAGGGCCCAATACTGAAAAGCTCTGAGCTACTTCAGCTTCCATTGATTTCAGTCAGAATTGATGGTACTCAGAGACCAATTGCATTTCTTTCCACGGCAAGGAAAGACAGATTGTGGGTCAGATTTTGGCTCTTTTATTGCATTGAATAGCACCCTTCGGAAATATTTTCACTGAAATCAGTATGGAATGGGTTACTCACCATCAACTGCCAAGAAACGAGTCCTTTCCTTTTAAACCTGCGATATAAATAATCTGAAAAATGTCAGATGTTTTTTATGTCTTCGTGGAAGTGCTTTTCTCTGGTTCTCTTCAGGGCTTTTGTTTGTTTGTTCTTTAAAACCTGCAATCACCTTATAAGCAAAGTCCTATTGGTCTTTATTGCTTTTGGCAGTGTAATCAAAGTGTAATTCTCTGTACATCTGGTTATGTTCTGCTCTGTACTGGAGCATTTCGCAACAGACATTGTTGGTTCCTCTGCAGTGGAGCAGTGGTGCCCCCAAGCCTGGCACCCCTGCACTTGATCAGAAAACCGAAGGGTTTTGGTTTTGATGCTGTCATCATCAGGGCTCTGCATTTTTTGCTGACTTGTAAGCACGAATTTGTTAATAGCAATATTATTTTTAGTTTGAAGCCGTTTTAGAGAAATACTGATGTGTGTACTAACAATAAATTGTCTTAAGGATGACTGAAAGATGAATGTGCCTGCTAATTAGGGTAAAGATTTTGAAATATACTCTGCTCTGGATCTTAGCAGACAACTGTGTCTTAATCAAATGTGTGGGAAGAAGAAAAGCAATCCGGAAAAAGCAGCTCTTAGAGTTAGTAGCATTTTCTCCCCTTTTTCCCTCCATTGAGTCTGTCTGAAAGTGGGTGTTTTAACATACAGCCATTTCTCGTTAACATGTGTGTGTTTATTTTAGCATGATGGTGTTTTTTTCATCTCCCACTCTGACACAGCATGTTTCATCTGTGTATGGTTTCTACTCTATGAGGCATTTAAAATGGCTCAATGAAGAAATGGATTCTTGTCACTTAAACCGTCACTCTCTAGATCTGTGGAAGCTTGGTCATTTTAACAGAGTTTTAAATTCCATATGCTCAAAGATTGACTAAAAAATTGAGAGTGATAAATGTCAAGAATTTAAAGGTACTCTTTTGTACCTGTAATAATTTATGTTAATCATGTTTTAATTTAGTCATTTTCAACATTCTTGTATTTACAAATTAAACCACTGTTATGGTTCTCCTTTGTTTGCATGATATGATTTTATTTTATATTTTTTTTTTTCCGCTCACCAGATGTTTTCAACACTTTGCTTCCCACTACTGTCATCCCCTCCCTTACCACTGCAACAGTCACAACCACTGTAGCCTTAACAGCCAGCACAACCACCTCGGCAACAGCCACCAGCATCAGAGGTACAGTATACTTCTTTGTTATGGCCTGGAAAACACATTATAAGTAGGAAATTTTTAGGTTTTATTTCTAAGAAGGGTAGATATTGCTAAAGAGAGGGTTCAGACATTTTAATTCAATGTATACCATATATCTTGAATAGAATAATCCCCAGGATGGTACGTGGTTAAGAAAGATTTCATATGACCTTGAATGTTTTCATTGCTCTAGCAGTGTGTATGTGAACTTTGACAGGATGCTTAAATTATTTGTATAGATTTGCATTTAATTTTTTTAAGGTTAGTAAATTAGCTTTAATGTAAAATGCAAGCAAGCTATTTTTAAATAAACATGACCTTTTAAGAGTAGTTATTTTGGGTGCTACCATTTAAAACAAGATAGGTGCCTCAGCATTGGAATTTCTGTTGATGCAATCTTGCTTGATAACAGAGGTATTGCATTACATCACCCTTGTTGGTCTTTTACAGTTTAAGGTATTCCTAAATTAGGGTGTTGTTATCTCACCAGAACTAGAGTAATTAAGCTGAAATTTCTCTCTCCCCTCCCTGCCCCCCATCCTGTTGGGTTTTTTCTGTTACAGCTTTTCCGATGTTTCTAGTATTGCTTCATTTCTTTATGTGCAAAATATAAGGGTTAATTTTACTCTTGCATTCAGCAACTGATCAGATAACTTGTTAAACAGGGAAGATGTGTGTGCAAGGTTTCACAGGTTATCATCTTCTGGGTAGCTACGAATCTCTCACGGTAAATGAAGTGGCAGAAGTTTCCTATGTGGTCTCTTGAAAGCTTTCATTGCACAAAGGGAGAGAAAATAATATTCATTTACCACACTGCAACTGTTCACATGATGAGGTACAACTAGGCCAGCCAGGAAAGTTAAGACAAAGTCATGTAATCTTTTCTTCCTGGAAGTGTTGTTACGAGTCAGTTGTAGTGACCTAACTTGCAAGGAGAAGCTGAGCCAATTTGCAAGTCCATTGTATAAAGATTGTGATAGTATCAGATCACCCAACTTCTTCCTCCATAGGGCATTGGTATTTTAATATTGTGGGCCTCATGAATAAACTGACATCAAACCTGAAATTACATTTTTTAAGCTTTAGTAGTGCTTTTAATGTAAAACATATATTGCTGTTGCAGTGAAAAAGAGAACAAGTGTTATAGTAATCCCTTTCCTCCAGAAAAAAGGGGATAGACCATGGAAAACAGCCCAGTTCTTATGGGTCTAAATGGTTGCAAGAACATTTCCTGAGTAGAAATAGAATGACAGGAATTATCATGTCTTTATAAAAGAGTATTTGTGAGCTTTCTGAGGGCTCACATACTGGAAGGATAAAGTTCTTGGTGTGCTGTGCTGGTTTTTTCTGTCCTTAATGAATTGTTTTCTTCTGCTAGTTATGTCGTAACTAAACTATGTCGCTGTTGTGATCATATATGTAGCGTATTCATGTTTTTAAGGCATTGTCTTACCTCCCACATGAGGTTTAGGGCCTCATTTTCCTTTACTACGAAGCGTTCGTTTTTTTATCATTTGTGTGGCCAGCACCAAGAGGAGAACTCTCTTCTAACCTTCAACTCCAACACATAACAACAGTTACAAAGAGATGCTGCTTTAAGAGAGAGTAAAGGAAGGAAATATGGGTGAAGGCGATCAATTGCTAAAACACGAGCACTCGCTTCTCCCAGCAAAATGACTGAGAAGGTGATACCACTTCAACCTCAAGGAAGTGGTAGTTATGGTCTCTTGGACAGATAAGCAAAGGGACAAATGAGTGTGGGAAGTCTGTTTCCTGAAAAGCTTGTATTGAAAGGAAAATGATGGTCTATCCCAATGCAGAGGAAAAGACAGGACGTGTGTAATAAACAAATGAAGTTGTTTATCTAACAATCTGAGAAATCAAACACCATGAAAATGTCAAAACATAGAGTAGATTGGTGTGGAAGAAACAGGAGACTGGGCATAAAACCAGGTGCAAAATGAAACTAGCGAGTTGTGAGAAATGTAACAAAACAAAAGTGTTTAGAAATACACTAGATGAAAGACAAAAATGAAGAAATGTAGTGATCCTGTTAATGAATGATGAGGACAAGGCTGGAATAATTGGTGTGTTAGCCAACAATGGATGACAACTAGAGTGCTGTTTATACCAGGGGTGTCACACTGAAAAATTACCACAGAGATCAAAAAACAAGGACAGAAAATTTAAAGATGTGTTCTGCAAAGAAGCTGAAGGCACCAGTTTGTTCGGTTTTGCTTTTGAAAAAGAAGTCAATATGACTGATGAAGAGTTATTTTCCAAGTTCGATGGGGAAAACTAATCCCCTTGTTTAGTGGCAAAGGCCTTTAGTGGAGACACTTTGTAAATGCATGGGAGGCAGTGACTCTGGTGTAGCTATTCAAGTTCTATGACTTCCTTCATCCTGGCTTTCATTAAAAGTGCTTGATTCTCACGGTGGAGGGAAATGGAAAAGATGCTCTCCTTTGGTCTCTTCATCTCTTTTCTCGGACCCATAAAACAAATAATGTTCGCAAATTTACAGTGACTGCTATGAAGGCAGAGTTCTCCTATCCTGAAATACTAGACTGAACGTTATCTAGATTGTCAGAACACCTACATAGCAGAGGTACAAATGGCATAAAAGCCGTTTTGGAGAGGGGCAGATTTTCAATAGTATCTGTTGTTGGCTGAGCAAAAAGTACCACATGCATTCCTTTGACACTTCTGCTTCCTCTTCCGGTAAGAATTTTGACATGAAGGAGTATATAAGGACATTAAACTGAGAAACTATTCATATATTCTCAACCTTCAAAACAATTTTTTTGGTTGGAAGCAGCATTTCTCTTTGTCTTATGTTATTGGATCATTCCTTAAAGAAACAGAAGTTTGCCCCAGGTCATAGAGTAGTGCATACTATGTAGTGATACCTTTGAACTGGATTTCCAATAGCTGACATAATAAACTTGATACACAGATTTCACTAATTCTGTTCTAAAATTATTACTTGATACTTAAGAATCACCTCAGGTAAATTTTTCAAGACATTTCTCTATTCTGCAAGACTTTTACACAGTCCACTTTGAGGATATGTTACTCCACATCCAGTCACAGGAAATGTCTTTACAAGAATATGATACAGGATATAAAGAGGCAAGAGAATCTGTAAATCTAAGGCATTTTGTATTATGGTGATTGTAACTCCTTGTTACCAAAAGCCTGAATTAAGGGGGAAAAAAATTCTCCAAAAGTCATCAGTTAATTCTGGAGCCGTGTGATCCTTTGCTGTCTTAATTTGCATGGCATTTAGGAAACAACATGAAAAAAGCTACTGATCCAGTTGGATGACAGCATGATAATTCATAAACTTCCTGTTTAGTCAAACTTTTCACTTTCTCAGACAAACGTATTCTTGCCTTTTTGCTCAGTCCTTCAGGAATTAATTATTCTTTTACTGGTACATTACCTACTAACTCAAAAAATCTAAACATAATTTGATGCCAGTGAAGAGTATTGCCCTTTATATATTTGTCAAGGGTATCTTAAAGCCTAATAACCGTGATAAGGAATGTACGACAAAATGAGAATCAAATGTATGAGAAGAAACAAATCTGGAGGGCGGCTGAAAGAATAATTATACACTGTGTGAGTGCTTGTCTTTCTATCAGATTTATGGAATGTTATTTGTGAAAGCTGTGCATGGATCCATGCTATTTTTCCCTTTTATGACTGGAAAGAGGCACAGGAGGATTGTGAATTTGCCCCTAATACTGAAACAAGGGATGCCTCCTTTGGAGAAATCCTTTGTTAGTATAAAGTTAATTTAGATGGTGCCATTCCAATACTTCAAAGTCCTGTAGGTGGAGAGGGAATGTGAATAACGATCCAGGAGAAGCCACCTCGAGTCAGAATAGCTCTGTGTTTCTGGATTCACAGAAGAAAAGAAGCTTGTGCACACAAATGTACATAAAACCCTCACCCAGGCTGGCATTATATTAATCACCCACACACAAACAGAACAATTTTCTTTTGTTTAAGTCCCATTCCTGACAAGGGGTGTGGGGGGGGGAAGTCGAAGAGGTTATAAAACTTGTTTATTTTGACTTCTTATTACTGAAGATTGAAATCTCACCAACAGCTCCAAAATAGGTGCAAAATTAACATTGCTAGAATATCCCAAACTCAAAAGATAGATCCATTCAGTTCATTGCACGTATCAGAGTGATTCAGTCTCAGCTGACTCACTTGTATAATGACTGTACCAGAATGTTTAAAGCTTTATATAGAAATGCCTAAAAGCATCTCCAGAAGTTATTGTGTACAACAGAGACATGATGCTGCTCCCAGGCAGCTGAACTGTGAAGTTCAAGAGTTTGTTTGTCAGGGTGACCACAAAGCCAATGAATGTACACATTTATATGTGAATGAAATCCCTGCGTTATTATAATCCACTTTGCTTTTATTGGTTTTGGCTCTGATCTAAAATAAGGATTTCTTAAAGGAGATCTGTGGAGCTAAATTTAGAAGAAGAGTTTACGGTACTGTAAGGAAGAGTTTGAGGATGTAATAATTTGGAAAACTATTGTGACTTTAATTTGTGAATATTTCTGTTTAATAGCATAAAAGTCAACCATCTTAGCTAAAAAATTACATTGCTTTTTTATTTTCTATTTTTACTTTGAAGTCTATATTAAGAAATAAGACCAAACCCTACTAGGAATAACAATTTCTTTGTGGCTTAAATGCAGAAGCTGTTCGGACAGTACTTGTAGTCCTCATATACTTTTCCTATCCAAAAATGCTAAAAATTGCCAGTTCTTTCCTTGTGATTTCATTTTTCTTTCACATAATCTGATCAATATAACTTGGCTCTTTGAGATATTGACAAAGAGAGAAACAACAAAGCGAGGATAAGCTGTAGAATATGTGAGGGGCAAGGGAGATAAGGGCAGACTTATAACTAAAATATGTGTGTGCTTACTTGCATTCAACTCTGATAACAAAAATGATGGTTGTCTAATGTTAAAAGCAGTTTCCGATGACAGTGAGCTAAAAGCCAAATGCTTCTGTAGC
Organism: Cephalopterus ornatus; assembly: GCA_013396775.1. NCBI lineage: Eukaryota > Metazoa > Chordata > Aves > Passeriformes > Cotingidae > Cephalopterus > Cephalopterus ornatus. The sequence continues at coordinate 343,641 of VZRE01005144.1, read as the reverse complement.
AGTAACATAAAACCTAATTTGTGTTTAGTTTTATTCAAGCTGGGTAAGAAAATTACAACTTTCTGGGTTTTACTTCTTCTTTCTCCCTTCTTTTACACCACCCTGCTACTGGTGTATCCAGTGTCTTAGATTTCTCAGGAGGCCAAACAATCTGAGATTCAAACCAACAGTTCTTTAGATTATTTTTTTTTTCCATTAGACATTCAAGTAAGCCTTTAGCACCATCTTTCAAGAATGGCCATTTCATGATTTTATAATGATTTCTTTCATTACCATTATTTTTCTGTTCTACTTGTTTCTCAGCTGTTTGGAAGATGTGTTAACGAATCACAATAAACCTGAGTTAGACCATGATGAAATCACAAACCTGTTTTACAAGCCCCTTTCCCTGAGGCTTGAAACTGGGCCGTCTCCGGTCAGAGCTGTTACACAGGTGAAACATCTGCAGGCTACAGCTGAGGAGTAGCTGGAAAACCTTCCCTAGCGTCTGGAGCCAGGGATAGAAAGCACCCTATTGTTCACTGGCACTTGTATGGGCTAAAGAGAGGAGACCAGGAAGAGCAATGGTGCCCAGTGTCCCAAGATCCACAACTGGTTAACAGGTGCAGAGAGGAGCTGCAGGAGCGCAGCCCTGTCTGACTCCTTTTACACGTTCTCTCTGCTGCCAAGGGCTCTGAGGTTGGAAGAAAACTCCACAGCTTTGTTTGTGTCTGGCCTCAGCTCATTAGCAGACACGTGGCTCCCTGGGCCAAGTCGTGGCTTCTGTGTACCCAGGAGGACAAGCCAAAGCAGAAATCCAGAGTGCCAGGAGAGCAGAGAGCAAGATGGCAAGATCCGAGAGTTGTTTTAAGATTGAATAGTTGAATTTTTTTTTTTATCAAAATATAGTTGTTGTGAACAGGACTTGGAGTTTCTTAAATTCTACTGTGATAGTTTCAGGATGCTTAGTAGTCCACAGTGCCTGTTTTAGAGGTAACAGAGTATTTGTTCCTTTTCCATAGCAATGTTTAATTTGAGTTTCATCCCACTGGCCAAGCTTGGTGGTACAATTAATGCTGTGAATTCTCAGAGCTCACAAAATTAAGATCAGCAGAGGAGATTGTAGCATCTGTTCTGACTCCAAAAACTCTTTGTTTTTTAGATCTGATAGATAGAGAGCCAGGAAAAGCCTTTTTATAATATTATTTGGGGAAAAAAAAAATTAAACCCCTCCCTTCACCCCCACACTCCCAGAAACAAAACAAAAACAAACAAAAAACCCAAAACCAATAAGGCAAAATAAACAAACAAAGAAAACCAAACTAAAGCGGTTTCCTACTTTATTGGCTGGATTTCTGCAGACTTCTACGTATATCCACAGAGAATTAGAATCATAACAAACAGTACATGCTCACATGCATGGTGATCACAGACCAAAAACAGACCAGCTCCAAGCAAGAGGCTAAACACAGTATGAAAATAGTGTTTCTTGGGTTTGGGGGATTTTTTTGAGGTAAGGCTAGGAATTGTGGGTATTGGTACATCCATAGAACATATCTTCCCGTGTCTTAGAAGACAACAGAGCAGTAAGTAGCACCAGAATGTGGTTCCTAAAGGTACTTTTTGATGCATTGCGAAGCTAAATATGAAACTGCATTATCTCTACATGCTAAAAAGTGGAATTTTCCTGATGTCTATTGTGAGCAGACCGAAATCAAATCCAAGTGTTTCTGTGTGGAATTCCCAGTCCTCAAATACTTTTAAAAGATGTTTTTGTATTTGTACTATCAACCCAAGAGTAACCCTCCAGGTATCATGCCCAACATTAAAGCAGTCTAACCCCAAACAAAAATTCTGGCAACACGACCCATGTGATGATAGTTACCTCAACAGCCATAAAAAGTATTTGTGCTTTTCAATTTTTACCTTTCACAGACTTAAGCAAAGAACTGTGCCATTTAGAAAATGGCAATTTTCTCTGCTTAACAGCTCTTATGATGTAAAATGAAGACTGTCGTCATTATTATATGTTATTTGGTCATATAATTCATTAAATGAGGCTGTTGCACTCTGGAACAAATAAAGATGGATTTCATAATCTGAATAGTTTGCCAAGTAAATGAATATCATAAATGAGACGTAGATTACACTACAGGCATGCTGAATACATGAAAGAAAGTATCATAATATCATATATTAGGAACCTGCTCTTTGTGTCTGGAACAAATATTTTTAGTGCTAACAAATCCATCCAGCTGTCAGCTTGCAGTAATGAAGTAGGCAACTTAAAAAGTACACAATGATTTCCAGCCTTGATGGATTATCACTTAACCCAAAATGCAACGCTGTACAGATAAGTATCACAATTGGTTGATGGTCTGATAAAGATTCCATTATATAGCTGAGCTCCAGAGAGGCTTCAGCAATGCATCAGGAATTCAAACATTCCTAACTTAAGCTCTGATCACACTGGGGTGGGTTTTTTTTTTTTTTTTGTACTGCCTATGAATTATGCAGTCCAACAGTTTCCATTGTAAGCTGGCAGTAGGAGAGATTTTCCAAATTAAGAGTCCCTTCTGCTGGAAGCGTGCTGTCTGCCTGCAAAGAACATCCTTTGCTCCCAGTTCATCCTGAGACTTTCCCTCAGGTGCCACAGCCGGTAGGGTCTTAGCGCTCCTTAGCAGCTCAGCCTGCACGTGGAGCTAGCAAGGAAGCACAGGCCTGTGGAAGTCCCTGGGAAGGACTGAAATCATCAGTATCACCACCTCTGCTCTGTGTAAGGTGTCATATCAGAGTCAGTGTCTATTGACTGTAACCATTTCCACCTGACCTCTAGTCAGCGGTGACCTCGTTGCAGTGATTTTCAACATTCAGATGTAAACAAGACATGAAACCTGTATTATGTGTACTAACTTCATAGTCTATTCAGGCTTAAAAGTCTTGTGACTTTCAAAATAATAACAATAAGAATAATAAATTATTACGTGTTCATAGCTGCTGCTTTAAAAGCCAGAATTCCACTGCTTTCAAGGGACCTTTGGAATCAAGTATTTCCAGCTCTGCAAGCAGTTTGGCTTGCAAATTGGCTAAACGAGTTTATCCCATCTAGGTGACAGGTAGTTCTGAGGTTTGGATGTACCTGGATTTTCCAGTCCAAAGAGAGACAGGCTGTTTTTATTGTATTGTCAGGGCTGCCTGCAGTGCCCCATAAGCTTGACAATGACCTGCGGACATGTGAAGTGCTTCCTCCACAGGAGAACACGATGCACTTTCCTTTCTTCCAAGTAAAACCTTACATATCCGTAAGGTCATTAATTTTGAGTGGGACTATACGTGAGGGACTATATACTATTGGTATGTTATTCATAGATAAAATCTGTGATCTGCTAAGTCTAGAGTGACCTGCTGGGTCGGTTGGCCTAAATTTTTTCATGGTTTCCACTCTTATAGATTTATAATGAGGCACAGAAACCTGCAGTTTATTAGCCCATCCACCAGAACATACATAGACTTAATTTAGGGCCTAAGGAAATGGAGAATCCACAATTCTCCTTGGTGTTTCTCTTCAGCACTTAAATATCCTCTATGTAAGCTTGAGCCTTCTCAGTTAAATTTCTCTGAGGTTAACAATCGAAGACTGGTTCTTGTTAAACCATTCTCTAGTAAAAAGGCTTTACAATGCACATGCATTTTCTTCTCAAAGGTAAATATGTAGTGTAAAGAAGGCTATTTAAATATGCTTCTAAATTTATTCTTGGACTTCATTTGAAAGAATTGAGTCTATGATCTTTAGGATCTTGTTAAGACTTTTAGTTGCTTTGGTTTGTTTCAAAGGTGTTGTCAAGTGTATCTTCAGTGATGGGTTTGAGGGAATCATTGCATTTCTTATAGCAAGGAGAAAGATTAGAATAATAGTTTCTGTGGAATGTGTTTCAATGTTGCTGTATTTGTGTGAGATCACAAGACTAACTTAGTTTTGCTTTATTTAGAAAGATGTTTATGGTATTTTGAAGACACTACCAGCAAAAACTGGTATCTTTTTTAGGGGGTTTATTTTTTATATTTCTGTGTTAGGCAGAATTTGGCAAGTTTTGTGCTGTCAGAGTATTGATGAAGTGCTTCACTGCTAAAAGCAAAAGTGTACAACTAAATATCGTTAGAGTTAACAACAAGGACAACTAAAGCAACTGTTCCATTGCCATGTGGGATGTTAAAAAAAGACTGAAGCAGTGCCAAGTTCTAAAAATGAGGAAAGGAAAGGAAAAAAAGAGAGAAAAATGCTTATAGTTTCTAATGCATTGCTAACACCTTTAATAAGAAATGCACGTCCTTCTCACTAACCAGTGAACTCAAGTCATCAACTGTGCCTTTGAAGCTGAAAAGATTACTCTCTCTGCCCTTCGTTTCTCTGACATTCCACTTGAAACACAGTTAATAACTTCCAGTGTGAGCTTCACAAAATGCAGAATTGATACTAATTATATTAAGTTTCTTGGATGAAAGATGACCTTGGTAAAACTTGGAGCTACAGCATTCCCCAGAACAATAAAATAAAAGCAAAATCTACAGAGAGTGACTTGGGAGATTATTTAATCTGACCTATAAATTTTTGCATATGAGGTTATTCAGACACTGAATACGAAAAAGGGTATTCTTAAGGTAATGTTTTATCTTTTTTTTAGAGAATTGAGATAAATTGCAAAATCATACCCCTGACCCATAAATCTTTTAAGGTTAGTGTTCTGCTACAGTGCAGCCATCACACTGGGCGCAGAGAAGCGGAGTCAACACAGCCAAAGTGAAAAAAGGTGAACAAAAATGGACTACCAATGTTTTAAAAGATTAGCTTAAAACACACTGTAAAAGGAACGAAGTGGGAGAGAAGTCTGGTTTGAAGTCTGTAGTATCATAAATGGCTGTACCTAATCACAGCCAAGTTCATTTTTTTTTTTTCATTGTAAAAACTGAGAAAAAGAGAGAATTACAAACTCATCTACTCTCAGAAATACAGGGTGGAAAACCTTATTCAATAACACTTGACTCACTGTTGAGCTGACTATAAAAGACCGAAGGGGAAAGCAGAAATGGAAGTGACGGGAAAAAAAATGAAATTCTGAACCAACACAAGGAAGTACTTTTCACTCAAAGAGAAATACAATTTTTCAATAGCCTACTGAGCCTAGTTTGGAATTGGAGGCACTGGGGTCATTAAAGAAGAAGGGAGATACTATTCTGGAAGAACTGTGTTAACCAAGATGACTTGCAATGGGCTGAATGGCCTTTTCCCTTTCCCCAAATTTATGTTCTTTTTGAAAAACTTTGATTACAAGTCATCCTGCTGTGATTTAGATAGCATGAATTTGAAAAGAATGTATCAAATCCTTTCAATCAAGATGCTTGGGTTTCTTTCCAGCCTGAATTCTGCAAGCCTGTAATAGAAAACCATCAGTCAAGGGAAAGAAGTATCAGGAGTAGCAATTTACGTTAATGTACAATTTCCTCTTCCACTGTAAAGAGCAAGAGACAAGGATCCCAGACAACAAAGGCCAGAATATAAATCTTTATGGGAATATGTCAAAAAGAAAAAAAAAGAAAAAAAGGAAAAATCCCGAAGACTGACAATTTAAGGAAGACATTCTATTTCTTTTATACATTTCTTTTCTTGTGGCTAACAAGTCTCCACTGTATACACATCAGGTCATGCAGTGCATTCAGCACCCTACAGAGGAGAGACAAGTTTCATTTTAATGAATTCAAAGTGCCATAATGGACTTTAGCATTGACTTTAGATCAGGTCCCTCGACATACTTGAGAGAAGCTAGCTCTTAAAACCATATTAATTTGTTAGAGAATGGGAACATCATAGAAAATTAATATACAAAGCCTTTCCAAATTTTAATTTTTTTTGTGTAGTTTTCAATACTAAGAGGAATATTTTTAACGTTTGAGTTTGACTCAATTACTGTCTCCAGTGCAGGAATCTTCTCTGCTACAGGTCTGAATTGCATGCTTAGGCACACTTTGAGGTTCTTTGACACAATTACTGCCACCAATCCTGAACTTGTTTATCCCCTACAATGCAGTTTTGTTGCTGTGAATGCTAGGTTGCTATTGTATGTGAACATCCATATGTCAGATTGTCTGTTGTTGTGGGGATTTTTTGGATAAGCTGTGTGTTTTAGAAAACAGTAGCTGACCTGGCTTATTGAAGTTTTTAAGGGTTGTTTAATTCCAGAGCCCTATCCCTCCAGTTCATCTCAGAAGCATCTGTTCCAAATATTTCTGAAGTTAGTAACGCTGAGAAGAAATTAGTCTTTTATTACAATCAGGTTGGATCTCGTCCACCACAAGACCTTGTGCCAAGTAATTTGTGAGTGGTTTTATAGATTCCCAGTCCCTATGGGACTTTTTTGTTGTTATTGTTATCCTAAGTCCCTGTATTATAGCATGAGTGTGGGGAAGTGTGTTAATTGTTTTTGTGTAATGGAAATCTCCACCTTTTTACTGCCTGATGCTTTCGTGTAGTATTCACTAAGTTTTACCAAATCATTTCTGTGGAAATATTTGCTGCAAATTGCTACCATGGCACTCAGAGATGTTAGTTTTGTTTTCCCACGCAGAATTTGCTTCTCTATATTTATTATGAATTTTGAGTGGACTGTAGGATTTCTGCATAATTCTAAATCCCACTCAACCAAATAAACGTTCAGGAGAATAATTCATACACAACAGAAATTCAGAGTAGTGTGGGGTTGCCTACCACACCATAATAAAATAGAGGGGTTATATGCAGTGGGAAACATCTTGCTCTTGTAATATTTGCAGTGTTACAGAGAAATTAAGAACATTGTGAAAGTTCAAGGGGAGGAAACTTTTCCTTCTATTTTATAGGCAATGCATGCATGCAGTTGTATATAATAACAGATTAAATAATCTACATAATAGTCTAAAACACATTTTCTAATGTGTGTGTTTTATTAAAAAAGTGATGAACTGTTAAGCTGTGTTCTGAAGACAGGGGCTTTGGATGCTAATGCTGCTCAAATATTTTTAGGGTTTATTTTTTTACTTTTTTTACTGTTGAAAGTATGTCTGAGTTGTCTTATGTTACAGTCTACTAACCCTGTTAGTCATTGTCCTGGTTCCTAGTCTGAACTACTTTCAAAATCCTAACATATTAAACCATTTTGTGAAAAATTCTCTTAATCAATGGTGGGTAGAGGCACGTCAGCATTTGAACTTAGTTCAGTATTCAAACACAAGCCTAAACCACAATTTTGTATCTCAATGGAAATGAAAAATAAACATGCTCGACAGTTAGCATGTGCTTTAAACAGAGATCATTCTCCATTATTTTTGGGGTCATCTGATTTGAGGTTTGTAGCATTGCACATTTCTTAAAGCTTCTCTCTCTTTTGACTTGATGGCTGCAGAATGATGCTGCTAATTCTTCATGCTTTCAGAAACTTTAGTGGAGAACCCAGACTAAACGCTTAATGAGTATTTTAAATCAAAGATGTCTAAAATTGAATGGGTATGTGCTTGGCCAAATAGAGGAAGGCAATAAGAAAAACAAACCTAGATAAAAGAAAGAAAATTAGTGGCTTCTTCTGTGCATAGTAACCTCTCTAAGTTCCCTACTTTTGTCCATTTCAACCTTGTATTTCTCGATCACACTTTTTTTTATTATCACTCACTTTTTATTTATATTAATTCTATTATTGATTACCTGGTTTTAAAAAGGAAGTCATTTACTTGTTGAAGTATTGTGGATATGCCCATATTTAAATTGCCCTACTCATTCTGAGTCCAAATTGGCATTAATTAATCAAATTGAGAAGCAGATAAGAACCCTGGGTTTGCCTAGCTTGGAGGAAAAAAAAAGGCTGACCTCCTTGGTTTTTACACCTTCCTGAGGAGGGAACATGGAGAGGGAGGTGCTGATCTCCTTCGAATCCAGTGATAGGAGGTTTGGGAATGGTTCAGAGCTGCACCAGGGAAGATTTAGATTGGACATTAGGAAACATTTCTTTACCAAGAGTGGCTAAACACTGGAACAGGCTTCTTGGAGACAGAGGTGGTTGATGCCCCATCCGTGTCAGCGTTTAAGAGGATTTGGGCAATGCCCTTAATAAGGTGCTTTAGCAGCCAGGCCTAAAGCAGTCAGGCAGTTGAAGTAGAAAATTGTTGTAGATCACTTCCACCAAAAGTTTTCCATTCTGTTCTATTCTGCTCCAATTTATTCTGTTCTATTCTGTTCTAATTTATTCTGTTCATCCTTAAGGTTGATACCGTGGTGGCCACAGCAGATAGCTGATGTTGCACTAGAACTCGCAAACCTCCAGTTGGGATAGCTTCCTGGAAAGATCTAACTTTTACATTTGATATCACACGTGAAAATCTAGGTCATCTTCTCTTCCAAATAAATTATAATCAAAGGATTCAGGTTATGAAAGAATATAATATAATTTTTAAAAAGGCACACAAACGTTTAGAAGTGTTACAGTCGTAGGTTTCCCCATCTGTTGCTGGATTCCTTCAGTATATGGCTTTTCAATGCTTCAAAAAGCTATTTTAATTCTCTTTGTAAGGGTTGGAAGAGGGTCATTTGTACTGTGTTCAAAAGACTAATGTTGGAAAAGGGCAGTTATTTTAGCCATATTACAATATTAACAGTATGTTAAAAGGATGTCTTCTGGAAAGGGGAAAAATGAAAATGGCAGTCAAATGTTCTCAGAGTTAGTCTTGGTCAGTTGAGAGTTCCAAAAAACAACTTTATAAGTCCTGAACATCAATTAAAACCTTGCTTCTAACTTCAGAGCTTGGTCAAAAATAACTATGGATAATTTATTTATTAGTGAATGTAGTAAATGAAATTTTCCAAAATGGTTATCATAAGAATGGGCACTTTTTTTCTTTTCTGTCAAAGAAACTTTTATTTATTTAATTTGTAATGAATTGACCTATGTCAAGAAATTTATTCTTTCCATCAACAGCTTATACTTTCAGATCCCAGTTTTATTCTCTGATATTTCATTAGCATTAATTACTCTATTTGCATTGCTTTGTGTCTTAGTGAAAGAAAAATACAGACAAAAACATAGAAATAAAACTTCGTAGTACTGAAAAATGTGGGGTTTTTTTGAGACTGTGGCAGTAAGTGCCACAAAATACCTGATGACCACTAACTGTCGCAGGGGAATGTGAACTAATCCCGACTGCATTCCACAGCTATTCTTTCAGCAATCAAACCGAAAATGATGTATCAGCAGCAGAGCTGTGCTGCATTGGAAGCACCACTTACATACATAGTAGGGCAAAAGCGTTGCAAAGAACGGGACCTGCAATCCAGCAGTGTGTTATTTAGTCTAAACTTTAGAGATACTGTCTTTTTGACAGGCCTGTACTTAAAACTTAAGAACTTTTCATCAGTTTCACGTGACATTTAGCATACATTATAACTACGTATGAATTGAACTAGTTTTGTGACTATGTAATCACACAGGCTATTCTTAGTATTAACACTTTGCTAAGTGCTTTCCTGTGATCTGATTTTTTTTGTCTTCTGGACAAATGGCATTAATCAGGCTGCAAATACCAGCCTGATCCTGCAAACTTGGGCGCTTTGTGCAGAATGATCAATCCCATGGAAATCAGGGAAGCTACATCTGTTTTTCGATTCAAATGCATGTGTGTCTTTGGGAGATTAGGAACATTTTTAACATTAGAGCTAAACCTCATTCTTCGAACTTTCTGCAAGAAAGTTTGTTTGGAAGGTTGTGTTGAAGGCGCTGTGGCTTAATCATGCCCAAATATTCCATTAATTTGATATTTTTTTTTCACTTACTCATTGCATACTGAGACAAGTAGAACAAAAATGAGGGGGTTTGGTTTGTTCTTTTTTCTTGGCACCCAGTCTGTGTTATTACAGATAAATAATTTTCATGATAAGGTTAAAGCATTTATGTTGTTATGCACTTATCATGCATTTACTCTATTTGCTCATTTTATGTAACACTTCACAACTTTGATAAGGTGTGAATATTAAGATAAGACCCAATTTCTGTCTGAAGTGTCCACAGAATCTGCTTCAAAGAAAGAAAAAGTAATAGGACTTGAAATTTTTACTCATTTTCCAAATATATATCTGAACATCTGCAGTACCATAGTAGATAATGTTAAACATTACTGCTACTAGATAGCAGTAGTACAATTGTATTTTTATGACAGAACTTTAAGACAAATTAAAACTGTGTACTCATATACTGAATCTCCATTCCCATTTCATCTTTTAAGTTCTGAGAGTATTTAACAGAAATGCGTGCTTACCTTGCACTTCACATAACATTTGAAATGACTTTTTTGATAAAATTAGGAAAGATTCATGATTTTCAGTGTCAGTGTATTTGTAGAAGTCTACCAGAGATTATGCATATTTTTCCTTCACATACTAAAGGTGATAATCCCTCCCTACCCCTCCTGTCCAGAAGTGCTGGTTTCACAAGCCACTTGTAAAATAACTCGAGACATTTCAAGACCATGAGGAGTACAAAAATCTTTCATTTGCTACCTGAAGTGGGACTAATTATTTCACCACAAGGGAACAAGCCATAGGGCCCTGGTCTGTCATGGACACAGTCAGCTGGCCCCACAGCACTCCTGCCTTTTGCTGAAGAGAAAGGACAGCTACAAAGCAGAGAGAGGAGGAGAAAGAGCTGGATTGTAACGTGCAAGGAGAAGCCACTAGACAAAAAAAACGTGGCCATTCTGGACATGTGACATTTAACTAACTTAGAAATTTCGCAGAGTTGAAATGCACGGTTACAGAAGCAAACCTAATGAAAGTATTAAAAGTGAAAAGCAATCCTGAAAGAGCTGCTGCTGATACTTTGTAAAGAGGTGTTGCATCATTGCAGCGACTTCTATGCCAACAAGTCAGGATACAGTGATCATAGAATCATAGAATCAGCCGGGTTGGAAGGGACCTCTGAGATCATCAAGTCCAACCCTTGATCCACTACCACCACAGTTGCTAGACTATGGCACTAAGTGCCTCACCCAGTATCTTCTTAAATACCTCCGGGGATGGAGAATCCACCACTTCCCTGTGCAGCCCATTCCAATGTCTGATTACCCTCTCTGTAAACAATTTCCTCTTGTGATGATACAGAAAAGGCCGGTACAACTGTGGCACCAGCAGGAGAGGAGTAGAAACCCAAACAGAAATCGTTGCCTTGTCATTTCATAAGTCTATGGTGCACCTAAAGGACTGCACCTTAGGGTGTACCTTACATGCTTAAAACTGTACCTGTGCTTTGCGAATACTGCTTGGAGTTCTGACTATCCAGCAGGGGGGAAAAAAAAAAAAAAAAGATAGATATGTGAAGAAAAAAAAAGTGAGAAGGATGACTGGTCTTTCAAAATGGTGTCTGTGCTAAGAGAGATTAAACAGGCTAGCACTCTTCACCTTGGAAAAGAGATAGCTGGAGAGAGAGGTGGCAGCAGTTAAATTAAATTAGAAATGACATGAAAAAAAAGTGAATGATGTGAATACAGTCACTAATGCAGAAAGTTTCTAGACTCTGGAGTCAAAAAATGAGTGAGTGAACAAGGGAAACTTTATATATTCTATTTTTCATCTGATTGTAAATGAAATCAGACTAGATGGTGGTGTTTTCCCATCTAATACAGCCACTCCAATGTTCTCTTACTGTTCTACACAGGAAAAAAATTACAGATCTCATATTCATCATCATTGAAATGAAGAAAAACATAACGACCTAAAACCATACCTTTAATTATTAGAAATAATAGTCTTAAAAATCATTAAATCAAAATGGGTCTTTCTAACTGTTAAGTTGACTAAAATAATTGTAGATTTTACAACTGTTTTTGTTGCAATGTTAAGAAAAAATAAATATGTTAATTTAATAACCACAGATAAAAATACTGAAAATTGCAAGATGACTAAATCACAACCATAATATTCCTCTACATTAATCCAGTTTTGTTAAACTAAATCTCCCAACAATATAATTTACTACTAAAACCTTACTGATGTACAGACAACGTAAATATGCTGCTGTCCTTGTCAGAGTTCACACAGCACAGCAAATATAGGTGAATATAATTTGATACAGATCTTACAAAATCAGACCAAGTCAGTGATCGTTACACAAATCGATATTTTCAAGCACCACTGTGTCCTTCTTTTTCTCATGAACTCGTCTTTCAGAAATTTCTATTGACTGACAATGTTTTTAAAGGAGGTTGCTATCATTTTGTGGCAAAGTGGGGTTTAGCTGGGGGAGACAAAGCCTACTAGAGAAACGTCTTTATGCATGTTTTTGTCATCCTGCTTAGCTCTACCTGGAAAATGTGTCTGTAATTTCAGTACATTATTTGGAACTCAAAAGCAAAACCATTGCTCTCCTTATTGTCTGGTAAAAAGGAAAAAAAAAAAAAAGTTACAGTTTAAACGAGGTGGTCTTGCCATAAACCAATAAAGATAGATTTTTTCAGTAGTCCATAATATTTCGAAAGATTATTTTTACAAAGTTACATTTACCTGCCTGTGTAAAATTTAAAGACTAGGACAGGGCTAAGGTTGAAGGCGTGTGAAAAATAGCAAACACTGGAACTTTTTGTCACTGGAAATAATTTTTTAAAGGTGCCATGGTGTATTTTAATTAGCCTCAACCCTGAAAATATAAAAGACAACTTATTATGCATGTACTCATAACAGTAAAGTACATTGTGCCTTCCTAAAGGATGCTTTTGAAGAAAGTATGTTTTATTTTAGTGTTACAGAATTTGCAATTTTTTTCCCAAGTTCAAAATTTTCTTTGTAAATAAGCCAAATAAAAGTCTAATGGTCATGAAGAAAACAGAGATGCTTGAGAGTGCAGCTTAATTCTCCCGTTATTGCCATAAATAATAGTGATATAACACATCTTAACAGAATGAATTGCTAATGTAGATTCTTTATTGCCAAGTCTCACAGTTTCAATGACATTATAAAATCATAAAAAACAAGTTATGTGTTTTCCTCCTTCCAAATAATGCAAATAAAAATTACAGATGAAAAAGGCATTTGCTCATCCTACAGTATAATTTACATTATCGAAGAAAAGCCAACAATACCATCTGATGAGAATGTTCATCAGATGTGACTCTTACTGCTATAAGGGAAATAATAATTTTTCTCTATGGCCAGCTACTGTGTGAGTTCAGTGATAAAGTAATTATCAAACTGTTTGACAATGGCACTACTGGTTTGTGGAAAGAAATACTGTCTGGGTGGCTCAAGGTTGTAATAGCAGTAATGGTTCCACAATTAACCAAAGTAATAGGGGAACCTAAAGAGCATATGTTACAATAATGGTAGGAATAGGGAACATAAAGCATACAGAGGGGTAATACAAATTCAGATTTTATAGCCACAGATAAAAATACTGAATATTGCAAGATGATTAAATCACAACTGTAAGAACCTTCTACCTTAATCCAATGTATTTAACCTGAATCTTCTAGCAGTATAATTTACTGCTAAACCCTTATTGATGTAAACACACTGCTGTGCATATCAGAGTTCATTTACCACAGCAAACATTGGTAAAACTTTTGGCACAGTTTTTACGAAATCAGATTGAGTTGGTGATCATTAGACAAACCTAAATTTGAATGGAGTACCAGTGAAAGCAAATTTATATGAGCATGGAGTACATTGTGAATAATTTATACATATGCATTGTCTTTCCCACCAGAAATCCCCACATTTTTCAGTATTCAGAAGTTACAAAATCCATGACTGAATCCATAAAAATAGGAATAGTGCATTAAAGAAAATAATTAATATAGTGGGTTTTGGTTGGGTTTTGATTTTGGTTTTGGTTTTTCTTTGGGAAAATATGCTATGTCATTAGAGACGTTTTATTGGTCTTTTTTCTTCTGATGATATGCATAACATTCAAGCTGATTTTCATATTCAGGCATGCCCCCTGGAAGCATCATGCAGCAAAGGTGATGCTGTAACCTGAGGTACATCACCAGAGCTCTTATAGCTTGTTGTCTTGAAAGAGTAAATACTAGAAATTGGCACCCCGCTGGAGCTGTGTTCTGGTTTTTTTGGACAGAGAGCAAGGAGAGTCGTGCTGCTCTCTAGGTCCTGAGCTGTACCCCTGCTGGAGCTCAGCAGTGAGGCTACTGCAGCTGTTTCCATGTTTGGTTTCTGCTCTTACTGAAATGCCTGGTGTGAAACTCCAGCTGCTAAGGGGATACACATCCTGGTCAGTCCATCCAACCCCCTCTGATACACAGGCAGGAGAAAGAACAGTTTTTTCGCATCAAGTCATAAATCAGAAACACTGACTTTTGGCCCTGGAAATTTGAAATTGTCTGGATTTTACCCTTCTTTGTCAAGACTCACCCGTTCACGAGTGAGAGAAGAATTACTGGAAACAACTAGAGGTAGGTAGAAGTTAATAATCTCTGTAGACATTTGCATCCAGGTTATTTGGTTTTACATACCCTGAACAGGCCCCTTGCTACTACACATCAGTGAAGGCTGTCAAATAACAGCAGCTTACAGTGCTCAGGCTCTGTGAGTCTAACCTAGTAGCTCCGTGTATAAAATACTGTGCATGTTGCATTGAGTATGTGAGGCAATATTCAGGGCTGGATTGTTTGGGGGAGTTAAGAGTGGGCGGGTGAAGAAGATGATGAGTTGATTCTTGGCCCATCCATTAAATATGTCCCAATTATATCTTCTTGTGCTAAAGCAAATAAAAGGTCACACTTGAGCTTAATGCAGCGCTACAACTGTACTACGCAAGATGCTTGAAATACGGTAAAGAATATATAGCAAACATATAACAGCACTTCTCTTCCACTAGATGATGCAGAGGAAGGCTCTGCCCCTGTGTGTATATTGAGGCAATTGAACTGAGCATAGGCATAGTTTTCTTTGCAAAAGGGATATTAAAGTTTCATTTCATCAGAGTCTCTTGCCTGCTTCAGGCAAAAATTGGAATCCTGGCTTGGTCCCAGCAACTTGAAAAGAGTCTGATGCCTATACAAATATACATAATGGCAGTCTTAATCATTAGGAATTATGTTATTTTTCTGTTTCTCCAGTAGTGTTTCATAATGAATCAAAATGAGCTAGACGGTTCGCTGGTAGTTTGAATGCTAATTAAATGGAGACCTTCAGCAGTTTGTGACCACTTTTAGTGCTTCTAATTTCTGTTTGTTTACATTTCTGTTTATCAGTGAGGCTTGTGTTTTAGAAAACCCCAGCATAACAGAAGAATCCTAATTTCTTGCTTTTTCTCTCCTTTTTTTTAAGAAGCAAAGCTTCCAAATCTACAGTAAACTGCTCAGACGTCAGTGCAACTCAGACTATGCCAACAAGGTTTTTTTATCTCCCTGTAGTAGGGATTCAGAATATTAAGCAGTTCAGAGTAGGATTTACAAGGATTTTACCTGCCTAGTTGCCCCATCATTTTCTCACTTCTTTTCTCCAGTTTTGATTCAGTGGACAGAAAATGAGATTCTTTGAAAACAAAAGGAATTTAGCAACAACAAAGCAACCAACTAATTGGAGAAAGAAAAGAGGGCAAAAAAAGCGAAAGCATCCTAAAATAGGTATTGTTTGCCCATCTGGTTTTTGCTAATCATACAACAGTGAATAGAGCATTGACCAGTATTGCGCTTTGAATTCTGGTTTTGCTGGTTGAAGCTTCTTGCTGACATTAGAGGGGCTAAGTTTCACTTTTGTAGCTATTCCCCTCCTTACTCTGCTCAGGGAGGACGTCATTTCATGTCTCTGCATCCCGTTTTCGATAACATTAAAGGAACACACGCCAAATAGGAAGCAGGACCCACGAGCTCACTTGTGCTATTGCTGTTTTGACTGCTCTGACTGATGAACAGGGCAAAGCTCTGAGCTGGTTCCCTACCAGGAGGAGGCAACTCCCAAAGTGTGGGGAAGGGACCCAGCAATTCCATGCACCAGCAGGCTGCGTTTGGCACAGCAAGGGAACAGCAGCAGCTCCTAAAGCCTGGTTTCTCCTTTAGTGGTTTTCACATAGAAAATCAAAGATTCACAGGGATATGTAGGCATGTATTTTGTTTCTCTGTCGGTGTGCTTCTGTCTTTCAATGCCTTTAGAATAGAAATGGGCGATAGTGAAATTCAGGGAAATCACTATTTAAAGAATCACTATTTAAAGAATTCCATCTAGTTTCTTTTAAATAGTGTGTAAAAGAGCCTATGGAGGAAGCAAGCACCAGTTTATAACACTAATTTTCCTGAATGATACAGAGTGCTATATATGTAAAATAAAACTGGTACTCCTACTCCTGCTACTAATAATAACAGCAATAACTAAGAGAAGGTTGCACTAATTTTAATTCATTATTCTTCTAAGGAACCTCGGAAAATCTCCCTTTCTTTTCCCCAACCCTACCAAATAGAGAGAAAAAAGTTATCCAGTACTTTTTCTTGGTCCCGATTCGTTTCATCCACAAGTACAGTAACTCTTTCTGCTGAATTTTAGAGCATTCTTTCATGTAGGAAGTACCAAAAGTCATGGCTGCATCCCTGTGATTCACCAATATTTATTAAGTAAAGTGAATGAAATGAGAAAAATGGATGGGAAGAGATTTGCATTCATAGGGCAGATTCTTTTCTCCCTTTCACAGTCTTTCCGGTCTCTTCTGTTTCTTTAAAATCTCTTAAAATATTTTGTTTCTGTTCTTGTATCAAGAATGTTACTAAGCACATAATGCTGTGAAGAAAACATGGCTTTGCTTTTTCCAAAATTTCCAGAACCAGTGTAACATCTCTTTTGTTATAATTGATTTTCAAGTTTGTTTACAAGGTTTCATGAGGTGTAACCTATTGAAATGAGTCATCTAGTTTTCAGGGTGTTCTGGGAATAAAAAGTTCCTGCACAATGTAGGTGTACAAACACTATTAAAATGTTAGCACTAGAATAACTCTCCCTAAACATGTTGAAAAATGATTTGATTTTTTGATTTGAAAGAACAGTTCAACTCACCATCAATTACCCTCAGAGCTCATTAGGTTTGTGCTGTTATAATTATCAGTCCTTTTATGTCTTGGGCCTTTCTTGTAGCTCCTTGGAAGAATATTTTGGTTTTGATGCACAGCTGCTTTTTTCACACAGGTTCTGCCTCAAAAGGGAAGATCTGATATCAAATGCTGTTGTCAGTTGTGAAAAACAATCAAAGCCACCATTTTTTTATGTTTCCTCAGAAGGGACATATGAGACATTTCAAAGTGTTGTATTGGAGTGTTTCACAACATTTTTGTCTCTTTAAGCAGCCCCTTGAACTTGTACTTTTGTTGTGTCATGGATCCCCCTACACATTGTTGCTTCTTTATAGGAAGATACTCTGAAGTTCTTACACTATGTGGTGTTTTGCTCCTCAAGTAAACTTATCTACATTGCTGTTGGCATATGAAGAAGTGGAATAATTTGAAGTTAGATTTTGAGAAGTGGGAATTTAAGGGAGAGACTTCCTCTAGCACTTCCCTTAGTATTTATTTCTCCGTACAAGTCTATGGACTAAACAAATTCAAATTTTTAATATTTTCCTTTATGTTGCCAGTATTTTAAACAAGGATTTCTGTGGTAGCTGGTTATAAAACTTGTCTCTAAAAAAAAAAATCACCCATCCATAAAAAACCATTCTGCCAAAATGTGCGATTTGAAAAGATAAATATTATCTTTACTGGAATTCTACTGCTTGGTCTTGGCCACAGGGGAGGTACCATCACAAGGGTAGTTCTTTCCCACCAAGCTCTGCACACTTCTTGACTTTGTTCTTTGCTCTGAAATAAAAGACTTCCATTAAAGATTGTAAATCTAGTTCAGGAAGTCTTCTTGATGATACTATGTTTATATGCATGCCAGGCCACGACATATGTATGTGCATGAGAAAAATACCTGTTCAGTGCTTTTCAGAACGGGTTTTGTATTCTGCACACTGAGAAACACATCTCTGAGCACTTCACACTAAGAAGTTCGCAGAAGTGGTTTGTATTGGCTGAGAATCATCTCCGTCAGCCAGCAGATCTTAGTGGTAATTTTGCCTCGGTTAAAATACTTAAAAGCTTGAAATGTGCATTGAGTCAGATGGGAGAAAGACTGCATGCTTAGATACTGCAAGCAAAGCAAGCATGAAGCATACACAATGTCAAACTGTTCATGGCTAAGCCTCGGATGAGGGGCTCAGTCATGATAGTATTTGTTTAAAGGGTTGGTTGGAGTGGTTCTTTGTGGACCTAATGGAAAACTAAAGTATTTGTTTTGTCTGGGCAAGCTTGTTTTTTCCCAGCATATTTCAGAAAAAGGCACATCAACTTTTTTTCTCTGCCTCTGTTCTGTGAAATGACAGACATCTCTTCAGGCAAAAAAATCTTGCAGTAATTTGTCTGACTATCACCAGACAGGTAAATAAAGCTTGAAAAGCAGGTGTTTCAAAGAACAAATTTAAGCAACACTAGACAATGTGATTTACATTTAACTGTGCATCTTAACTTCTACAGATTTTTCTATTAATAACGGGAAAATAAATTCTGTAAAAAAGCAAAGCTTAGAAGAAAGCTTTCCAAGATTTCACATACACTATTTTATTCTATGTTCTCAAAAAATGTTAACTTGTTAATAGTAAAGAAAATTATTCAATTAACTATAAATTCCTGTCATAAGATCCTAAAAGGGCATTGTTTAAACTGAATAGAGGTGAATCTAAAGGAATGATATACCCTATCAACTAAATGTACATGTACTTAAAACCATCATCAACAGCTGTGATAGAGGCACACACATCTGAAGTAAGATGGAGAGAGAGGGGGGATTTTAGCTGATTGTCTGTATTCTCTTGAACATCCAGTCAAAAATCAAATTAATCATTACAGACAGTAGGGCAATGTTTGTGATGCCATGTTCTTCATATATGATATCTTCAAATACAGTTTCCCAGTTCATTCATAGATGAAGTGTTTTAAAGAAACTACCCAGCTGACACTAGTTTATATCATATTAAGAATGCCAGAACATTTTGATCATAGCCAGGGCCAA
The DNA here is from genome assembly GCA_013396775.1 of Cephalopterus ornatus. Taxonomy (NCBI): domain Eukaryota; kingdom Metazoa; phylum Chordata; class Aves; order Passeriformes; family Cotingidae; genus Cephalopterus; species Cephalopterus ornatus. The sequence continues at coordinate 324,551 of VZRE01005144.1, read as the reverse complement.
ATCATACCATTGCTGGTCAGCACTCACTTGCTCATCCATGAAAGGGAGATGAGTCAGGAGATGTGTCACTGCATCTGTCTTCTGAATTATTTTTCCTCGAGTAATTCGTCTTTCTGGGGGCACCTGGTCAACAGAGAATGAAGCCAAAGAATCTGATACTCAATGCATGGTTCTAGAGAGTCAGCTACAGAAGAGGAGGTCAGTGCTGAATGATGCATTTCAAACTGTTCTTTGGGTACAATAACTCACGTGTTCTCTCTACCCGTGCTCCAAACCAGTTCCATTCAAAATTGGTGTTTTCTTGAATTAAGTTCACAACCCCCAGCTTCTCAGATAGAATGACTACCCACTTCTGGGAACTTGACTTCCTTTCTGTCTCACAGTGAAAAGGTGGTCATAGCCTTGGCACGTAATTGTGTTGTGGTGATGCCCTTACTATTTTCAGGGGTTTTCACCCTCTTCCGTGCATGCAAGAATTGTATTTATTTAGGTATTCTTTTTTAATCTCCACATCCCTAGTAAGACATAACGATTCTGCTCCTCTTCATGTTGCATCTTGAATAAAATGTCTGTGGTTAGTACAGTTTGGTTCCAACTCAGTGTTTTCAAGTGTGTATTTAACACTCTTGACGCGAAACAAATTACTTGAGCCCTCAGGCAACTTAGGGCCAGAGACACCTACTTTGTGAATTTAAAACAACTTTATGGGGCAGGCAGGTACACACATGATCAGCTCAGCCAAAATGCTGCTGCCTCTAGGCATGTGCATATTAGTTATCCAAGGATGTGTCTGTCAGGGTTGCATTTGTCTTGCTGTCCTTTCAATGGCTTTAAGCCAGGCTTTTGTGAACACTCTTCATGGCTTTGTTGCTCAAATTGGATTTAGAATGTATTAAAGATATTTAAATGTGCGTTTGTTTCTCGTCTTGAGTGCAGTAGCACGTTGAATAAAAAAAATGATGCCAGAGGTCTCATGGAGACTATTTTTGGGACAAGGAAAAATTCTTCATTTCTGAAGCAATAGCAGGAAGTAACAAAAACACTAGCAAGGCAATAACAGGATTTGTGCAGATGCTTGTGCCACTGGGGAGGTCATTTTAATTGTCAGTTTTGTTGAAGCTGTGTGAGCATCTTTCATGAAAAAGTGGCAGAGAAGAAGGATGGTGCGAGAGCTGTGGAAGGCAGGAGACAGAAAACTGTGTGTAAGCACACACAGTATCCAACAATAGTTTGGATATTATATCATTACAGATATTCTGAGAAATTTGCCTCTGCTTGAAGTCATGTTACCAAAGAGCAAGATATACGGGGGGAACAGGAGGACAAGAGAGATGGCTGATGCACTCCAGAATGTTTTCTCACAGAACTTGGGGGCGGAGCGAAATTTCTGGCCAGAATTTTTGCAGCAGGATTTTGCCTCCTCGGGTTTGTGTAGAAGGTTTGGACCATGTATTTAGTTGTCAGATTGTTAGATGAAGGCTTCCACGTGGTAGTTCCATCGGAGCCCCTGCTGTGTTTGGGGTCTACAGTGTACTTTGAAAAATGCGTGCTCACTGTTATTACATGGAGATAAGCTTCAGTATATTTTTATCTACAAAATGCTTTGTGCATTGAATATCAAGTCTGACAAGCAGAGAAGCAGTTTCTGAGGTTGCTGGTTCTTACTCCCTGCTATTACAGAGAAACACCATCCATCCAGGGTATTACTTGCATGGCAATTTCTCTAGTGAGTAAAGAGATACGGGATATTTCAAATGAGTTGACCTTGCTATAAATAAACCTAGCTATACCTGAGGAAAACAGAATTACACTAGTTTTGTCAAGCTGGCCATAAAACTGAAATCCTTACTGAAAATACTGCAATTGCCACAGAATGCTGAAATGTCAGCTCATTTCTTTGCAAATCTAACCTCTCAGTAATTGTGAATCTGATTTGATGGAAAGTCCATTGGAACAATTTGCTGATCTTTGACATTCTCATTATGTATAATGCTTTGTAAAACACTCTCTGAAATAATCTAGTGTGGAATTTTTTTTTTTTATTTTTTTTTAAATGGTTGCTGTGACCCTGATTTTGAGATTTAAAAAAGATATATATTTCAAGAAAAAATAAATTATTAGAGGAAGACACACTGCCCTTTATATCACATAGAATTTTCCTCTGCCAACATACAGCTGCTTTCTGTGGTGTAATTTCTAAGGTTTTATGTGAACTCTTGCTCCCTGATTCATGTGTGTCCTTTAGTTGAAGGTAGGAGAAAAGTAATTGTTGAATTTTTGAGAGTATGAGTGTAACAGTGATGGCAACAATGTGAGACAAAAGTACAACTTAAAGCAGTAGCAGGATCTTGGCATCCATCTGCTAGATGCTAGTTATTATTAACTGACAGTTATTTATTAACTATTCATTTTAAGATGCAGAAATCTCTTTTTTTTTTTTCTTTTTTTTTTTTTCCTCCCCATGTATTCTTTGTTTTGGTGGCTTATGGCCCACTTCCTAGAAGGATAAAATTTTTAACAGACCTCTGGAGATCTACTGGTCCAAGCCCAGCTTAGGGCAGGGCCACCATACATCAGGTAGCTCAGGGCCTCATTCTGGTTAGTTTTTCATATGTCTGTGCATAGAGAACCCACAGCATCTCTAAGTAACTTTTGTTGCAGCATTTGACCATCCCTGTGGTGAAAAAGAACTATTTAATTTCTAGTTGGAATTTTTGATGTTCCAGCTTGTGTCCATTGTCTCTCATTTCCGCGCACATCTAAGCAAAGTCTGGCTCAATCATATCTTCTCCTTCCTACGTGGTAGCTGGAGATAACAATAGTGTTTCCTCCCTTAACTCTCTCTTCTTAAGCACAAAACGATGTCATTCTCTCAGCATCTCCTCGTACGTTATGTGCTCCAGCCCCCAACCACCTTGTTGACCCTTTCTGTCTATGAGTGCAAGCAGCCACAGATTAAGCTGACCTCGGCAGGTTATGGGTTTGCTGCTCTTTTATTATTATGTGTCACTCACAAGCACTGTCATAGTTAACATAGGTGGAATATGTTGCATTATGGCTCCTGCTTTCAGAGAGTACCGTGAAGTGTTAACCACTCAGACAGGATGGTAATGAAGGGCACAAATGTCCCTTGAAATACCAAACATGTTCATGTGCTGGAACGGTCACTTAGATTATTGAGAGAAGTCATTCTACCTGTACACACATTATTTTAGAACATTAACATTTTATGGGTCTCTTATTATGACTGTTGTGATTGCTTTTGTTGCTCAGTGGTCACAAAAATGGTAGGATTACTTTGCAATACCATTCCCCGAAACCTTGAGAGCTAGGTACAGGTTTGATTGCTTTTTAATTTTAAAGTTCCACACTGTATTGTTGCATTTGATTAGCATACAAATAAAACATCTAATATTTAACTGACCCTCAGAGATATTAGGAACTTAATGTAACTAAATATAAGGAAGTTTTAATCATAATTTTCTAAGTTTAATTGTAATGCATGAATCATTAGCATTTGTGAGAAAGTAGGCATTACTGGGATGAAAAAGAAAACTGAAGCCAGGAGACTATAGCTGTTCATTTTTTAAATACTAATTCTGTTCCATCTTCTTGTATCAGCTGACATACATCTTCAATGATTCCATTATTAAAATGGAACAACTTTTCCTATTAAATTCAAGGTTATTTATGAACCCAAGGGTTCATGTCGACCTGTTTAACAATGTTTAACAACATCCCTAATAATTCTCTGTTTGTTTCCATAATCTGGAAGTAGTTTCGTCTTATTTCTGGTTTACTCCCATATTTCTGTTTATTTTTATCTTCATCAATTATCTGGTGTGAATTACTTTCAGTAATGTAGCTGTGTAAGGCTATCTTGTTCAGTCTTATCTCTTGGAAATAAAGGCATCCAGCTATTAATTTCTTCATTATGCAAATTCATAATAATAGATGCTCTGTGTCCTTTTATACCAAAAAAAAAAAAAATTACATCCAACAAAAGCTTGGTAAAAATTAAACCTACCGAAACCCATTTAAAATATTTTTAAATACTTTTAGATGAAATATTGTTTGCAAGGGCAAGTGAAGTACCTGCCCTACTGCTAATACCACAATATCTAAAAATCATTCTTTTACAAGTCATTCTGCGAGTCAAGGTAAGACATTGTTCATGAGCCTCACTTTACTTTAGAGGAAATGTGGCTCAGACAAAGAGAACACTTTGCCAAAGCACACCCTCGGGAATTTGTTGTATGGCAAGGATTTAAATCTGATTTTCCATGTTTATTCCCTGGAAAAACCTTTGTCTCAGAGGGTGTCACCAGCGTGATGTCCTGGAGCAACACCTCCCCAGCCTCTGGGCCTCACACGTTGCTGGGCACAGATAAGGTCACTGCTCAGCAGAGCAAGTGCGCTTTTTTATGATTTTGCTGGACTGCGAGGTGCAAAAAAAAAACAAACCCTTTCCACCTTAAGTACCAAAATAGATTTTGAAGGAACAGACCCCATGCTGCCTCCTCGGCCCAGGTGACAAGAGCAGGTCTTTGATGAGAGGCTGCTGCCAGCGAGGGGGACTCTTTGATTATGAGCTGCCCGACCGCGGGCTCACTGCTGCTGCTGGCGCCAGAGCCAGGCATGCTGGTGTTGTCTCAGTGGGCTCTGAATTCATGAATCTCACCTCCACAGGAGGAGGAGCAGCCTGCTAAAGCTTTCCAGAAGTCTAAAAACACTGCTTCTCACAGCTAAGGGATTCCTACCTGATTCTTAAATTTTTCTATATCTCCTTTGGTAGCCAGTGTCTTGCAAGCTGGAGCTGGGATGGAACATGCCAGTTGCAGCTCAACAAAGGCACTTCATCATGTTTTAAGTCCCATTTGTTGCATGCCTGAATGTTTTACTGAATTAAGGGCTGTAACACCCTTGAAATATCCACATTTGACTTCACACCTTTCAGAAATAATCTCTGGATTTCAGCTGAATGTACTGTCTACAAGCTACATGTTGGGAATTATATTGTTGAGATGTTGGTTATATAGTCATAACTAAAATTTCACTGACTAACAAAAGCTTCTGCATCAAGCAGAATGTCATAATGAACAAAATCATTGAAGGCCATCTTTATTTTTCATCAGTTTTAGCATGCAGAATACTTCAGAGAGAAACATCATGTCCTGTACATGGTATAATGTAAAGGGAGCAGTCTTGTTAGGAAGAAGGAAAGAGGTAAGGGAAAGAAGCTCAGCAGTGGCATTTGGAAGAGTTGTGTTAATTCCAGCTTTGTTTGGAACATTGTTTTCTGCTTTCCCGTTTTGTGTTCTTGACTTCTTAAAGGGAGGACTAAGTTTTTAGAGGTTTTTTAAGAGGAAATGTCGTTTAGTGAACCACTTCAGTTAAGAAAGAGTGGATGCTAACTGATGAGGACTAATGAGACAATTTAGGTTGAAGGGTTTATATGCAGTTAAAACAGAATAAGAACTGAATAGGGAAAGGAAGGGAAAGTTACTTCTTGGAGTGATGAAATAGTAGATGAGCAGAATATTTCTAGAGCAAAACAAGACCCGTGAGATTTTTCCTAGGCTCATAATGCTTCCAGGAACTTTTTCCAGACCACTGTCGAGGTGGAAACTAATTTTAACACCGCAGTGTAAAGATGCTGTCCTTTTAAGAGCTGTAGAGCAGCAAGGGCTTTCTGCTCAGCTTTAGAACAACAGTTTACAGGGCCAGAGCTCTCCTTGGTGGGCAGCATCTTGATTTACACAGAGTGTCCTGGTACACTTTCTGGACAGAATGAATGTTCAATAAGAACCATGACAATGTGACCAGAAATATCCGTAGTTTGTCTAGGAGATGGCATTTGCACCAGTATTTTCAATTTTGAATTAATTTTATTGTTGTTCTGTGAGTTATAATGCTCATGAAGCAGTAAATCATAAGAACAGCCCTTGTAACCATGATTTGTTGCTCTGTGAATATCCTTCAAACATTTTTGCCCAGCTTTTCTTTCTTACTGTAAGTTTTTAGAGGACCTTCAACGATGAACTAAATTTTGACTCTCCACATGTTGCAGCCACCACTGCACGGAGAGCTGTAGAGTAAATGGTGGAATGGCAGCATCATTTCCTATTTTTTCCCTTGAAATTTGTACTGTTTCTTTTTGAAGGTGCTGGTTGGGATTTTTCTTTAAGGGAAGGGCCTGAACCACTGCATTTCTGTTCAGAGAGAGGCCTGCATTCCTTTTGCTGCAGATAGTGTATAATTTGAGACTATTGACGTATTTTGCAGGACTTTTCTGATTTTTAAAGTTCTCCTCAAGAACTGTTCCAGCACACTACTTACACTTATTTCCCCAGTGTTAGACTTTCTACAGCTTTCCAGCATCAGGAACAAGCTCAGGCTGCTATTAAATTGGGTTTGCCATCTTCAAATAGTGTGAGCACAATCAGCATTTAGTAAAATAAACATGGCCCCATTATTTCTTAATGCCTTGCTTAACAACTTTAAGATTAGACCGCGTCTCCCATACTCCCAGTAGGCAGCACTTAAACAGTGAGTAATATTTCTGTCTGCCGTAGTCAAGTAATCCCAAATGTAAGTAATTTACAGGATGGCATTAGGGACTGTTACCAGAGACATATTGTAATATGTCACTGAAAATCAGCCTGCCTCTGCACATTTGATCAACAGCCAGATGGAGGCTTTTATCACATTTATTTAATCTGAAATATACATAGTAATTACAGTGGACCTCTGATTTTTCAGTCCTCGTTGCTGTCTCAGGAGAAGGTAGGAAATGAATCTGTCATTTGGAAACTGGTGTGGATGTGACCCCCTTGGTAGAATCTGGATGCGTTGCCGCTAGTAGTGCTGACAGTAGAGATCATGCTGCTGGAAATGAATGCATGCTGCCAAGTTTTAAAAAAAAAAAAAAAAAAAAAANCCCAAATTTTAAAAAAAAAAAAAAAAAAAAAAAAAGCCCATAAACAAAAATCTGTGGCTTTATTTTTTCATGATTACAGAAGGCCTTCAGGAAAGCAAAGATCAATGTTATTCTTAGCAAATCCATTGCCAATCAGTGGCATGAAGAGCAAACAGTGTCCTACTAATAGCTGGATGGTATTTAACTTTAAGGCATCTGAAAACAACAGTCTTAATGTTCCCATGGGAGAATTTGGTTAAGCTATTGGATTCCATCAAGCATGTCATTATTAAATGGGGAAAATATTGTTGACATGAAGAATGGATAGCATTCAATTAAACCAGAGGCTAAAATTCAAACAAATTGAAGGTAGTCTTATTTCTTGGACAGAAACTTCACAAAGGGATGTTACTGCTGTCCCAAAAAAATTTGCAAAAGATTTTATGCCCTAATTAGAGCAGCAATAGAAGAAGCCTCACATATTCACAGTGGTGCACACCTTCTTATCAATAATTTAGTCCTCTTTTCAGTTACTCTGTGCATTACAACAGATTGTCTCTGCTAATGTCTCTCACATCTCTCTTTCTGAGATGAGCTGGATCAGTCAACATCCTCTTTTGGATCAGTTACCCTAACCTCAAGTATGCCTGGCTAATCTTCTGGAGATATATTGACAGATAAAATATACTACTAACTGCCAAAGAAGAAATGCTGTTACAATTACTCATTCTGAGTAGTCCCATGACAGATTAAATTACTATTCAGCATGAATAAGGTGTCAGATTCTGGCTGTAAATGGCTGGTTTACTGGGGTGTTTTGATGTCATTATAGGCTTATAATTATTCTAATCTGATTTGGTAAGAAAAAATTAGTATGACAAGCATAAAGAATTCATTTGAACAATAGGTTTTCTTCCACCACAGACTAAGTTTTAATTAGAGCTGTTCTTCAATTAAATTAAATCTGCCTTCTTGGTTTTAAAACTCTCATGAACATACTCAGTACACCGTACCTTGTACAAGTGTGAATCTGTTACTGCCTCTCTGATTCTTATACAACTGTACCTGCTCTTGGCTAACTTGATCTGTGTGGCTCTGCTTTACTAGCGAGAAAGCCTTCTCCTCCCCAGCTTCTGCCATCTCTCTCTCTCTCTCTCTCTCTCCACTCCACTGATCCTCTCCATCCATTTGTTTCATGCTATTTCTTAACTAAAAGTTTGTCTTACACTGCTTACTCGAGGCAGTATTTATTATTTGAGCTCTCACTGATGAGCTCTGAGAAGCACTTTGTGAGGGAGTTCACATAACAGCATAAAAAAACAAGGTGGCAAAGAGGTCGCAGTGGGAATATTTATGCTACTTTCTAGTAGGCTTAAGCTATTGGGACTTCCTTAAACGCTTTGAGCCGTCACTCTCTTAGCAATCTCACCATAGTTCACGGTGTGTAGTTATGGTGATAATGAGTTGCTTTCTCACAGTATGTGAAAGATAAGACTGCCAGAGACCGTCTGAGTGCCTGGCCCCAGCCCTTGCAACGGCAGCCAGCAACAGATGCCCAGGCTCGGCAAATTCCATGGAGCACTTGTGCCATGATCCCTTCCCACACAGTCGTGTGCACATTTTCTCCAGCAAACCAAAGTCTGTAGGAAGCGACCGAAAGGCACGACTAAAAGGTACTCCGAGGAAGGGAGCAGAAAAGTACATTGGCATCTCCAGTTTCTGTATTAATTAGGGAATGGTTTAATATTTATGTAGATAATTAACTTCTGGTGACAGCAAATGGAGTTGTGCACGCACCTACTCCATCTGGTTGCTGGCCTTTTTACCAGTGAAGAAAACAAAGAGCAGGGATCCTCCTATATTTATTGACTTTCAAGGTAGAGATGGGTTGGGGTTTTTTTGTTTATTTGGGGTTTTTTGAAGTTTGGGGGTTTTTTTGATATCTAATAGAATGATAGAATGAAGATGTTTCCAAACTTCAGTCTGCTATTTTTTTGTTTTCTGCAATGAAGGCACTGAGCATTCTGGAGCTTCAGAAGATGAAAATTAAAATGCTGGAACAGTCAACTCGTTCAACTTAACAGGGAAAATCTCATGTCATCTGTGCCAGTTGTGTCTTTCCCTACAGCCTGCCGTTTCAGTAGAAACAAGTTATAGCTGGATGGGCTGCAAGTATTTCTTCAGACCCAGAATTGACTTAATTATCCTCTACAGAAAATTAGATGAAGACAAAAAGTTGCAGATTTCAGATCTTTTTTTTTTCCTAAGACAAAGTCTGAAGCAATTAATGAGCTTATTGACAGCCAAAAATATAATGTTGTCAATAAGAAAAATCTTTTATGTGCTCTAATTAGAGGAACTGTTCCCTTCAGGAATCTGGAGCTTTTAAAGCAGTATTTAAAAAAAAAAAAAAAATTAAAAAAAGAACCATGTCAATGACACAGGCACAAAATCTGGAACAAGGCTCTAAGGACCCTGAAAATTATTGTTAAACTTTTCATCTTAACATTGTAGGTATAAAACTCTCTTCCAAGCATTTGGACTGTAAAATACATTTACAAAATAAATAGTTAAGGGTAATACTTTTATTCACTTTGACAAGGGCCACTACTCACAAATACACATCAGAAGATAGTTGGGTTTTTCTCTCCACTGAAAGAAGTCTTAGATTCGCAAGAACAACATGAGCTCTTCAAAAGGAGCTGTAGTTTCCAGCTGCTGAAACATTAGTGTGTGACTTATCCTTCTGGGATGTAGGCACTTCTTAATAGGAATGTATATATAATTCAGTCCTGTCAAAAAAACACAGAGGCAAAATGGGCCAAATGTGCTACTGCAGTAACATGGGAAGAAAAGGCTATCAATTCCTTTGAAGATTTACAAATAAACTTTTTTCTTGCCTGTCTTCTGTATGGTTGATGATGTTCTACTATTAAAATAGCAGTTTATATATGCTGTATATTAGTACACTGTTCTTCTTTGCTTCAGGCACTGAAGGCAAAAAGAAGCTTGTCAGATATTTTAAGTTCAGAATTGGTTAATAGCAAAACACATTTTCAATGAATTTCACAACCAGCCCCTTTGGGCAGCTACTCTTTGCAATTTAAATGAAGGTGCAGAAACTTTCTTTTCCCCCTTAACAATACTTTCACAAGTTTCACGTACATGTATTTTAGTGACTAGTAGTATATTACAAAAGGAGATTAAAAGTACCTATTTCAGCACTCCAGGCCAGGCGAGGGAAATTGAACTCTGGGGTGCCCAAATTAAGATGCTCAAATGGGTAAATTCTACTCACCAGCATTTATCACAGAGAGCACTACTGCCACTTTTCCTAAGGCAAATACCTTGTCAGCTATCACTTCAGTCTAACCTTCTATCCATGTTGTCAGAAAATTCCTACTTTAATCTTTTTTCCTACTGGTGTAAAATCAAATCATTGATGTTCTAGTTTTGAGGTTTGGGGATTTTTTTTTGGTTTTGCTGTTGGGGGTTTTTTATTTAGTTAGTTTGGTTTGGTTTAAATTTTACTTTTTTTTTCCCCCAAATTTGCACTGGTGGGACAGCTAAATATTGTGTGGACCCTACGGCTAAATCTGGCAGATTGTATTAGTCTAACTACATTTTAAAACCCAAATTTGTGCCATAAGCTGCAAAAGGAAATCTTCTCTGGTTTCCATGAGATGCTTTGTGGCTGACTGCCTTTTTAGCTGAATTGTAGAAATACAGCAGTGTGAGCTGACACCTTATAAGACAGGAAGGAAGAGAAGCAGGAAGGGTGGGTTTTGGGGGAAAGGGGAAAAAGGTGAGGTAGGAGGGGCTCAGATGTCATAAATGCCACCTAACCACGTAAAAGGCTTCAAACAGGATCTGTGCCATATTGGGCACTAAAGTATTTGCAATGGAGAGAAACCTCCAATGAAAAATTGAAAACTCTAATGAAAAATTGATTCCTGGGCAGAGATTTTGACTGAAGCTTTTGTCTCTGTTAGGATTTTTATAAAGGTATCTATCTTTCTATCTATCTATCTATCTTATTAGATATCTCTGATATCTAATACAGTCTGAGCTCCTGCTGTAACCTGTGCTCTCAGGTTAGTTACAGGAAAACAATAATCTTGATATCTTTACTGCCTCTTAAAACTTGCTGTAATGGATCCATGGTTCTTAAGTAATTTAGAGCGAGTGAGAGCACGATCACACAAGATATCTCTCCTTAGCAAATTAAGCTGATACGCAGGGAAATGTCAGGGGTGATATTTCTAATGTAACTTACGTTCACTGGTGGGCTCCACAAAACCCAAAACCACTTGCTTTCCGTACACTTTTGCAGTTTGCTCTCTGCTGGCCAGAGCACTTGAAATTAGGGCAGTTTTAGATGCCTCAGAATTTGTGGTTCCTTGATAGATTCTCTCCAGAAATGTTCACTGTCTCCCACCACTCCTTTTCCCTCTTGCCTGCACCAATTCAACAGCCTCTCAAATCTGACAGAGTAATTCATTTAATTTTTGTACTTTCTGGGTTTCTCCATCCTAAAATGCACATTGCTTTACTGATCTGATCTTGAGCCAGGTCCTTCAAACAGTTGCTTTTACAAGAGTGTGAAGTATTGGCAAGTTGTACTGGGGATGATAACAAGACCCTGAATATGGGGAAAGAAGCAGGAGTCATTTGTAGAGATTTTTCTGCCATACAAATTGTAACATGGAGCCCCAGGATCCTTTGTTGGAGTGATTCTACTGGGGCACAGCAGTTGATTATTCATGAAATCAGTAAAAGTGACTGTAGGTTGGTGGTTTCAGTACTTCTGTGAGAAATGGGACATCCCTGTTCTTTTCCCGGCTTTAAGAAACAGTCATTTATGAATAATACATGTACTTAATATCTCTTCATTTTGTGAATGCTATTTAAGCTTCACAGCAAATTTGGACCTTTATTTCCCATTTTTCTTTCAGTAGAAATGGTCAAAACAAGTTATTATTTTGGATGCCTCAAACCTAGGTCATCTCAGAGTGATTTTTAAAAAAAAAAAAATCAGATGTGAGATAAAAATACATGTTGATAAAGTTCTGCAGTAGAGGGGACTGCTTGAGCATATATTCCCAAAAATATGCCATTTCAGCATTCACAAATGTGCTTGTTCTGCCTTTGCTCAGGAAGGGGTTACCTGACCCTTTCCTGCAGCCTGCTCAGTCAAGTCAACTATGCATAAATAAGAAAGAAACTTATGCATGAAGAAACTGAAATTAGATGAATAATTAACATATACTTTATGCAAAAGCATGAAAAACTGTTCCAAAATTCCTCTGCTTATGAAGTGTGAATTCATATTAAAATATTCTACGCTGAAACTTTGTCAGCAGGTCATAAAAGTGCATATCTACTTATTTAATAGGTCTAAGATTTATCTGATGTGTTTAATTTCCTGGTGAATGATACATTTTTTTTACTCTTAGTCATATTAAGACTCTTATTTAATTGAAGTGTGTGTTATTTCATTTAAGTGTATTCACTGTTTGTGAACAAACAGTAATGGCCAAATCCCAGAAGTTGAAAATGGGTACGTCTTCGCAGCATCAGCAATCAGGACTTTGAAGAGGCTTCCTAAATTTAGAACAAAAGCAAATAAAAGAGAATTATGAGCGTTTGTGTCATTATCTTTCTGTAAGGTTTTCTTAGTCTCATCAAAAGATGAAATAAACAGAAGAAGAACTGATCTTTGAAGATGATCTAGTCTGATTGCAAAATTGTAATTTCACTGTTTCAGGCCGTGACTACTGTAGCTGTCTGTGGTCATGCAGGAAAAACCAGTATATATGTGAAACAGTAACAGTGTAATCTAATTTTTTTTTTAATGGAAACAGCTGGGTTATAAGTATGTATAATGCTGTATAGATACCTAAAATACAAACAGGCATAGTTTCCAAATCCCTGTATTTCTATCTTTCAAATACTGTTCAGGCACATTTTGACATAGAAATTATTTATACAATGATAGATAGCCCCAGATCTATAATTCACTCATGGGGCTCAGGTCATTTCATGAAAGGCAAAAGTATAGTGCATTACTCTGTATGCATAATGTAGAGCATATTCATATTTAATGCTAACATTATTTTTCAATGAGGAGACTATTCATGAGGTATGCTTCCTGTTCAGAATATTGTTTATTTTGTACACATTTTCATTTTGAGATGAAAAAATGCTTGTTTCCCAAGAAAACATTGGCCACTTCTAAGGATCTTTGTTTCCTTCTCCTCCATCTTTCCCTTCCTCTCCTTCTTTTCCTTTTTTCTTTTAATAAATAAATTGTTCATTGGTAATATGGATTATTATAATATGTATAATATTGTACATTGGTAATAGGTCATGTATAAGTTTTTTCCTGGACAAACTTCTCTAGCAATACTAACCAATATAATTTGGCCTTGATAGCAAGGTTGAGATTATAGCAAAAACTAAAATATTACTTTTGCAGTCCAATGAATACCTACATTAATTTTAAAGTTAAAAATTTCAACCTATAACAGCATTAGAACCTCATTAATCTACACTAATAGGTGGAAACCTTATGTTTATGCTGGCTTTAGGTCACTTCATCAGGTATGTCAGAGGAGGAGTGAGTCACTATATATAGGACGAAAACACAGAGGAGTACTCATCTCAGTGTATTGTGAGGATTTTTATCTATAATGTTTATTAAAGCTCACAGAGGACATACATTGTAAATCTGGGTATTGAGGTAAGGCCGTGCACTTCAATCAGCTTTTCAAAAAATGCCTCTAAAGTTCTGTGCTAACCCCTGTCTAGATTATACTCTACATCAGGAGGTATATTATCACTTAAAATACCTCCTTTTGTTCTTTAATGTTATTGCCAGTATACTAGCAGGAGTAGTTAGTTTTTAGTGGGAAAACATGTTTTTGCTGCTCCTGACCCAGTGTTGCAGAAGAGCATCTCCTGCAGGTCTCACACAGGACCTGGTCCCCAGAGCCCAGATGGGTGGTGCCTTTGTGCTGCAGGGAGGAGGTTTACGTCAACATTGCCACAGGCACCACAAAAGGAGAAAATTTCTAGATGGCTCGAGCCAGGCTGACATTCCTGCAGCAAGCTGTCACCTTTCATCTTGTCAGGAGAGCAGTCACCTCCTCCTTGCCCCTCTCAGAAAATAAAGCCCCTGCAAGGCACAGGAGAGGATGGCTGCACGCTCCGAGCTCTTGCTGTGCCAAGGCAGTGCTTCAGCATTCTTGCTTTCCCCTGTGAGTCTGCTGGTGCACAGAACCCGAGGTTCAGTTTTAATCATCAAAACAGAGCCTAAGTTCCCTTGGATTGATTATGTGTGCTCAGCATGGTGCCACCAACAGCAGCACCATGCCAGGAGCTCTGTGGAGATGGAGGAGGGAACAACCACAGCCGACTTTATAAGGTGTTTGTAGCTTTTTTGAGGCCCTAAACCTACTATTTGCCATCATGTCCACATGATGTGATCAGCTTTCCCAAAGTCCTCTTGGCAGCCAGAAGAGAATGATGTGGGAGCTCTAAAAGCCAGCAACAAGTGACAGTCATGTCTGGTGAGTCCACTGACTGTGAAGAGCAGAACTGAATCTGTAACAGTGGCCATACCACTCTGTGCTTCAGCAATCCTGAAAGTGTAGTTTCAGAATGCCTCACAGATTACAAGAGGAGGGGAAAACAGGATTCTTTTATTTAATCTCTATAACATTATATTTATGTACACTTGTATGTCTGTAGATCATAGAATGGCTTGAGTTGGAAGGGACCTTAAAGATCATCTGGTTCCATGGGCAGGGACACCTTCCTCTAGACCAGGTTGCACAAAGCCCCATCCATCATGGCTTTGAACACTTTCAGGGATGGGACATCCATAACTTCTCTGGGCAACCTGCTTCAGTACCTCACCACCCTCACAATAAAGAATTTTTTCCCACTATCTAATTTAAACCTAATATCTCTCAGTTTGAACCCATTTGTTCTATCATTACACCCCCTTGTAAATAGTCCCTCTCCATCTTTCTCATAGGCTCCCTTCAGGTACTGGAAGGCCCCAGTTAGGTCACCCCGAAGGCTTCTCTTCTCCAGGCTGAATAATACTAATTCTCTCAGCCTTTCCTCATAGGAGAGGTGCCTCTATTAATGTTGGCGGCCGTCCTCTGGACTTGCTCCAACAGATCCATGTTCTTCCTGTGCAGGGGACCCCAGAGCTGGAGGCAGCACTGAAGGTGGGGCGTCCCCAGAGCGGAGCAGAGGGGCAGAATCCCCTCCCTCCTCTGCTGCCTACACTGTAGGATCAGCCCAGGATACACCTGGCTTTCTGGGCTGCCAGCAGACAAGGCTGGGTCATGTCCAACCTCTCATCCACCACCATCTCCAGCTCCTTCTCAGAAGGGCTGCACCTGGTCTGTTCATCTTCCAGCCTGTGCTGATACCGGGGGTTGCCCCGAGCCAGGTGCAGGGCACTGGCATTGTTAAACCTCATGAGATCCCCATATCAGATGTACTGATACATTTCACTGTTACACAATGGTCATGGGCAGCAGACTGGAATTATAGTATTATGGAATCACACTGGCCCAGCAATATCAGAGGCCCTTCTATCGTCTTCACAGACTTGCCTTCTTTTCTGTGTAAATATTTTTTCTGCCTTTCCCTTTTGCAAAGCAAAGAAGTTGTTTGCAAACTATTTGTGCGATATAAACAGCTCATACAAGGGAAATGCCCTTGAAGCAGTGAGAGTGGACTGACTGCAGCATACAGTACATGCTAATAGCATCTTCAGAGAATTACTATTACTTCATAGCAGAGGCGTTTTCATTATAATAGAAATCTTACCATGATCCTTAGATTGAATTTTTACCTTTTTCTGCATTTATCTGGTGAGTCAACAGTCACAGGTTGCTGGTTCATTGTTGAAAAGCTCAGAAGAATTACTCACCACTAAGTAGTGCCATTTCCCGTGATTGCTTCTTTGCAACTTTTGTGAAGCATCAGGCAATGTCACAGGCTCATGGGCGGCACAGAAAGCTTGAATCTGACAGTATACCTAGAGCTCTGAACAGAGTTAATAAAATGAACCTGGTAATACATGGTTATATCTATTGCAGCTTACTCACACTGGGTATTAATCAAGCAGTCATAGTAAGTTCACAAACTGACACTTGAGGCTGAATGATGATCTCTCAGGTTGCCTGATACTTTTATCTGACCAAATTCACGCAGACTCAGCCATGTGCAGAGGAACTTGGCACGGCTGCACTTTATCTACCTTTTTATTTCTGGTGCAATAGGATAGGAACGAAGAGAAAAGAATATATAAGGGTTCCCCACTGAGAATCAATTCTATAAATTATGTATTATGCAGACACTATTCTGCTGATGCTATCCAATCCCCAATTCTCAGTTCCTTGTTTTTCCTTCTATAAATAGCTATGGCCAGGTTTTCAGTTGTAAAATGATGAGGACGAAACTAGAAACCTTTCCCATTTAATAACCTCTGACAAAAGAAGAATAAGGTAGTATTTTTTTTTAACAGTGATGTCCTCAGGGTTTTAACAGCCTGGGAATACAAGCAGCACTGTGTTGTTGATAAGTTACTGGGGGTAAAAGTGGGAATAACCATGCTGAATATTAAAGAAGGAAGTGCCCTATTTTCCAGATGATCAATATAAAGCTTGGTATCCTGAATTTTCCTGTCATATTTTGTCTGTGTAGGACCACTCTTGCTTTTTGTTTCTCCCTCTAGATCCAAATGCTTTGGCTGGACAGACCGGACCTGACCACGCTCTTATAGGAGGAATAGTGGCTGTAGTTGTCTTTGTAACACTATGTTCTATAATTCTCCTTGGTCGATACCTGGCAAGACATAAAGGTAGGAGAGGTTTAGCGGAAGGTCCATCACTTTTGGAAGCAAGGCATGAATTCACCTTCACCTTCCCCCATCTGCTAAATGGTTTGAATAAAAGAGCTTAGTTCACAGTCCAAGTTGCAAGTGAAGCCCCTGTGAATTTTGACCAGTTTCCCAGTGGACTGCCTAAGGCAAAGGACATGTCATCTTGTAAGTCAGTTATTTAGAGAGACTAAGAGGTAAGATTGCCCCTTGGTTTTGACCCTTAACCTCGACACTTGATTACATGATCTCATAGTTTTAACTAGTATATCAATTCAGCAGAATATATATATATATATAAGTGAACAAGATTTTTCATTTTAATAAATTAGGCTGATATTTTAAGTGTGTATTCAAAAGATAATATTCGAAACCAGAGGTAAATTTTCAAATCAGTTTACCAAGGATCCCTCTGGAATAAGGGGTTAATTCCTGGGGCAAGCTTTACTTTAATCAGTGATTTCACCTTAATAATTCAGCTATTTTCATTTTCAGTCCCCTCTGCCCGTAGAGATAACAGGGATGGAGTGACACTGATTTCTGACTTCCCTATGATTTGATTTTGACCTGGTTAATTCCAAAATCATTTCTTGAGATTTAACCTCTGCATGTGTTGTAGACCTGTTGTTAAAACTCAGTTGATTCCATGCCACTCCCCTGAAAAAAATTTTAAAAAGGAATGAAGAGAGGATGAGTGTTGGTATTAATTCATTAAGTCTCATGTTAGATAATCATATGCCTAGCAAACATAAGCTCATAAAGAGTATTTTATGATCTTTTTAATTTGATTGGACTGTGTGAGGGAAAACCAAGATTTTTTTTTTTTAATGAGCCAATGAAAGTGTGTCTCTTTTGTTTTACTTTTCTTAATGAACAGTTATACTTCTTATGCCAACATAAATAATGCTTTTCACAAAGGGAAAATTGACTATTGTGCACAATTCTTTTTATTCATATCCAGACCATAGAAATAGCTGTGATAGTATAATGTGAGTTGGTTCAGTTAATAAAGCTGCCTCGGTTTTGTAATTCTCGGAAACTACTGTGAGACAATTCTGTAAAATTAAAGCATAGATACAATCAAGAAAGAACAGAAATACAAATAAGTGTTTGTGACCATTAAAATAAAATAAAATAAAAACCAAAATACGATTATGAATATCTAAGTCTTCAAAGTTAGTTTTGTTTTGATGGGTAATTACCCCATGGAACAACCAAGATTTTGTCACTTATTCTAGAATTGCAAAATGTATTGCATATTACTGCAGTTAGATAAAGGAGACTTTTATTAAAATATTTCCTTAATTTATTGTGGATATAATAGAGTTTGAGTATGTGCATTAGTAGTATAAAAAGTGTAAATATTTCTTAGGCAAATGAGAAAGCTGAGCATACCTTTATGATGCATACTAAAACCGTGTAAAAATATTTGTCCATTCATGAAATATTTGGAAAATTGTTAGAAATGTACTTCCTATAATGCAGCGTAAAGCTAAAAAGAAAAACCCTAATCTTTCTTCTTTTTTCCTTTTCTGTTGTACTGATTCCTGTAGGAACATATTTAACAAATGAAGCAAAAGGAGCTGAAGATGCACCTGATGCCGACACAGCCATTATCAATGCAGAAGGCAGCCAAGTCAATGCAGAGGAGAAAAAAGAGTATTTCATTTAGATGCAGAGCTAGAATCTTGGAGTTTTACTTATCAGGCTGACTGCTGGAGAAAACTGGCTATCATTTCTCAGAATTCATTTCTGCCATCTTCTGCTATCTTTATTAACTTGCATACCTGCTATAAGTAGCCAGTTTATGCCAACAATCAGCTGTTGACATCATCATTCTATAATTACAGTATCATGCGTAAAACAGGACATTTCTTATTGCCTAAAAATCATATCCACTGCTCTCTTAACATACAGTGCTTGAATATACAGCCTTAACAATGTTAATCATCATCTTAATCCAAGTTTTCTACATTTTTAAATGTTATGCAGCTTTCTTTTTCAGTTTTCTTTTTATCATGTCCCTACTAGTATGTCATAGAACAAAATTCATAATGAATACTATTAAGTAAGGTCCTAATTTACTTGCAGAAAATGTTAAGTCTAAGATTAGAGGTTTACAAAGAATGTTTTATATATGTCTATCTATAATTCAAAAAGCAACTTGTTTTTGAAACATCTGCCCTTGGAAACACGGTTTGAAATCTGTTTAGTGTAGTTTCCTTTATGTTCGGATTTGGTGGAAAAAGAGATCAGTCCAGTGAATTTTTTGTTTTGTTTTGCTTTGCTTTGTTATGATTTAAGTGGTACCTTGATAACAATGCCATGTTTCAGTGGTGAAAACATGCTGAATAGCTATACAGAATCTGCAAAGTTAGATAATAGTGCTTTATTTGAAACAGTTTGTCCTACCCTTTTACTGGCTTTTGGAATCACAAAGATTAGAGAACTTTCTGAGTAATTTATGTTTTTATAATTTATTTGCTAAACATGAACTCACCTGCCTACTCAAATTTGAAATGCTCATGGGACACAACTGCAAGGCATTTTAGTATCTGTATATAGTGCATATAATAAATTCAATTAAACATTATTTGATACATATTCAACTTTTTTTGGCAGTAGCTAAGTCAGTCATAAGTAAGCATTTTCTAATGTCCATTATATCCCTTTAGATATGACTCAAATCAATATTCTGAGTAGATAACATGTATCAGTATTTTTTTGTCTGTATGTCCTAGCACTGTTCAGCAGCAAACTTTTCTAGTTCTTGTTAATTTTTTCTTTGTTATACAATGGAAGCACAATGTTATATGGAAAGGTAGTTTTAAGCTAACAACCAGTGCACAGCCTCAGGTTTTAAATTACAACCACATTTGATTACTATCCTTAAAAAATACTATTGAGTTGCTAAAATTCTCGATTTTTAATTTGGCAGTTCCAGAGCTGCTTCTCTATGTTGGTTTGCCAAAAAAAAAAAAAAAAAAAAAAATTAAAAAAAAAAAAAAAAAAGGGAAAAGAAAAAATAGAAGTGTTAAAACAAAAGATATATGTTTTGTGTATACAGTAAATGGACTAATTCTTTATATTAAATTCCTGTCTATGCATTTTGTGAGGTACAAACTTATGTCACCGTGAATGATAGAGAATTCTTGCCATGCTTTTAGCTCCACAGTGAAAGTCTCTGTTTGGATTATTTCTGAAATTTTTTTGTGTAATTGACGGCTGAAAAATCACATGCTCTTAAATATGACAACAAAACACTGTAAGCCCATCGGCTTATTTCCTCTTCCAATGAAATGAAAAGGTTGCCATAACAGCTCTTGGGAACGATTCTACACTGGAGAACGTGAGTTAGCCTAGTTGGAGCTTGTTTTGCTCCTACGTTTTGCACCTTTGTCAAAGGAGTATTTCTCTCTGGTTGCTGTATTTGTGAAGCATAAAAGCATGATGGTCTGCTGTAAAGGACTTTCTCCTGGGATTTTATTTTTGTGTGGGGAAGGGAGAGTTTGGAGTACGACACCATGTAGTATGGTAAAATGGAAGATAAAGGTGCTGTGTCAGATTATTTATCAGAAGAATAT
Organism: Cephalopterus ornatus; assembly: GCA_013396775.1. Taxonomy (NCBI): domain Eukaryota; kingdom Metazoa; phylum Chordata; class Aves; order Passeriformes; family Cotingidae; genus Cephalopterus; species Cephalopterus ornatus. The sequence goes on along the minus strand of VZRE01005144.1, from coordinate 304,144 downwards.
AAACCTTTTAAGGACAATATTAGAGTATTTTAATTGTTTTTGTTGAAGCATTTATCTTGTTAATTTCTAAGGAAAAAAGGTGACGTCAATCAAAGCAGCACTTTTTTTCAAAATATACAGACATAAATAATATGATGTGGTTGAGTGTTAACATAATAAATCATATACAGTATGACATTTTAAAGAAATAAGTCTGCATTGATGTGATTGCATGCTTGTTTTTACAGTTCACTCCATACCCATCTGTGGAAAAATGCAATAATATGTTAATATAATATGGTAGTTTGAGAGAACCAGGTAGGTGCTACTAGACACATTGAAAACTAGTATAGGTTTACAAGATATTCATGTCTTTCAAAACATACACATGTGAAAGGCTGGCAAAGGAAGTTATTCAGTTTAATACCAAAAATATGGGTTCTTGTCACAGCAGTAAGTTACATTAGCTACAGTACAGTGTCACTTAAGACAAATTTTTATTTCAGGACCTGGGGCCCAGCTCAACTAAGCTTTTAAGCACATAGTCAGCTTTGGGCATCAGAGAAGTTCTGTTGGAGTATAAGGCACTATTCATATGCTTAAAAAATAAGTGCTTCCCTGGATGAGAGCCTTATTTGCTCCAGTGGAATTCCACACCAGTGAGGTGTTTACGACTTTTTTCATTCTTCCTAACTCCAGCTTGTTAGAATAATAGGATTGTTACTTGAACCATTACCCTTCCAAGGTCAGGTAGGACCTTCCAAAGGAGAATTGGCCTTGTGGTAACAATTTCAAACCATTTTCTCCGGTGGCATAGAAACAGCATTTCAACTTGGCAAAGCAAGAGATATAAATTGTACTGATACAAATTGTACTGTTAAAATAATTTTTTTCGTTGGCTTTCAATCAAAACTTCTCACATGTGCTCATTTTTAACACAGTTGATCTTCCATCATCTTGCACCCGGTGATGTCCCTTGCATCGGTGCACATCTGTGCACAGCACGGGTGTGAAAAACCCCACACAGAGCATTCTACCTGGGTAGCACTTTGCAGGCCTGTTTCTGGTTTTCACGAGTTGAAATTACTGCACTGGGTGTAAAGAGGCATCCCTCTTTTCTGTAAGCAGAATCATGGCTCAGCATGATCAACTCAATCACATTAAGTAGGCTAAAAGCCAGTTGTCCATTCCCTTTGTCCAAGTTCCCATTCTGAAAAATTGCTTGTATTACGGTGTGAGGAGTCCATCGAGTGTGTAAAATGGAGGCTCTGAATGGGAACCACCTTTGTTACGATGTATGTGACATCCTCTCCCACACTTAACTTGCAGAGTAGTTTTCTCAAGACCAGGTAGCTAGTTTCTGCCAGTGTACTGTTTACAGTGTCGATTGCTGATTATTTTTAAACTTTTTGATGTAGATTTTATTTTTTTTTTAACGCTTCAAGAACATTCTCATGATTTGAACAAGAAAGCGGTGCATCAGAAGACAAGGGGTGCATCATCCCACTCTTTTAGTGTCATCTGACAAACCAAGAGGACAGTTTAAGGAACCTGATGTTTAACTTGAGGCTCAGAGTTTAAGCTAGAACACTTCAAAAAGTTTCCACATTTACTTAAGGATGGTTCGTCTTGCACTGAGACTCCCTCTGTAAAGGAATACGTGAAGAAAACCAACTTTTCTAAGTAAGACATGAAAGTTAACATCGTGTGTATTTTCATTGCAGTATAATATATATATATAAATATATATAACTATTTCAATGAAAAGAAAGGACAGAATCATCTGTAATTTATGTAATTCATGATTGTAACAGCACTGAAGTTACCATGTACGCACATGTACAGTAGCTATTTCAACAGTTACAGTGTAGTTACATGTAATTCCCTGTAATATAGCAGTTATAGTGTAATTTAGTGCCACTTATTGTAAAGTGTTACCAAAAGGAAAATGGAGTTCTTACCTTTACAATTCCATTCAAAAATTAAAGGTAAGTTTATTAAATTAGCATCATAAATCTGATATTGCATTTCTTAATTAAGGAGGTGATTTAAAACTTCATGTTCACACTGCAGCTTCCCCCACCGCTTACCCAGACTCCTCCAAATGTCTATTCTCTACACTCCTAGGAACTGGTAATCTGTGATGAACATACCAAAAATCCCAGCTACTTCAACTTTAATTGAATAAGCTGTCTGATGGAGAAAAACAAACAACGACAAAAATAACGAGTAATGCTTTTTATTAAGTGGCACAAAGTACACACTAAAAACTATGCAAAAATATAGGTAAATACAGTGTACTTACATGTAAGTATCTTGTACTTGCTGTGTATGGATATTGGAAAACCGTGTAATTATAATATGCATTTTGATTATTTCAGGCAGGGGGTGACCCCTAACAGTCACAAGGAAAAAGCGGAAGGTAAATAATACAAGCAGTGGATATCCTAATGCAATATGTGTAATTCCTCTACTTGCAACGACAACTAATTTATAAAAATGCTTATACCACTCCTCATTCTCACTAGCTTTGCTTTCCATTTCTTGGAGGCTCATTAAGTATCACTGAAACACCTTTAGGCAAAGTAAGGCACTGACTCCGCTAATGGCTTGGCTGCCAGCACTCTGTCTGGCAACGCTGTTCTGTAATCTTATTTCTGGCTCAACAGCACAAGTTTCCTCTTTTTTTCTGTCCTCAAGGGAACCTAGTATGTTAAGATGCTGAAATATACTGCCATATGCCCTGGTGGTTTTAGCATGAACAACAGAGAAAGAGAGAGAGAAAGAGAGAGCTGCATTCTTCTGACCCCTATTTTGCTGAATCACCTCACCTGGAATTTCCACTACTTTCTCAGTAACGCCAGGTAATGTTAAATTGTAAGTACAAAATGCTTCCATTAAAGTACAGAGGATGCCTTTAATTATAAAGCTAACATTTTGTAAACATGAAGTTTTGTATTACTGATCTTTTTTTCTTCTTGACACTTTTCCATCATACCCTTCCAGAAGAAATGCACTGAAAGATAGATAACATAGAGTAGCAAATGAAGAACAGAATATTGTAAGCCTTCTTGTGGTTGCCATTGCTATAACCCTCCTTTGTGTCCTGTGTAACAGGCAAATACATGTATTTAGAAACTGCCATTAGCATCATTCCACACTCTACTGTTCCTAGAAGATGACATCTACCTCTTAGTCTGAATACTAGCTATGAAATATTTATATACATTTTAAATACTACTGAATCTTTGGTTTAGTCTTGAAATTATATCACTGTATTTTTTTTTTCTGTTAAAATTATAAAAAAAATTGCCTCGGTTCATAATTCTTGCCCTGTTCTTGACTAATTTTGGGATAGTTTGAGCTTTTCACAGGGCATAAAGACACAGTCTCAGCTGGTATAAATCAGCTTCACTCTGTTGCCTTAAATGTGGGCCAATTTACACTGGCTGGGGATTCATCCCAAACAGCTTAAAAATAAACTGCTATAACACATCAATATTTAGTCAGCACTAGATAATGATGTGCAATCCAGCTGCAACACAGTTCTTACAAGTAAGGCATGCAGGTACAAAGAGAAACTTTTAAAAGCACATGCAAGCTTTTGAATTAAATATGCAATATCAATACTGTTTAGATATCCTGACTTGTCTCTTACTTATTTAAGCATAATAATGCCAGGGCATGTTTACATTAAAAACACTCAATGCGTGGGGAACAGAGAAGGACTCTTGCAAACAATAGGAGAAAATTAAATGGATAGAGCAGCCTTTGATGTCAACACAGCAGAGTAGAAACTCTTTTCAACAGTAGGACTTCCTGCTTGGTTTTTCAGAGTGGACCTTGTGCATTAATAGAAACTAGCACAATTCCTTCCTGCTATCGAGGAATCTAACCCAGCACTCTGCACTTCTTTTAACTCAGGAGAAAATAAGGGTACAAACATGGTTTAACAGCACACTTCTGTATCACTCCACATCCTCAGGATGCTCCAAGCCTCGTGCGCTTCCAGCAGCCCTTAAGGGAATTCTTCCAGCATCTAAGAATCATCTTGTTGCCAAGCTGTGTTCGTTTTCTTCAGCAATGTACTCACAACCAGACAGAAGGTGTGAAGCCAGTATGATGATTTTACAGTACTAGGGGCTTCCAGAGCCGTGCAGTAGATGGGGGGGAAAAAAAAATAAAAAAAAATTCTTTGTGGCTTCTGTGTTTACTGTAGATCTGCCCTCCACATTCTGTGTCTTAAAACATTTGTTCTCTGCTGGCTAAAAGCAGCAATCTAATTGGAAAGGAGGTAGGGGGAAAAAAAAAAAGAAGTATCTCCTCTGAAAGGAGCAGTCTGTGCTACTATTAAAGAAAGTTCAAGGATTTTTGTTGCTTCTGTTTTTTAAGATTTCAGGTGCAAAGCCAAGCCTGTTGGGGTCAGCACTTCAGCACTTTCCCTGTGTTCAGGGTCAAGCCAGCAGTGTTTCATGTGTGAGCTCTGATCTCACATTTCAGCACAAACAGACAGCCTTAGCCTGCCCTTATGCATAGTGCTGAAAATCACCAATGCTGTTTTCTTCTAAACATACTAATTTTCTCTGTCTTGTTCCAAAATGAAATATTGAAGGGTTTATATAACAGGTTTAAAGGGAAGGATTTTAAAGTAATGACTTGTAGAGAAAATGGTAAGGATGATCATCAATTCTTTGTGTTGATTATAAAGAGGAGGATAATCTTTAATTGCTAGGCTGATTTCTTTATCATTTCCTCTTTCTCTTCTTTCTATGCATATTGATTAATGTTAGTAAATATGCAGTTGCACCAGTTGTCCTTTTTCAGTGAAAGCAGATTTGCTTATACCCCTCTATAGCTTCCACAAAAATATGCAAATACGACCTACAGTCATCTGCTTCTGCCAAAACAGTGAGGCAAGAGAGTGAGCTCATGGATTACTGAATTCATATATGTCCTGCTTCCATAAAAATTGAGTACAATACGCCTATTGATTTGGAGAGAACAAGGCTCAAGTCCTTAATGCACATGTTTGAGTTGCTATTTAGCTCTTTTTCAAAAGAATTATAAAGCAATCCTTGTGCATCCTTTACCTTTAGCCTAGATATTTTATAACTACAAAAAACCTTCAGTTCAGCAGGAAGTTTCCTAGAATAAATAATAAGGCATAATTACTGAAAGGACTATAGCAACTTCATCTATTCATGGTCAGTGTAAGTATATTCTCCTAGGAACTCCAGTATACTCTGCTCTTACACTGGCAATTTATGGCCCTGGGAAGGATAAATTTGAATGGGTCAGAAATATAACCGCTAACCTGTAAAAAAAAAAATCCACGGGAATTAAACATATTGCACTGATGATAAGACACATTTCCTTCATTTTATTTCCTCATTAATAACTTTAAGCAGACAAAATGCATATTGTAATGTTGGGTACATGACACTTGCATGTTGCTATGCCTATATACTTACAAAGTATTCAATGTGTACTTAGTGGCGCTTAAAAATGTCATGTACAATTCTTCTAAACATTCTTACAGGGTTCCCATTTGCACTTCATCTTTCAGAAGAGTCTTGTCAGAAAATTGTCTGATGAATATTATTGAAAAAAAATAAAATTTCAATTTTAGTTATCTGTTGGACATTTCTGAATTGTCTATTCATTTTACATATTGCCCGGTGCTTGCCAGTTTGGCAGTGGAGTTGATTTAGACCAGTGACTGTACACACAGACTGTTCACTGAGCATATTTTGCTGTTATCACTAGAATTGTTGTAATCATATTCTTCTCAAAATATTGATTCTGAGATTTTAAACAGTAATCGAAGAAAATAATCCATGAGACACTGGTATTTTACAGATAATTACAAATTCTATTATTTTATTTGATGTTTATATACTATTTACTGTGTATTGCTTTATAGTTTCTTCTGACTGACAAAGTAACAACTGTTGGATTCCATCCTCACTGTAGGAGAAATTCATCCTTATGAAGAGGTCAAGTGATGAAAAATCATTTAAGCCTGTGGGACTTAAATGGTGGATTAGCCCTCTTGAAGGAGCTAGAGAATTCATGCAAGGTTTTCTACACCACTTATCATGCTTGAGTTGCTGTTGTAAAGGGCAAGAAGGCCACTGGTCTCAAAGGGAAAGAGGCAAATGTCACAGGGAAGAGGAAATTCTGAGCAGATTCGTGTTTATGAAAAAGAAACGAGTCCCAGACACCAAGAGAGACGCTGTTTGGTACCTCTGTGCTGAGGATATACCAGTGCTGTTGAGCCTCTCTGATGGCAGAGTTTTCCTGTGACCTAAATGAAGCACGCATTTGACAAGTGTAGGTTGCTGTTGGATTCAGTGCATTTGTTCTTATCTTTATTGCCTCTTTTCACTAAACCAAAAAATGTCCTCTCAAGCAATTTTTAATGCGCAATAACAATCCTTTTAAATATAGCAACAATGCAGATTTCCACGTGATCCTCAAAGTCACGTGCCCAAGATTTGGGGCAAAGTATGCTGGAAATCTACAGTGTACCCAAGCAAAATGACAGAGTCCAGCAAATGATGCGATCCACCCCTGTATTAATAGTTTTCTGCATTCTAACTGTAATTTCAGTACTGTCCTGGTTTTCTTCATCAGCCAAAAGTTTACTCAAAGGGAACTGCACTTTGCTCTGTGACTTTCCCTGGTCAAGAGTAGATTCTTACAATTATCACTCTAATGTGATATATCCCTTGCATGACTCCCTTAAAAGAAAAAAAGAGTCCTAAATCTTTAAATGCTACTAACAGATATTTTTGATCAACAGCCAACAACATACCTCCTCTCTTCCCCAATTCCTGTGGTATTAAATGAAAAGAGTCCCTTTTTGTATGGGTTTTTGGTTTGGTTGGTTTTTGGTTGGAGGTGTTTGGGGGTTTTGTGGGGGCTGTTTTTTGTTTGTTTGCTTTCAATAGGAATACTGTAATGGGAAACAAACAGGGTTTCTTTTAAACTGTAAAGGCTGCCTGAAATGTCATTGAATTCTGAGAATAATTTCATTGAATACATAATCTCTGTACCAGGCTGTCATGCCATTATACGCTGATGTGTAAAATAGGCAACTTGACCCTTTTAATAGTCATCAAGCACCTATATGAAGATATACAGAGTTTTTCAAAAGTGATATTACAGAGCAACACTTGGCCAAGTCCTGTTGGTAAGTGTAAGGTAAAGGTAAGTGCAATTAGCAAAATTCAGAGATAATTAAGTGGGGATAATGAAGATAATTCCTTGCTTGACAAAGCGCCGTAGTATGTTGCCTTCTGGTTCTGCTCCAAGCACTTGGCAACATCCTGAGCCATGGGAGGGCACTTTTGATTATCTCAGGGCTCCTTACTTGCCCTAGCTCTTCCTCCTGCTGAGTCTGTAGCAATAGCTTCTCTGCTGCTCAGGGCTAAGAGGCTGAGCCTTATTGATTCTTCAAGCTGCACACAGGAAGAAAAGAAGACAAGAGAGTGTTTTTAAGCAAGCCGGAAAGATTTTTTAGAAAGAGGCCTCTTCTTTATTCTGTGGCAACTTACAGGAAATTAGCACTAATGTCAGCTGGTACGGATAGCAACCATCCCTGCTTGGAGTACTGAGGGGGAGCACATCCTCCAGTCTGTGCCAGCTGGATGGATGAAAAGAGGGAGCAGAGGGAGGAGGCAAAGCTGTGCACATGCCAGGAACATGGGAGACAGGTTTGTCCCTCTCTGGGTGTAGGACCAAAGGGGGAGCATGTTACCCCTCTTTTTAGTAGAGATTCAGCTAAAAGAGGTGGAAAAAGAAACTGGTCCAACCAGCAGAATCACAAAGCTGACCAGCAAGAAACTGCCTCCAAAAAAATGATGCCGTCATGTGGAAAACAAGCAGTGCTTACCACTTCAAGGACTTTGAGTTGGTTGAACTTACAGAGAGGTGGGAATTTATAGAATACAAAGAAAAGAAGATATAAGAAAATCAGAATTTGGACCTTGACACATAAAGTCGGATAGAACATACAAGCAAGAGAAATGAAAAAAATACAATTTGCAGGAGCTTTTAGTTCTGTATCATGGCATTAGCCAGTCCTGTCTCAGGACAAATAGAATATTTGATATAATTCTGTCATTTTTCCAGGGCATTTTCACTCTTTCTAGTGTTAATCTCGGAGACAAAAATGCATATACTATGCAGATCCAGTTCAAACAGATCACTCACTAACATGGTATGAGATTACCCTCCAGAACAGCAGTAAGCAACATGACTAAGAGCTGTCATATTCATTTTCTTATCCGCACCCTGTGAAGGAATGTGTGTGCAAGGAAGCATTGCGGTTTATTTTTTTATTTATTTATCTTTTTCATATTTCCCCTGTGTTTATGTAAGAAGTTTGGATTTAAAAAGCACGTTGTACTTGAAGATGAAACTAGTACAGTTCGTGACGATCCCTTCTTCCTGTGAGATTCAATGCTCCAGTTTTAGAAAATTCACCCTGTAAAACCTTCAGTGTGATACAGGGATAAAGTTATTGATGATGGTCCATATTTATAAGCTCTAGCGAGCCTTTTATCCACACTCAAAATATGGCCTTTAAAATAAAGTCCAAGACCTTGGACTAAATTCCAAAAACTACAAGAAGCCAATGCAGGCTGTAGGAAGCAGGCTGAACTTGTTTGTTACCGAGGAGATACATCCAGGTTTTGCAGGCCTTTGAGGGTGTAAGAGGATGTTTTTCATGGTCAGCTATATTGCACGGCTGTAACCCACCTCAGAGGTGACACAGATGAACTGCTGCCACCACGCTCAAAATAATTCATTGCCTAAAGTCATTAAAAAGCTGTAGCTCCTGCTGTAGAAAGGGGTAGCAGTACTCGTGCTGGGAGAATAGCAATACCTCTGGATCAAGTTTGGGGCCTGTTTTTGCAATTCCCTAGCAGCAGACTGATCCCTACATTTTATTTACCTGGACATGATCGGGACTGGTGCCCTCTTCATGCAGACAGCACATGATTGCAGTGCATCTGACCAACCAGCCTCCTATCTGCATGGGCAAACTGAAGGTGATGTAGGAGAGGATTAATCCCATGGGGCTGGACAGCTGCAAGATGGTTTCCCAGAGCTACTCCTTGGGTGCCAGAAAAAGCCAATGTCACTACCTTCCCCTTTAACAGCAACCCCTGTGCAGCACACAAAAACCACTGTGAGAGCTACATCATTCCAGAGAGAGTCTCAATTACACATCATATACTTCTCTGATGGGTCATGTGGGGCTGTAAGAAATCTGTTCATATTTTGATATCACAGGCTACTGAAATGTGAAGGCAGGGTCTTCTTCTGGTTCTGCATGGTGGGCTATAAGTTAGGAGTTTTCATTTTTCAGGTTGATAAGCTCACAAACACAGGCACAGCTGCACACAAACGTACACACACATAAGCACAACACTTCCTGCATTTTTCTATGCCGCCTTCTTGCCCTAATATATATCTTCTATGTTCTCTACTACTCCAAGCTCATGATTTTATATCTACCATAGTCTCTCAGGACACAGCTTTCTCTTTTTCAGTGTTTGTTTTCTACCTGCACAGCTACTAGAGATGCTTTGTGTGGCATAGGTAAACTAACTCTAGGTTTACTCATTTATCAGGAACTTTGGTTGAAAGTTTTTCAGCAGGAGGCATATTCAGGCTTTCTAAAGGAGGCCCTAATATATGAAAAGTGGGACGGGGGAAGTAATTTTGGATTCTCTCACCCTACTCAGTACAGCTGGGTGGTATCCACTGAAGAGAGATTCAGCATCAGTACCTGAAGCTGCTTGTTGCTGAACCAAGGATGGGAAGGAAGCTGTTGGTTGTGTCACTGGTTTTGGCTCTGCTGTAGTTTGGCAGAGGGTGTGTGTGTCAGCAGAAGCACCAGATCGGGGCATTATTTGATCACCCAATCACATATTTTTCTCTGCAAACACCATTCTTTATTTCTTTCAAAGTGGGAGGGAAATAGCAAAAATTGTTTCAATGCCCCAGGGGCGTTGAATCTACATTTTCATTCAGGAAATGAATCACAACCATCCTGCCTTTCCGTAGGGCAAAACCAAACAAAATAGTATTTCTCTTTAATGCACAAAGCTAACAAATGCTGGTCTTGTAAGGAACTGGAAACTGGGGGAAGAGAATTATGTAAGCTGTGTGGGGTGGAGAAGAACAAGAAATACAAAAAAAAGTAAGAAAAAGAAAGGTATTGGCAGGAGGAAATGCTGCAATACTTCTCTCAGCACCTAAAGTCTCATAATTAAATTGTAAATGTGAGGTTCACAATTAAAGAAGGAGAGCATAGCCAAAGATTCAGAGAAGACTGCAAAAACTGCTAAGGGCTCAGGGAGCGAATGAAAGAAATTTCAAAGCAAAGGCAGAGAGACAAAAATGCCTCTGAAAGAAGATGATGGCAGACTGACAGAGTGTCACTCGGCACTGCTGATATGCCCTGAAGTCCCCAGAGCTGGGATTGAGGAGGCATCACATCAGGGTCCCAACAGAGAGACTTCCACTGTCACTCACAGGCAGCGTTCAAACTGAACAAAGGGTACTGCTAAAAACCCACACTGAATTCAGGAGTCTAAGAGGGAGCAGGTCGCCTACAGGCAACACGTTGAGCATAAAATCTGTAGTAAATGTAGACAATAAAGTAGAAGGCAATAGCTGGAGGTTCCTGTTGCAGCAAGAGACCCTCTCCCCACAAGTGATGGGAAATGATGATGCAGTCTAAAGCATTCCCTATTCTTTTGGGGTAAAAGTATACTAGCAACTAGCAACTAGGAACAAGCACATTTGATATAAATATTTACATCTGCTTAACTCCCCTCTCAAAGCGTACTGGAGAGGTAAGGAACTCCGCAGCAATTGCTTCAGGCTAAAGCTCTGCTTCAGCTATCACAAGAAAATGGCAAGTGAAGTCATAGCCTTTGTCACCAGCTGCCACCCATTTACTCGGGTGCTTGCCAAAAAGAATGACAGATAGTTACTCTCTGACAAAGGCAGAGGCATTCTCACTTCTTCGTAGCTAAAAGGAACTGTAAAATCCCTCTGTTAAATTCATACTGAAAGAGGTGAAACCTTGATGCACTATTAATAAGCTCAAGAGACAAAACTTGGAAATCTCTCACCTCCTTATATACCTCAGGCAGGAATTTCCTTCCCAGAAGTAATCTCCTTTATAAGAAGCCAATGAAATTTGTTGCAATTAACCAAAAGAAAGGAGTGAAGACCACTGTCAGAGCTTCATGAGCTGCAGAGTTCATTGTACAAGTCATGAAATTCTCTTGCAAATGGAAATGAAGTACTCTGTAGAAACTGGGTTCATTATATAAGAAGATAAAGGAAAGCCCTTGCTGCCCTATATCCCAAACGAGTGAGCTAATTTATGGTTTGATTTAGTTTTTGTAATAACGGACAATGATTTGGCAGACATCACATATGTATGAAACAAGGTGAAACAGAGAACCGCAAAAATCAGGCCGAGTTATACCAAAGCGGATTCAGTTTAAAATCAACCTAACTCCCCCAGACCTCTGTGAAATTACTCCTGATTCATCTGGATGTACTTAAGTATAGAACCCAATTATTGTTTTTGCAAAGTGCTGGATGTAGTGTCATCCTGGGGCAAGGAATAAAGAAAGGTTTAGTTCAGCCTTTTTTTTTTTACTCATTTCTTTTCTTCCCTGCCCACCGCCATGAATGACCTCTTATGTCGAAGTTCTCATTCGGCAGCATCAGAGATATCAAAAAAAATGCATGAAGTGTTACGGTACTGACCCATACCTCGTCTATCCTCCATAAAAGTCAGTAGCATGTTAATGCAGTGACCTCTTACAAGAAGCAGAGACAACTACACAGCTTGTTTCTAAGCTAATGCATAGGAATTGGAGTGGGAGGATATTGGGAAGGATTAGTGTCTGGCACAGTCATACACTGGTAGTGAACTGTCCATGTTTTAAGTTAGAAAATGTGCAATTACAGCTGGACAGAAAAATAAAACATCCGAAAATAATGGAAGGACTCGGTATTTGTTTTCTCTGAAGGTTTACATATTTACTAGAAGTCATGGGAAGGCAGGGTGGTTTGGTTTTTTGTGGGGATTTTTGGGTTTGCTTTGGTTTTTTGTTTGTTTGGTTTTTGTTTCTTTGGGGGTTTTTTGTGATAGGCTGTAGGAGAACTTGGCAAATATGACAGGGGAAAACCATGAGAAGATACTCCTAAGAAGAAGTTGTTATGTGAGTGAAATGTGGGCCTGCAGGGAAAGGTCTGGGAATTAAATGTCCTCATAAAATTTACTGGGCACAGCTGCTTTCAATAGCTGTGCTGAGCTCCAAGAAATGTAAATGACTGTTTTCCAAAGAATGCAGAGCCTGGTATGGTGTGAGTAACCCACACGTCCTCGCTCTTCGCCAGCCAAACAGCCACTCAGTTTGTTATGAAAAACTAAAAAAGTTTGTTATGAAAAACCCCATGAGGGTACAGAGCTGGCACCAAGAACCAGCTAAATCTTTTTTGGTGGGACTGATCTAACAGCTTCATCTGACTGATACAGGATTAGAGCAGCATTTCCTCGATGGAGAACCAAGCTTGAAACCAAAAGCAGAAGTCTCTGTAAGACTCCTGTGTGAAATGACCCTCCCTTCACAGATAATTTCTTATCGGAATACTTTCCCTTTCCCATGAATTGACAAAAAAATACTAACAAAACTCTAAAAAAAAATATTGATGTCATCCCTTAGCTTCTTGATATTCCCAATTCTTTTCTATATTTAATTGTACCAGGTAACTTTAGGAAAGATCTGATAATCAAGAAAAAAATACCCAAGAAAAATAGTAACAAAGAAAGGTTTAAACAATATGCAAATTTTTGCTTTATTTGCTTGGTTTTGAAACACAAATACAGTCTGGAAGTACCTGGGTTTCTTACTGCGTCCTACTGTAATGAGTTAGAAAGTCTATTCACACAGATGAACCACACACTCCAAACCAGCATCTCAGATGGGACTTGAGCTGTGATGAATGAGGCCAAGGATTATCTCACTTACTGGTGTGCCTGTGCCTCTTGTTAACCAAAAGTCCCATAGCAACGTGGCTGGAGAATACAGATATACATCTAAACTGATCTCAAAATATATATACTGATACCTCTAAATATATTTACTCAAATCCCTAGGCATCACTGAAAATCCTTTTGTCTCTGACTCTCTCTGTGTCTATGCAGATATGTTTTGTTGTCAACAGGTTTCGGTGGGGAGGATATACTTTAGGGAGTGTTCTTCTCTCCAAAGCCCTTAAACTGACAGGAACAAAATCAATATCAAGATACCTAGGTTTTACTGGTTTTTGAGCAAGTCTGGTATCATTCCATGTTTTCCATCTGTGAAATTAAGGTAATATGTAAGGCACTTTTTAAAAGTACCTGAAGATTGTCATGTTAAAAATTAGCCTTTTCCTCTTACTAATATGTTAGCTCAACATATATTATAAATTCCATTAGATTTGTGTTAGGTGGTATCAGGAGAGCAAATGGCTGTGACAACCACATGTAGAGAGGAACTGAATTCAGCAGGATGTACTGAATCTGCTAATAATCCAAATTCAGGTAGCTGTCAGAGCTGGAAAGGCAGTAGCTAGTCTGGAAATAAGCAGGCATCTCTGAATCCTGACACTGGAAAAGCACGTCCTCCACAGGACAACTCATCTCCCGCTGCAACGTCTACCACATCTTCAGCACCGAAAAGCAAAACAACTTTGGAAACAGATGGGCTGTGTGACACTCAGATGTGTCAGGATCTTGACTCGAGAGAATAGGAGGTTGTAATTAAGGTTTTGCGTTAGTGCAGGAAGAGTTCTAATAGCACAGATATTGTTCCTGGTATCTGTTTCAAACAGAAATCAGTAACTTACAGAGAACTGACAGTAGTGACAGGTATTGAAGGGGCAAAACTACTGGAGACTTTCCTCTAGCTTTTGCTGCTTTTATAAAATGTTTGGATAGTCTGGATACAGCATAATGCAATCCTCTTTGTCAATTCAAGACAGACAAATTATTGTGTGAGTTAATTAATAATAATATTAATGATTTAAAGATATTGCCTAATACTTGGTTGCATAAAGTACAGGTTCCCGTACAGACCAATTTCTCTGGATTTCCATTTTAGCTGTTCCATGCTTTATTTAGAAATAGCAAAATTATTTTTTCCTACTCTGTCCATGTCTGATATGGACTAAACAATAAGTATTACTAGAATGCAAGGGATTATAGCCATACATCTTTATTGGAGCTATTGCCAAGTTAAAAACCCCTCATCAACACTTTTATCAGACTCTCAAACTTGAAAACTAGTGCCTCAGTTTGTATGGTTAGTTCAAAAGATAGCAAATGCAAAGTTTACAGAAGTGTGTGACAATGATATATTTGCCAGCAGCAAATTAGTCCAAGTGAGTTGTAAAGCTTGCACTGATATATATAATTCTTAGCAGGTTTCAAACTGTCTTCTCCAGGCTGTGATTAATTTCATTAGATATTCTTAAAGTTAAGAAAAAAAGGAAAAGTAATAAGGTAGTCTGTCAATCACAAGTTCTAAAACAAGAAAACATATCTCAGATTAAGTAATCTTTCCATTCTGTGGAATTGATTCTCATCTCACTGACATGAAAATGGTTCTGCTGCACTCATGAAGATGAAGATTTAATTTTAGCACCAAGCACCGATGTCTGATGTGTTTATCTCAAAAGATCTCCTCCAAAATGGAGATTATGGAACACTGTGTGTTTTAAATTTACCTGTCCTCAAATAATGTGAAGTGCCATATAAATGGTGAAATTACATGCCCATAGGAAAATGCCACTACATAGCTGATGGGCAAAACTATGCATATTGTGCAATAAAGACTATTCATGTCATAAGTGAAAGAAAGATTTAAACAGTAATTTACAGCTAGAATTCTGCATTGTTATGGTCAAGTAATGAAGCAAAATTTATACATTCATCACAAAGATTGCCACAATGACAGGACTGCTGTGGAAAGGCGATTTGCGGCCTAAGTACCTAACAATAGAAATCAGCTTAAAGGTGGCCCATTGGCTAATGACAACATGGCTTTTGTTAATCCTTGATGATTTTTTTTTTTTTTTTGACCTCTCGATTCCATTACAGATTTGAGTTCCCAAAAGAAGCTTGATCTACTGACAACAGTGTTATTTTTTGAATGGGGAGGGCCGGGGGAGGCACCATATCTCTTCTCTGGTAAAGCCCAGTTCTCCCTCCCTTCCACGCAGGCTTTGCCCATCACTTACTCGGGCTGATTGGCTCCTTTGATCAGGACACACAGGGCTGTGGTTTTTTGCCCTGGTGCTGCTGACACCTGGCTATCATTGGCCTCAGCTGTTGCCATTTTACTGACTCTATAAAGGATATGGGAGAGCAGCTGTGGGAGGAGAGGACAGATTAGAGTGTTTGTTTCTTACTTCTGCCCACAGCCTATTCCTACTTAAATGCTGTTTGCCACGGCTTCTAGCTCTTACTTTTGAAGACAGACTACAGCGGCTCAGCAGCATGGCAGTGAGTGTAAATAACCTTGTTCAGAACAGCATCCAAATTTTCTTGGAGATTACTGCTTTTATTCTCACAAGAGGCCTGTGATAAAGGGTGGGTAGTGATTTCATGTCACATAGAGGAATCTGAGGACAAAGATGTGGATTGGTAAAGGGGTTTAAGGATCAGTCATGTGCTTTGATATCTAACCTTCAGTGCCTACCTGCCAGAGCAGAGTGCAGAGCTTTGCCTTAAATTTGTGTGGGTGGATCTGGGTGCCTAGGATGTGGCTTTGCAGCCTTAGCCCCCCCCCGAAAACAGGTGCGTTTAAAATCAGTGTGTAGTGTTGGGTGGCAGGAGATGCTTACAAAAGGGGTTTGCCTGAACTTCCACCCTTCTCTGGAGCTTTGTCAAATTAGCTGAGCATGTAATAAATCAGCTATTCATTTGGGCTCAGTGTTGGAACCTTTTACCTGAACCTTTTCCAGAAAACAGGTCAAACGGCAGATTTGCCAGGAAGGGTAATGGGGTTGTGTGGTCCCTGGTGTCAGCGTTTTCAGTTCTGGCATGAGTGCTCTCTGTAAAGTGATGTGGCTGCAGAGACACCCACGTTTGCTTGAGGGTTTGTTTGTCACCACCGCCAGCTCTCGGAAGAATAAGATCACAACTTTACTGGGTCAATGATGACGAGAATAATTCTTGAGGCTAACAGCTAGGGACCTAACCCATTCTTCTGCAAAGTCAAACCACCTGACCAAGGAGGGGAAGAACACACTCCTTCCCAGCGCAGCTTTTGTTTGAGCTATGTGGTAGCAGCACAGAAGTTGGAATATGTAGGCTTGAATTACCCCAAGCAAAGTGACCTTTTCCCAGATCTGAAGCCAAATGGGATCTCTTCAGCAGCAGGCAACTTCTTTACCCACTTAGACCTATGTAAAATACAAAGGTATGGTTGTTGCTGTTTTCCAAATAATTTTTGAGACCAAATGAGACCTGTCAATTGTCCTTCACCTCAGCAAAATGTACAAAACACAAGGCTGTCCATTCTCTTGGCTCTGGATGTCTGTCTCAGTGGTGAATAGGTTAAGGATGACTGGAGTACTTCTTGCATAGGAAACACACCAGCCTGCTGAGAAAGGACTTTATTCACCCAGCTGAGGCAACTGCGGTTTTCCACTTGGTGCTGCTCCCTTGGGAGTTGCCACTAGTGCCAGCACCAGCTTAGGGATTGGCTCAGGAAAGGGGTTATACTTTTGACTACCATTTGCACTCCAACTCAAGCCTTGCTCATCACAGTAGAGCATTTCCAGTCACTGGTGAATGTCATCACATGGGTAACAACACAAACTAATATATGTCGTCATTCTTTTAATTTCTGAGTAGGGCTATAGTACAGTGGAAAAGTAAGAACTAATAGAAATGCTTGAGCAGGCAAATGGGAGTTGGGCTTTCTGCCACTTTCTCACTCTAGTTCCTCTGATGCCTCTCACTTCTGCTTTGCAATAACCCCTGCTACTCCCACCACACGAATCTTGATCAGAGTCTGTCAGTCACGGTTTCAATGTGCCAGATGTGATGTTATGTTATGCCAAATGTGACTCACTATCAAACTGTTTTCTCCTGTGAGCCAAACAAGATTTAATATAAAAAAAAAAGGAAAATAAAAAAGGGTAGGGGGAGTTTTAGACATGACTGCTCTGCAGTTTGGTTGGGTCTCTTGGCTTACTCCCTACATACGGTGAAAAACAGTATATTTACTAGCCTTTGTTTTTATACAAACAGTGAGTGGCCTCAAATAATATGGGTGGAAAATAGCTTGAAATGAGGATTTTTTTGTTGTAAAAGCACATGGATTTTTGGGGTTGTCTGGAGCAATTTCACAGAAACAAGAGCAGATTAAAGGAGGTAATGACATGTTTGTAATTTCATTCCTAAGGCTCATGGTGTCCTTGCCTCTGTCTAGTTTTCAGCCTGGAGATAAATCAAGGGCTTCAATTTCCAAATCTGTCATAGAAGCTTCACAAATAAAAATGCTGACAAAAGTATCTGCTTTTAAATGGCTACTTGCAAGCGCTGACAACTAGCAGTCTATACATCTTTCACCTTACAGGGATGAGAAGCACTGTGTATTGCCAGGAAAAATGAAAAGCAGAAAAGCAGTGCTCCTAAAGTTGAAGTAATCTAAAAGTACGACAACAATAAACCATTTACAGTCATGTTTTGAATGCTAGATGAAAATAGATTTCAGGTGGTATATTACCAAAGCCTCACAGCTGCCTGGGGTGGAAAAGAATGGATGTGGTGTTAGAATATGAAGTAGAGAGACCATATGGAAAAGCAAAATTCCTTCCCACCCCCAGCTGCCCTCACAGCTGCTGTGGCCGCTCCACATGTGCTCCTCTGTGCCCACAGAGAGGGCTTGTATGTGAGTGGGGAGGAGTGGGAAACAGGCACCATGAAAACCAGTGCAGATTATGCTGGTTAATGCTGAATAATTTGCTGTATCTGTTAGCTGCAGGCTCTAGCTTTTGCGGGATATGAATTCCAATTATGAGACAGAGCTGGAGCAGTCGATAGCAACAGGCAAACTGGGCCACTTACTTCGCCGAAACTGGGGGTGACGGAGCTGAGAGCACAGCAAGGAGTGCTTCACCTGGCAGCACTGCAGAGGCCCTGAACTCCCAGAGGCCATGACCACAGGCAGAGTCCCAGCACAGGGATTTGTGCCTGATGGTCATACCTTGGTCTGTGGGACTGAATTTTGTACTAAAAGTGCAGAGTTATTTTGTGTTCTCGAATACCCCTCCTACCCTTGCTGACATTAGAAGCAGAACAGTATGTCAGCCCCCCATGCTGTGCCAAGGTTTGCTGGCTTCATGAAAGATTGGACCTGCTTTAGTCTAAAGCCAGAGGATAGTTTGGTGCGCAGACTGTGTGGGGCTCTGGTCCGAATGCAAGATCTGAATTCATGTGGCAGAACAAATGCACCTACCCACCCCTTCTTCCCAGGAGAGGGTTTGTTCTTTACTCTCTGTTAACATGTGTACTTGTGTGTACTAAGCCTGTCTCCTTAAGGCTTCTGCCTGGTAAATCCTGAAGAGAGATATCCAGCAGTTTCCAGATCCAGGGGATGGAGTGAATGATACATGCTTTAGGCAGTTGAAGTGCCGTATGTGAATTTATTTCATGCACAAGCCTGCTGTCCTTATGGTGTGTGGCCCCTAGGATTTGCCCATGCACATGCTGTGGGCAGGGTCTGTGATGGCTGGAATTCCAGTTCCAGCAGGAACTGTGCTCATATCCTGCCTAGCAGGCAAATGGCCACTGTCGGCCTGAGTCTGACTTTCAAGGCAGAAGCAGAGAGCATGTCAAGGGAAACTTGTATCTAGTGTAGCCCTACAGATGAGAAAGGACAGGATATAAGAGACAGAGGATGGTGTTGTCTAGCTAAAATAAGGATTTTTTGAAATGCATGAAAACTGCCTGTGGGACATAATAGCTTTCTAGAGCAGGGAACTTTTCCCATACTGCTGCCTTCCATCGATGGGGATATAACATCTGCTCAAGACAGTGATTATCTTCATCACTACAGGTTTTGTCAGCTGATTGAATTTAAAACAAGTCTGGAGAAGGTGGCTGCTCTCATTTTTCTCTTCACAATTTATGCTTCAATGTCAAGTGAGCACTGTGAACCTTGCCATTCTAATTTTGCTTTTAGTTTTATCACAGTTGCAAAAGGAAGGTTTAGGATAAGTTTTTACTTCAAGTAGAGGGCTTGCCATGTCAGCCACTGAGAGATGAGGCTCAGTAAGTAGCCACCACTGAGTTTTTATTTCAGGGAAAGTTTTAGAGAAAGAACACTTCAATCCGTTGGTCTGAAAAGTAATCTCTGAATAAGGGCAAAAAGGGTTAGTATTTTTAGGACATATTATATGTTCAAAAGGCCGTGTGTGGTGCTAATGCATGGCCATTAACAAATTGATCTTCAGCCCCTGTGTGCAGTTAAGTGGGGGCGTTTTACAGATGGGAGGACAGAGACAAAGCATCTTGCTCGAGGCTGCCCAGCGACAGAGCTGGCCTCAGAAGTCAGCATCTCCCGTCTCCCTGTGTCATTCCTCCAGACAGCACTGCCACGCAACAAAAAGCTGAATCAGAGACACCTTTCTGTGAGGCTTAAAAAGCATGACTATGAAATAAATATAACGGTTAAAGCAAAAGACAGTCCAAACAGAGCTGCTGCATTTTGGGCGCTCAGGTCTGCAGAGCAAAACCACTGATATTTTGGTAAAACTAACACCAAAGACATTAAGCTTTATTATCAATATCAGATCATTGCCAATCTTGGTAATCACTGAACTATGTGTTTGATAAAAGACTGTTTGAGAACAGCTAGGCTGTTATTATATATAATTGCTCTTTACAATGACTGGGTATCTCTAGTGAAAATGAATCAGTGATCTCCACTGTAGCAGAATCTATTAAATAATTGGAGAGCATGGCTAGTATCTTTGATGTTGAAAGGAAGAAATTCAATAAGCAGTCTCATCAGGCTTTCTTACACAGCAGAAAAAAAGGGCTGCAGGCAGGAACATACTGACACTACAGGTCAGTGAGGGTTTATGGATTTGTGCGCCTTAGAAAAGAGGCAGAACCTAGCTGTACAGGACTGTTGAACCATTGGATACCTCAGGGTGTCAGAGTATTGTTGTGTAGCCTTCTAAAAATATAAATGGTAGGGCCAGACATCAAATGTTTCTCCTCTGCCCACATTTTATGAGAATATCCTGTGTCCTGAGGAGATGTCAGAACTGTGCTTCAGCTGTTTTGCTACTTGACAGTGGCACATTATCCTTAGAAGATTCATTTTCACATTTATTAACCCATTTCTACCTCACAGACTCGCATTTTTCCATCAAAGAAGTGCCTGTTTGTCTTTGAATTAATAGCTTAGATATATGTAGTGGCCTTCATTACAAAAAAAAAAAGTCATTCAGCTCCCTCTGCTAGATGGAAGACAGCTGGCAGGTACTTAGTACACTGCCCTGGGAGAAAAGAGCTTGGCTGAAGAAAGCACAGAAAAGGTCCTTATTCTCTTCTAACAAGAGGTACCCTGGGACCTTTAATGTGACCATGGGACCAGCTTTAAATGGCTCCTCTGAAAAAACTACACACAATATGCCTCATGATGCACTCTTTATCTGGAAGGCTGAAGGAGGAAAAGGCATCAAGGGGCTCTGAGGATCAAATTATACCTCTCTAATGTTCATAGGAGCATTTGTGCTGGCATTAGGCTGTCGAAAGGATATTTGAAGAAACAGTTGACAAGATCACGTTAGTCATTTCCTCTGTAAAGATGTTTAATAAAAGAGAGCAAAGCACCCCAGCTGCAGAGTTAGTTATTGCTGCTGCAGTGTGCTGGGGGTAGTTGGTACGTGATGTTGGCGTGGTGTCAGTGGACTGCCCCACAATCATGTGGTGGCCCATTCCTGCATTACACCTCACTTCTCCTACCTGAGGAGTCAGACAAGCTGAAGGAAACTGGTCAGGAGAAAGCACAAGCACTCTGTCTCTGGTGAATTCTCAGTCTCTAGGGCAGAAAACCACCCTAGCTTGTGCTGCTGACTAGTGCTCAGGACCAGTGGTAAAGCAGTGAGGAAATGCCAGGGTCTGTGTGCAAGAGAGTGGTGGGCAGGAGAAGCTGGGGGGACCTTGTTCTCATCCTCAAATCCCTCTGTCAGTCCCAAAGCTCTATGGCACAAGGATGGGTGCCAGAAATAAAATGTGCCCTCATAGACAGATATCCGAGTCCTCTGACCTGTGGGCTATTTGTGAGGGTGTGGTCTTAATATGGCACTGAAAATC
The DNA here is from genome assembly GCA_013396775.1 of Cephalopterus ornatus. NCBI lineage: Eukaryota > Metazoa > Chordata > Aves > Passeriformes > Cotingidae > Cephalopterus > Cephalopterus ornatus. The sequence goes on along the minus strand of VZRE01005144.1, from coordinate 282,738 downwards.
CTCTGGACAGCATTAAGCACTATGAAGATCTATTAGACAGCATTTTCAGTATCTCTCAAGTAGTCTACCTTACTATTGTTCCATATCAGTCCATCTCATATCCGTTATCTATTTGCTTCAAGAGTCAGAAATACAGAGCTGATTTTAAGTGTTTTCAATTGTTAGGTTTTAATAAGTAACCCTATTCAAAAGGTTTTTGCCTTTAGTGAGACACATCTGCTTTATAACATGATGATCTAAGCACTCCAAGGGCCAAATAAATACAATTTTTTTTTTTTTCACTTTGTACTAAACTGTGGGGGGAAAATGTCTAAAAGACATAACTGACAAGTTAATTCTTTTTCAGAAGTCTCACATGAAGTTGGATTGCTGTGAAACCATTTCTCTCATAAAACCTTCTCTTCCTTGCCCACCTTTTTCAAGCTTAAGCAAATTAAATGAAGAATTCATGCATAGATCAAAGAGGATGTTAACTGTAACTTTCTTGACTCACTTTCTCTTTTAGGATCAGTAACTTTTCGTCTCAGATGTAATGTCTTGATTAGCTTTTTTCTCACCTCTATGCTATACCACAGTATTTCTATTAAAATTTCTTTACAGACTGATAACTCCCCAATACAGCAAGGAACTGAAGTCTCCACGCTGTAGAATTGAACCTTTGCTTGGAGTACGTGATTAAAAAGAGCAGATGAGTACAGGAAAGCAAGCTAATCCCAAGGGCAATATCGAGCTTCAAATATTGATCTATGCTTTAGACACTTCATAAAGCATCCTTTACAGGTGTTGGATTCTGTAAGGAAATGGTAATGAGTTTGTATTTTTGGAACAAGCTTCCAAGATATCCCAGTATTCTTGCACTTGAAGTTTACCAGTTCATGCTCGGCTGCAACAGGGCAGATAATCTGTGTTGGAGCGTAGCTCTAGATACATTTGGGATTCAGATCTTGCAGTTCTTGAGGATTGAGGCTTTAAATCTCCAGTGAGACAGAGTACGAGCTGAACATAGATCTGGAAATTGGGGTGTATGAGCTCTGCTTGCCCAGCAATGGGCTGTTGGTGCATTGTGCTGCCCAGCTGCTTTGAGGCATCTGTTCTTGCTGCTACGCACAGCATTCCAGCTACTCTCCAAACGGCATGTCCCAATTACATCTCTTATTGTTGTTTTTTTTTTTTAATCACCTCTGCTCTGTGTTTTAATTGAAAGAAATGATGGCCTTTATTTTTTTAATTTGTACTTGGATGTGCATTTTTCCTTTGATGCCAAACAATGGCAGGAGGTACTTCATTAAGAGCGGGACAAAGGAAAAGAAGCCTCACTCATGCACCACAGACTTCTGCCATTCCTCCACCAGGATAATTTAGGAACCATGTGAATACTGCCACTTGTAATGAGCCTGAATGTCTCCATGTTGTAATGACCAGAGTACTGCAGTGATCCAAAGCTGCTCTTGCTTGCTCCTGTGCCTCAGCTGAATTGTGGCTATTTTGCTACAAAACCAGACCAGGGCCCTTGTGATACCTTGGCTTATGGAAACAATAAGTCAGTGTAAAATGGCTTTTCTGTGCTTGAAGTAGAAAATCGCTAAGCAAAAATTATTTTAATAATTTCTTAGAGGTACCTTTTCTAAAAATCTTGTGCTTTCTGTAATTCAGATATGCCTTTTATCTCATCAGCACTTCAGTACAAAGACCATCAGTGTTTTAAATTGGCTCATTTTATGTTTATGAAAGCTTTCTATATTTTAAAAAAATGTCAATTAAAAAGCTTACTGGTATATACTGTTACTTCAAAAGGAGTAGAGAAAGAGGTATGTTTTAGATAGTCAGGAATCCTGGGGTGAGTTGGGTTTAATATTTTGACAGGGAGAAGTTCCATTAAATCCATATAATTATCACCAAAGAAAGCCTTTTCTTTCTTTATTAAGAAGCTTAACATTTTATCACATTCAACATCAAGATTGATTTTTTTTTTTCCTGAAGACATCCATTTTATATTTAGAGTGTTAAATGTGTAGTCCTTGCTATATTCTGCTGTTGTAAAGTTAGTATGCACCCCCCATTTATCAGAAAGCATCCTGTTTTCCACAGTCACAGTTCATTTGCCTCAATTGGATCCTTTGCTGTTGGGATTTCATGATAATCATTTGTATATTTCAGCTGTTGTGTAATTTTAAGGACATTATAATATATGTGAGATTCATAATTATAAGTCGCCAGATATTTTTAAATATCACCTTAGAAATATTGAAATAAATTAAAACAGATTTACAACTCTGTTGAGATAGTTTTCTGAAAATGAGCAACACCAGCTGACCTTGATCTACATTCTAGATGCCATGTAACTAGTCCTATGCCAGTGATATGGTCCATTGAAGTGGAAAACATGGAACTGCAATATTATGTGCTCAGCTGGTTCCTAGTTCATGGGTAGAATAATGTTGGCTGTACTTCCAGCTGCCATAAAGCAGTCCCATAGCTCCTACAAATTAACCAGTCAGGGTGAGAAAAGCTTGGCCCTTTGAATGATTTAAGATAAAGAAAAGTAGAGAGGCAACTTAAAGCCCCAAGCAATTTAGAATCTGATTTTAGAAGAATATGATACAGAGGATAAGAGTAAAATTGTAAGATAGGGTGTGATACTGACAGCATTTAGAGCACTGCTGTCAATCTAAGTGAAATGTAGGTTATATGGAGGGATTTGAAGGAAGAGAACAAGAGTTCTTTGCTGACAAGAGAGAAAGGTGTTTCTTAAGTATAAGAACTTTGCTTTGAAGAGGATAGCAAGTTTACAAAAGGAGTAGACAGAAAAAAGGAAGATGTATGAATGGTGGTATTACAATGATGCTAATATCTGTAATATTTAAGAAATAATGAGGCTAATGACATATGTGAAAATTCTTTTGAAAAGCATTGCAGGGAAACCTAACAATGTGGTTTCGATGGTTAGCAGTGTCTAAATCCTACTCTCTGCCTCAGAGTTTCCTTTAATGGGTTACAGAATTAGCTATTGCCCTGAATGTATTTGGAGTTTAAGTAATATTAGTTCATTAGTTTCCCTGTTTAAAAAGGAAATGAATAAGGAAAAAAGTCAGGGTATTTTGGAAATCGCTTTAGATTTGTATTTTCAAGCTAGTTAAACACAGGACTGCATAAAAGTGCCATGCTTTTAGTCATCTGCTTCATCCAATTACCATATTTGCTTATTTTACTGGTTTGGCTTAAACTCTCTCAGAGCAGACCTGTAAACTGAGCAACAAAACAGAGAGAAAATGACATTTGTATTTCATTTTTGTATAAGAACACTGAGCAGTTCTTTGCTTCCTTCTTTATTTAAAAAGTCCCCTCCTCGGTTGAACCTGTTATCAGCAGCGATGCAGAAAACGGAAATAGGGTGAGCTAGAAATATTTTTAACCTGGTCATGCTGGATGGGGGAATCCTTGAGAGAAGAGTGGGATTGTGGAAAGTCGGCTTTAGAAGCTGCGGGCAATCCTAGGTGGTCGCGTAGACACTTCGTCTCATTGTATCTTTAGAGCCCAGCCCTCTCTCCATTTCTTCAGGGAGACGCTTGTTTTTTCTGAAGCACTGCCTCCTCCAGTGTAAGTTTCATACATTTGGGTCCAGATTCATGCTATAAAACCCTGATGAAATGTTTTTGGTTGGGAGGCATCTCTGAAAGCCAAGAGCGAGTTAAAAGGGAACAACAGACACACGTTTGGAACTCTGCGTCCTGTTGAGGATTTCTGCCTGTGCATCAGAGCTGTCTCTAAACCCACTCGGCTCTTTCTGGTAGACTGGTGTAATGAAAAGAGCAGCAAATCTTTGGCCTCACAAGTCAATGTGTGCTGGTGTTCTGTGCTTATAGGCCAGTCATTATATCTTAATGGCATATAACAGCCAGAACTATTTTCATTTGTTCAGCTGTTCCTGGTCAGGGTTAGAGGACTGCAAAGTGAGCCCAGGCAGTAGTAAACCTCTAAGGAATACAAATAACTTAATCAAGGCTGCTTCCTGCCTGACAAGTATAGTGACTCCTGGGGAACAAATGGCTGGCACAAGAACCCTGGATTCCTCCCAGGCATTCACTCCTTTCAGGAAAATAGGATGTAAACACAGGACAATGAGAGGATCATGTTAATTTTGTAGGGATACGAAAGTTCATCTCCCAAAATGCTATTAAGCCAAAAAGTAGGAGCCCAGCTTGGTTTGAAGACTCATATTTCATAGAGTTGAAAGCAAAAAGCGCTTTGCAGCTTTCTTAGTAATTTCTTGTAATGTGTCTTGCTGATTGCTCTGATTTATCTGTAGTCTGATACTCAGTGCTTCAATCCACCTGTGCACAGGGATGCAAATGCTGAGTTTTTACTTGGTCTTCAGCTGTTGCTTCTTATTAATTTCTCCTTATTATTTGATACTGAAAAGATCAGTCTACTTCGTTCATTTCTACATTTCAGAAGACCCCTATTTTGAGCCTAGATATTTCAGATATGGGTGAAATTTTATACAGGAATAAGCAGTCAAAAGTTTTTAAGCAGGAGTGTTCTCTTGCCCCCTAGATTGAGAAATGTCACTGCACAACTAAAGACAAGTTTCTATGTAAAACTTCCCACTTTTTCTTACCTTTGAAGGCAACAGGACAATTAATCTAGATCAACAATTTTGTAATGCATCCGTGGCAATCAAACTACTTGAACAAACGCTTTGAAAACTTTTTATAGAAAGACACAGAATTTTTTTTAATAGCTAATATTTTGTTACTTTTGAGTGATGTGCTTTGAAGGGGACTGTTGTTCCTTCCTAGCCCTAAACAGCTTTAGATGCAGTGTCCTAGTTTTGCCCCTGAATGCAAGGGAAAGTCTATTTTGACCTCGAAACCAGGAAAAAAAATTGACTTTAAGAATTTATTTTTGTTCAAGTGTATCAGTTATTTGTTTGTATAAATCTGTATATAATGCCTCCTTGCATGTTCCCCTTTCTCTTCTTTTAACTCAAATTCATGTCATTCTACTGAGACAGTTCTCCTCTCCAATGCTGACTGAGTTTGCAGTTTCCTTCTAATAAATTTGGCTTGATACCTAAGTACTCTTCTGTTTGTCTGCAAGGGATGCTGTCTCCCAGCAATGGCTTGGATTTCCAGTATTTCTTTTTCACTCACAAGGAAAATGAGGGCTAAACCAAATAGGTAACTGATATACCTGAGAATTAGCCATATTCTCTCCTCAACTCCGAATTTATAATCTAGAGCTATGTGGTGGGTGCCCAGACAGGTGCAAAGGCAGGGTTGCCTTCTTTCAGGTAGGGTGCACAGGACCAGCTGTGCATTTTATAGCCGCTTAAAATTGGCATGCTGGACATACAGCCTATCCTAGCAAATGGAAGCCTCAGAAGATGTGATCAGCCCTTGTGTCTCAGCCCTTCTGTGACACAGGAGTGGTGATTTGTATGCAAACCGCCGAGTCTCACTTCCTGAAACCTTTAGTTTACAGCTCTTGAACTAAGACTGCTCTTTAACAGTCATCTACTGGAAGAGTTGTGGAGGAGGTGGGTAGTATCACTTCCTATTATCTAGTAATTTGGCATGTATTGTCATCCTCTGCCCGAGGGAATGAAAATAGATGCTTACCATTTACCTGAATGCTGCTTTATAGTAGCAAGTGTTCCTTTCTAATTCCTTTCCAGGCATCTCCAGGATCTACTGGGACAGGAGGAGGGGGCGGGGAAAAAGCCCTCTCACTCTGTGGCAAAGTGTTTCCTGGAAGTGGAAGAACTTAGGCTTCTGATCAGCAGCTGTTTGATACACGTTTGATGTGTATTCTAGGACACAGAGAAGGCTTCCGAGGAAATAATGAGGGACACAAATTAGCTGTCGGCTTTCTCTCCACTACAGAGTCCAGCTGGGCTTACCCTTGTGTGCACACGTATGGAGGTTCACCCCTGAGCTTACAGGACACAATACTGTTTATTTGTAACTTTTTCTTCCTGACTATAAATATTCCAGCTGGTGACTTAGCTTCAGTTAACTCCTGGCTGAGAGCCTAGAGATTAGTTCACTTTTTAGGGAAGCAGCAGGATTTTTCTCTTCTGTTTTGTTGTGCTTTTTCTTGATAAGGAAGGCCTGGAACCCTTTCTTATGTGAATATTTTAGCCACGGGCCTAATGCATTTGGGGCAGAGGCAATTGTGCTTCTGGTTGGCAAGGGCATCCTCCAAAGGAGTAGATGTTTTTGTGCGTATTTGAATTCATGTGCAAAATTAGAGCTTGGGAAATTTAAAAAAGTATGATCTTTATAGACTATAGATGTCTGCAAATTCAGATGATTTCTCAAGGCTAAATTTCAGAGCTGCAATTTGAGATGTTCATTTTTTTGTTTTTTTGTTTTGTTTTGTTTTTTTAATTTTCAATTGTTTCATAAGGCCTTTTTCTTTCCCGCTAATTACTTTGTCTGTGTTCATATATCATGCCTTGGAAGATATATTTGACCTCAAACTATTTTTTTTCTGCTGTATAAAGATTGTTCCTCTATATAACCCTACTTTTTTTTTTTTTTTTAGTTCTTGAGGCTTCATACATTCATGACATTTTGAGGATTGCATTTTAGGGCCAAAAAACACCTATAGCAAACCAAATGTGAAGCCTTAATAAAATATATTCCCTTTTTAGGTTCTTTTTGTTCTTTAGCTACTTTTATTTTATAAGACTGAAATGAAGAGTGGGGATTTATCGAGTAAATGTGCTGTTAAGCTCCTACAGGTTAAGAATATATCTGATGTTTACTGTGTTGACCAATTTGTTCTGGTAGCTCTAATTCCCAGGTTATAAAGTATTCTGGCTTTACCCTTTGGAGAAAAAGCTAGGGCAGAAAGGCTTACTACTTGTGTATGCTCAGTAAATATCAATTAAAATTATTCTTGAAGATTTTTGACATTTGTTTTACACCCTTGACAACCAGATTGACATGAAAGGCTATAATTGCTCCCGAGCAGCTGTTAAATTCCATTGCATTGATGATCTGTGAGCTAAACAGAAGTTGAATGATAGACTGTAGCTTGCTTTGAAGAAGTCATTGTGGGCCATTGGGTCAAAAATGGCCTTTTAAGAAGGAGCCTAGGTATAAATTCACACTATCTTGAAAGGAAAATTAAATAGCCACGGGGCTATTCAGGATTGTATTTCAAAATTTCAAATGGTTTTCAGAGTATGACCCCCTAGAGATGGAGCTCAGGTTTAATACATATCTGTAAAGCACCAAGCGTATCTGTAGGTGAGCAATCACCATCCACCCTGGGGGTGTATGAGTGTACATGCTACATCTGCAGCTCTGAATGAGAGGGACTAGTCCCTCACCCCAGGACTGTGTGGTACCCACCAGTTCATGAGCAGATTGGCCAAATCTGTGCTTGAGTGGTTCTTGAACTTGGTATTCCTCTGGGTCGCAAGGAATTTTTTATTTGTTTATTTATTGCTTGTTATAAAATTGTGTGGCTTTCTGATCATTTTTTTGTTCATATCACATCGAAGATTTTGTAGCAGCCTAGAAGAGCGGTTTTCCTCCGCCATGAACCTTCTCAGTTAGCGACAAATAACTCTGTAGAGAAAAGAATCCGTGTCCTGTGAAATGTCATCCACATCACCTCTGGAGTGAACTGTGTCTCTGAATGTACTTGGGCAATGTGATGGAGAGGTATAGTTGAAACAGTCAGAACAGCCAGGAAACAGCCAGTCTTGGTGATTAGAGTCCAGTGCCCAAACTTGTTTCCTGGCCCTGTTTTAGTGAATGATGTTATGTGTCCCACAGTTATGTGTCACTTTGTGCCACCCCTCTTGCCTGTACAGTAGCAGCAATAAAATTCAACTCAGAAGTCTGCAATATCACAGAATTTTTGTTTGTTTATTTCCCTATATTAGTGAGTATCTGCTGTCGTATACTCTCCACATCTGGCCTATTGCATTTTGAGCCAGCTAATAAAATCCTTATTCAGGGCTCTCTTGGGAAGGTGTGGGAAGGAAACAGCTGGCTGCAACAGATAATGGTTTGTGTGCTTTTGAAAGGTGCTAAGCATTACAGGAGAGCAAGGCTTGTACGAAAAAAACAAAACAAAACCCACAAATCAGAGGCAAAAGTTTTGCTAAATGCAGATGGCAAAAGGAATTTTGCCTTTGGGTGTTGCAATATTCCTTTAGATATATAAAACAAGCCAGCGGTAGGCCTCTTGGAAAACTGGCAGCAGAGCTCTGTGGCAGTCACTGTCATAATACCAGGAAGCCCCGTGCCAGTGCAGCAGTTGCAGACCTAAGGGCATAGTACAGTGTACTCATGCATCAGATAACTCCCTACCCCGACAAAATTAGGGAATTCCTCTTTCTGCTTCGTTACCTGTCGCTTTTCTCTCAGCCCAGGATCAGTTGAGCAGACAGATGTGTATGTGAGGGCAGTGAAGAGGTTTCTATTGACCTGTGGCAGGTGCAGTTTAAATTACTTCAGTTTGTCTTTGATACAGGTGCTTGAATTGGGCTTTGTTTCCCTCTGCTACTCGTGCTTTGTACTGACCATAGAGAAAGCACTTTCCGTGCTGAACTGTTCTTCTGAAAAACAGCAACATATTCAAGGCTAGTAGAAGAACTGTCCGAAAGATCATAGTTGTTTATTCCCAAGTAAATTGCTGTGAATTAGAGGGAAAAAAAACCAAAAATCGGTAAGATTAATCGTCTTAATTACCCACTCTAATTAATAACCATGGGGAAGCTTTCCCTAGCTACCTGCACAAACTGTGTTTTCAAAGTACAGAAGATCTCCCCATAATGCTAATTCATTACGAGTTTATGTATCTAGAGTTTCTCATCCTTGGACCTATAATGAGGTTGCATCTGTGTGTCGATTAAAAGTGGAGCAAGCACTTCCTTTTTTCAGTAGATCCACATAAAGCTGATGAATGGTGAGTGATTTGCTTATGAAAAATATCCTCAAATTTGACAACTGCCAAACAAAACTTTCTGTTCTCGAGTCCTGTGGAGAAATCTGAGGAGCAGTGAATGCGTGCTTTTGTTTATGACAATGTATTAAAAAGGAAGCGGCTGAATACCGAGAACAATTTTATTCTGGAGATATTCAGAGAAAGCTGAGAAATGCCAAATGGATTTTTCTGTAATAATGAGATGAGGAGAAAGCTAACAGCTACAGCATAGATGGTTTGCCCTATGCTTATTAAAATTTATAGAGGAGAAACTAATTGTTCACTTGCGGAAACTCAGTCAATGGGCCAAAGATATTTGCATGATTATGAATATTCTTGAGCATGTGGTGTTTAATATATGTTGCTTGGTTAAGCTAAGGATCTTGCCTAGCTGTTTGTTTGCCAGAACAAGGGATGCAACTGTTTTTGCTCTTGGTTATGCAGAGATAATCTATAAGCACCTCACAAAAAAAGCCATTTATTAGCAGATACTACTTGCTGCTTGGCTGAATCAGAGTAGTGTGAAAGCACAATAATGTTAAAGAGTTACAAGCCTGAATTAGAGCAAAACATCTGATTTATACTGGATTTATGCAGCTTTATTTAACTGATACTGTTAAGAGAGTTTGGTGGGGGTGGAGTGGAATAGAAAAAGATTTCTCAGAAATGGTTAGAACTGCTCATTGCTGTGGGTTTGACACAGAAAAATCCTGCATGAATCTCTGGTATTAAAGTCACTGCAGTCTATAGCACAGATGTGTCAGACGAGAAACAAGGATTGCTGAAGATGAAAGGGCACGATAGGAAGTTGAGTCCTGCCTGTAGTGCCCCTCCTTACCTTCATCCCTCAGAGCAGACTAGATTTGACTTCCCTGGCCCAACATAGATCTGTGACTTCAAGGAAAGCATTAAGTGATTTAGGAGTTGAGGCTTATCTCTTTCTGGGTAGCATTTACTTCTTTATTCTGGGTTTTCTGCTAGAAGTGTTTTATCTTTTGGATGCTCATGACCTATTTGGGACTATGAAGGGGAGGATATTGCTTTTATTTGCTCACCTTTTATTTCGTATTCTGAGAAGAGGCTAAGGTGGGAGGCAGGTGTCTGGTGGCCACTCTTGCCTGAATGCAGTGCCTTGTGTTGCCAGGATGGTTTTTAGATGGAGGATGGGAGGCTGCTTCACCACAGTGAGCAGTGGGGCTGCCTGGAGGCAGATGGTGCATGTGGAGGGTACAGCAAGAGATGGCCAGAGGAAGAGAGAAGAATAAGGCAAGGATACTACTTGGGGGAGCAGAAGTACGGTGGTGCCAGAAGTCCAGCACAAGGGGAGACAGTGTGCAGGAGAAGGCAAGAATGAAATTGTTTCTCTCACTGGCAGATCTGAGGTGTTAGAGGTAGTGTTTGCTCTGATAAAATATTATGTTAGCACTTCATGTTACGAAGAGGAGTTCATACCTCAAAACTCCAGTTACCTGAGTACAGCAGCACAGCAGCATTTAAACTCTTTCAGGCATGGGGGTTTTGTTGATTTTTTGTTTTTTTTAAATTTATCTCAACACACGACATTAGATTAATGCTCAATTGAGTTAAAGCAAATGGAGAGCACATGGATTTCTCCATAGTTCAGCAACACTTTTCAGGCTCCTTTTTCAAATTATTCAAGACGCACACAAGACTTCAGGAGTCAAAAGGAGAGTGGGAAATGCCTTAAAATTTTCTTGTAAAAGTGAAGGTGAATGTAATCTCTTGGTTTTTGCTAATTCAGGGTGACTGTGTTCCTGAGCAAAGAATCTTCACCACCTACTTTGATCCAGGGCTGGTATCCTCTTTATTTCAGAAAGCTAATCATGCTGTACAGCCGGGAAAGGGATGTGTCTTGTGTTGTGGCTCAGCTGTCTGATGATACAGCAGTGTCTACTATTCAGATGTAAAATCTGCAAGAACAATGGTTATAATAGTGTTTGATCACAATTTGTTCATAAAATATGGATTGCATAACTAAAACAACCAGATCACAGCTCTGCTTTTCAGACTGAGACTCAGCTGCTCTTAAATGCACAGTGGCTTGACGTACGCATCTGCATTTCTTTTTTACCTTGCTAAAAATGAGATCATTTATACAAGGCACAGCCCATCCCTTCCTCCACCATCATAATGCAGACTTTCAAAGTCCCCCTAATATGTTTTCTGGGTAGGTCATGCATTGTGACTGTAGTTTCCAGTCACCAGTCTGCCTTCCTCATGACATGCTTTGGCTATGCCGTAGGGTAATTCATGATGGCTTGCTTATTGGAGCCAGCTTCCTCTGAAGCTCTGAGTTAGGGAGGAGAAGGATCTATATCCTTCATTGGGAGATGAAGGTGCCTGAGGGTGATGGTGGCATGGTGTCACCGTGCTGCCCAGGCCTGTTTATGGCAGCTAAAACCTTGGCAGGCTGCAATATCATGTTTCCCATGTGCAACAGCTATAGACATTCCTCCTAGCACGCTCTGGACTTTACTTTTAGCCTCTTCTGTCCTACCACTTTTCAGCTTCAGCATGACAGCCCTGAGTTAACATCCTAAGAATATATACCAGGGTGAGGTTTTATAAGAAGAAAATCAGTGTGCACCTTCCCATCCTGCAAAATTATGTGCCTCCTAACAGTCCCCAGGGGCATCATCCTTTCCTAAAAGCACCCGTTTCGCTTCTTGTTTCCCTTTCATATATGCTGAAGAGGGTATCTCTGTGCAGAGTTCTTATGCATAATTCAATTTCCAGTGTTGCTTTAGAAGCTGCTTTTAAATCTGAAGGCAAAAGGGTTATTTTTGCTTTGCCCTACCTGTGAGGAGAATTTGAATTTCCTCTAGAAGAAGCTGCATCCACTGGATTGGGGGCACTCCTGCCTTATTACTCTCCCATCCATGCCTCTGCAAAAGCACATAAAGAGAACTGCATTAGGAGAAGCCTGTAATCCAAGTCCCATCACAGAAATCTTCAGCGAGTCAGTCTCATTCTAGGCAGCTCCTGGTATTTGGCCATTTATTTCCTTTATTCTTCCTCCTGAAATAACACATAATGGATGCACCTGTCCACTCATGCAGAGAAAATGAGGGCACTGCTTGTAAGTTAAGTAATGATTCTCTAGCCCTAAATGTTTCCCCCAGCGCTTTGGTTCCCAGCATGGAGTGGTACATATTTTTTTTGTCTCTCTCTTTTAAAGCAAGACTCAATTTAATTCTCTCTGAAGTGTCAACTGCTGTGATTGCTTTATTACATGATCTTATGCCACTCATAGCTTATCAGATTTCAAATTACCATATAAATCTACATAGTTTGACAATACAAGAAACATCATTTTAAATGTATCTAATCTCATTTTCAAAGTTAGATAAGAAACAATCAACACTTTAGAATGAAAGAGATACCCCTAAGCTAGAAAACGGGAACCTAACAAAATTATCTACACTAATCATCATTAACTATAATAATACTTGCAAAACAAAAACCACTGGTATAATTAATTGTAACACCTAGGGGGTAAAAAGGAGAAGACAAAAAAAATCCTGAGATTACACATTGTTTACTAATCCTACAACATGGTAATGTGAGGGTTTTCTAATTATATATGTTAATATTGCTTAAGTTTTAGCAGAATATTTCTAGTGTACTGCGTGTATTATAACATAGTAGGTACAGCATAACCCCTGTGAATTTGAACTCCTTCAGTAGAGAAAACAAATACTAAGCAAGGGGGCTCAGCTGAAAATCTGTGTACAGCTACCTTGTGGTCAGCAAAAACAAAGCCTGCTGCAAGTACAGACCTGGGAGTAATGCTTAATGATTGTATGGGAGGAATGTGGTTGGGAAGAAACTCTTGCCTGCCTTGGGAGGGTTTCTTTGGCAGGAGCTGAAGTGGGAATACTGTACCAAAGAAACAAAGCAGGAAGACTTGTTTTGAATTGTATTAGTTGCTTGAAAGCAAGGTCTCAAAAGTCCCATTACTGAGGAAGCATTCAGCCCGATTCCTTAGGCAAGAAAGGAAAACAGAGATAAACAGGCCTGAGGCAAGAGTGGCCAAGGTGTCATACAGTAAACATGACTTGGGCTGTGCAGACTTGGGTCTCAGAAGTTGAGTCTCTGAGGACTGGGAGGCACACAGAACCAAAGACGTGGCTGCCTAGTGAAAGCTTGACCTCCTGTGATCTGAGCAGCATTTCCCAGGGGGAACTCCTGCGGCACCACCTGCCCGATGCCGTTGGCGTTCCGCTGCCTTGTGTGCTGGCTCATAACTGTGGTGCTCAGGGAGCATTTCTAGCTGCTTTCCCATTAAGTCCTCCTCTGAACATGGAGTGAGGAGACTGCAGTGCTTCCTCAACTGTTTTTGTGGTTTTGCTCGTGTTGATTCTGATTGTTAAATATTCAGTGTGTGTCCCGGACTGCAAAACTTCCTTTCGTTAAAAGGACTGTTCAACTCGTGAATAAGAATTGACATGAGTGATTGAAGCTTAAAATAATGTGACTTGGCCCAATACATATGAAATGAAATATAAGAAGACTGAAAGGCCTGGGACTTCTGAGGAGAGCCGGTAGTACTGCCCATCAACTGGATGGATGGCTTTGTGGTAGAAAAGCCTGTCTTCACCTGCGTATAACTTCTGATTTTAGGAGTTGTACTGAAGTTTTCTAAGACCTGCATCTGCTTTAGAGTGATTAATGTATTTGACTGCATTTAAAAGTTTCAGGTGATGTATATTTTGCCAGAAAGGAAAAAGATAGCACTTTTCTCTGTGTAGGCTAAATAAAGCCTGACTAAGAAGCTGGAAAACCCGTATGAAAAAGGGAGGAAACCTGCTTGATTTACTCAGGGGGCAATATCCAAATTCTGTGGCTGATGCTCCAGACAAGATCAGCTTATGGTCAGCTGGCTGCCTCTTGAGCCTCAGGAGCTGAAGCTGCAGGAGGTTACACTGGAGATGATTGCTCCCGGTTGACTGCATAGGGGGGAACTGGAAATGGGGATGCCAGCTTCTCATGTTTCAGGCTTGGGTGGCTAGAAAGGCTGTGCTGCACAAAAGCAGCTTGCTCTTTCCCTCTTCTCCCACCTCTGACTCCTGCAGCTGCTCTACCATGCGTGACCCTGCCACACCACACCGGGCATGAAATGCCACACAGCCACTGCCCACAGAGCAGAGAGGGAGTGGCTGGTCGTGCCTGACAGAAGCTGTCAGCCCTGGCCTCTCTGTTCTCCTCCACTGGCACCTGCAAAGCCTGTGGGCCAACACTGCTTTGGGCCCTGCTGGCTGCTGTCAGGGAGGCTGGGAGAGACCTTTGCTGCCACCTCCACTGGCCAAAGCTCGTGCGGGGCTGGAGGTGTTGTCGGGATTTTGTGTGGTTTCTTCCTGAACCCATCACATTACCAAACAATCCTGAGAAAGTATTCAGAAGGGTGGCATGGTCAAGCCTCCAAAGACAATTGGAAAAAGACCCCAAAAAACGTGTTTTTTTTCTGATTGTCACAGCATGAGACAAAGTCCCCAGTGGCTCTAAACTCATTTGGTGGCTCTATTGCTCTATTGGACTTGTGCTGGTTCATCCGGGCAGATGAACTCATTCAAACGTAGATGGTGTCCAAGTTTCAAATTGCCAGGCTTATAAAAAATTGGAAAGCACAGGTAATTACAGTGGGAAACATTTAAAACCAGTTTTAATTGCAAGAACTTACAACCTATGCTCTGCATTTTGCCAGTTTGCTTTGTCTGTGGTTTCCTAGCATTTCCAAGTCAAGTCTCTCTATTTGTTCTCTTTCCATAAAATGTATTTCATAAAGACAAGCATAGTAGTTACCTTAAAATCTTATGGAAATGAATTCTAAGAAGTCTTATTCTGTACTGTTCTTTTTCCAAAATAAGGAGAGCCTGTCATTCCTCCCCCCCTTATTTTTCCATTTTTTTTTCTTTGTCCTTCTAGTGTAAATTCTGTGTATAATTTGTTGTTTGACAAAAGTAATTCTGGCTGACTCCATTCATCTTTTCCCTTATGATTATGCACTTTGTTTGAAAATGCAAACCTACTACGAAATGAACAGAAAGCTGGGCACTTTCTACTTTGATGCTAATTCTGCTTTTTAGGAAACTTGCAGAACATGAACTCAAACTGTCTAGCATGCAAAATTCAGTGCAATATGTGTATAAATTTGTAAAACATTTCTACTAAAAACTAGTAGAGCTTATGAACTGCAAAGTGGTCAGCCCAGTCTTGTCTCTAAATATCAGTGTTGATTAAACATTCTGAGATGAAAAGTAAAAGGCAGGTATACACTATCTAATAGAAATGGTAAGTTATAAAAGTGAAGCTGTCAACAGAATAAAGTAGGATAAGGTCCTTTCTTGAAATAAGCATCTTGCACACCTGCCATTTGGCATCTGGTGAATGTTTCATTCATGTCTTGTTCACCAGCTCTCTGGTCATCATGGATCATCAGATTATTTTGTTGGTGGTGGGTTTTGGGTTGTTGTTTTTTGTCCCCCTTCCTGGATGGCTCAGATCACCAGCCTTGAAATTTCAGAGGAAGAAAATCTAGGAAATGTATTGCTCTAGTTGCTTCTATTCTGTATAATGACAGATTTTCTTTCTGATATTAATTTTCTTTCTGACACCTCATGAGATTACTGTAACTTATTTTTAGGCCGGGAAATTGAATGAAAAGTTGAAGCTAGTGTATGAAGTAGCCCTGCTTTTTTTTATTGATAGTAGATGGAAGAGGCACTTGCTATGCTGTAAATAATGTAAGTCTCCTCCACTGCAAAACCACTTGCTAGCCTGTCAGGCCCCATTCTTTGCTGTTGCCTGGAGGTATTCTGTTCCAAGTCCAGAAGTTTCCTTATGGTCTTGTTGAACCTTCTGAATTTTCTTGTTATCCCTTACTACCACTTTGTCACCACCTGGTGCCATCTGCAAATTGCCTGAGGGGTCAGTCCCCTGTCATCCAGCTCACATGTGATGATGATAAGTTACATATATGTGTGTATATATATATATATACATTTAACATTATCACCTCTGCTATCAAATCCTATCATATGTTGTTTCAAAAAAACCCAAAACAAACAAGCAAAAACCCAAAAAACCCCAACGATCAAAACACTGACTGGCAATTAAGCTTCAAAATGTTGACCCAGAAGTCCATCCAGTCCAACCATGTCATAGACCACCCAATCACTGAAACTTATCTGCCAGGTGGCACTGGTGAAAGTCTTTAGAAACTGAAAGTAAATTATATTCTCTTATGTCCCTTGGTTTACAGAGCCAGCCATTTCATCATAGGTAATCATATTGCTCAAGTGCAGTTTTGTAAATCTGTGCCGACTGTTCCCAGTCACCTTCTTGTCATTCACATGCACAGAATTGTCTTTCATGAGGGCTTGTCAAATAAATAATTTTTCAAGGAACTTAAGAGTGCATAAGTGGCTTGTAGCTCCTCCTGCTGTTTTTTGTTATTAGTTTTTTACAGAGGGCAGTAACATTTGCCTTTATCTTGTCATTGGGGATCATGTAAATCAGCACAGCATTCTGAAGATGTCAGAGAGTGGCCTCGTGGCCCTCATGCTTTTGTGTGCCTTGTCCTGTTCCATGGACACACTTGGCTTGCTCAAGCATTCCATACTTTGATTCTTGCCTGTCTGGTAGTTCCTGTTTACCCCAGCTGAGACTGAGAACAGACCTCCTGAGTAAAACCTGATGCAAAGAAGACATTAAATACCCTGCCTTGTCCATGTTTTTGCTATACAGGCCAACTCTCCTTTCAGCAGCGAGCTCACATTTTCTTATATCTTGATTTTACTACCTATTGACTACCTCCTTCTTGACCTGCTCAACTCTCTCCAGTCATACTGTTCCCATTTGGAATCCAACCTTGTTCACAGGTGATCTCTCTTTCACAACTTCTTCCTGTTCCCACCTTCCCTGTGCTTGCTTTTTGCCTATGGACTCCCTCAGGATTAACTGATTCAACCAGGATGTGACTGCCCCACTTTGCCAGGGGCATGCTGCCAGTCCCCAGTAGTTCCTCACTCTTCACAGAGGGTCCTGTTGTTATGGAAGAACAAATCCTGGTGTAAATGCCAGCAGCAGATCCAGCCCTTGGGTGCAGTGGAGAAGTTGGTGCAGCAGCCTGAATATTGTGCAAAAGTCAGCAAAGACCAGAGAGTGGCAGAAGGGTCCTTGCAAACTGACCAAAGCCTATGGAGAGCCTTTCTGGCAAAAAACCTGCTCAGACTGGTAATACTTGGGCAAAGAAACTGTCCCATTACTTGTCTGTTTTACTGATTGGGCAGGAAACTGGTTGTGTCTTGTATAAAACACACAAACCTGCAGCAATCAAACCCCAACTTCAGCATTCTTTTTCTCCTCAAGTCTTGTCCTGAACTTCATAGGTCTGAATGAGTAATTTTCCTTCCCCTGCTATTCCTGCTGCATCTTTCCTTCGCTCCCTGTTAGGTTTTGTGGAGGGTTTTTTGTTGGTTTTGGTTTTTGTTGGTTTGTTGGTTTTGGTTTTTTTTCTTTTTTCTGTTAGATCTCTGCTATTTCAAAAACATAGAAATATGTAGCAATGGCACAGAGAGCTCAAGAAGCAGACGAGTGAGATCAGTCCAGGGAGTGTGCTGTTCTGTGCTGCTCGGGTGAAGTGGGACTAAAGTGGTTTTATATCAGCATTCATCAGCATCCCCAGCAGGGAAGATGACTGGGTTGCTTTGTTAATGTGTTCTTGCTGTTCTCAGTTACTAAAGCATCTGTCAGGGGTCATTGACATTTGGGCACAACCTAGGGCTGCAACAGCTCTTAACAGGCAAAGGAGAGCAAATGAAAGTAATATTATCTCAGGTCAGGCTGATAAATAGGTGTTCATCACTCTCGTTTTTTCTCCTTATTGGTTCATTCTGTTTTAGAAAGATCTCTTGTAGCTAAAATGAAAATAACTGTGGTATAATTCCTACCCCAACTAAAGCAATAACATAACAAAAAACACAGTGTAAATTTTGATAATTTTTTTTTGTGTTTTGTTTTCCCTTTTGTTTTTTTTCGTCCAGGCTGTATGACTTCATTTCATCTCTTTTAAACTTAAAAATGTGACTTTTGGAATCACAACAGTACACTTAATTGCACAGGTGCTTTTACACAGGCTGGGGCTATCATCCTGAATGGCAATTACAAGAATAATAAACCTCCAAAATGTTTGTTTAATCAAGAATAAGTTTCAGGCTACAGATTACTTTATCCACGTTGCTATGATTGGTTGGAGTTGGGTTTTTTCATTATAGTGTGTAGCATAATATACAGTATAGAAAAACATGTTTTGACAGGGTTATTTTTTGGTGGAACTATGGGTTCAGGAACTCATGTTTCTAGGCTTTTCATCCAGGTGCAATTACTACTAGGTGCAATGGTATTGCTTTCCCTGCAGTATATATTTCTTTAGCTATAATTCCTTTCCAGATTGACCTTTTTTTTTCTGTACATTTTTTCCGAATTGTGCAGAGATGCTTCAGATCAGTGTGTGTATGCTCATATTACACAAGTTCAAACTATCTCTGGTATGTTCAAAGCATGTGGGATTTTGCTTGTGGAATTCTGTGCCTGACTCCAGTATCAGTTTTGCAGAAAACAATGCAAGTAGCCCTACTACTGCTGTTCCATGGGTTGGCCTCTTGTTTTGGTTTTTTTTTTTTCCCCTATTTTACAGGGGATATTCTGGATATTGAATTTACACTGTTAAAAGAGAAATAATTTCACTTTGATTTTTGAAAAAAAACTCGTTCTCTTTTTTTCTTTATAGTCAGTTTCTTTTTTTTCTTCTATAAACAGTTAGAAACATGGTTAGTCTTTTAGCACATCTAGTTTATCACTGACTTCATAGAATCATAGAATGGCTTGGGTTGGAATGGACTTTCAAACAAAGTGCCAGAGATGGGGGTCTTACGTTGACTGGACATCACGGAAAACATCAATCTTTGTGAGAAGACTCTTTTGTGCATCATAGTGAAGTCCCTGTATGGGAAACCCTGGAAGGTAGTCATACTTCCCAAGCCCTTCTGGATACTTGAGTTGTTGTATCAGGATGCCTGTCAGTGTTGAAAATGATAGAGTGTAGTAAATTAGAATGCTGTGTAATCCTAGTCAAATCCATATATCTCCACGTATCCCAGGCTGACCTCATTGTCAGCATCAAAAGTGGCTGTGTTGAGGGCATTGCAGAGTCCTGGTGGTAGAAGGAGATTGCAGACCAGTGTTTTCATCTGGTGGTATGAAATGCCACAGGTATGCCATGCCACACCACCTGTGACACGTCAAACAATATCACATTTTCCAGAGCCATTATCTTTTCTTGTGCCGTGTCACATCATCTTTTTCACCCTTTGTGTGCATGTAAGTGCTAGTGCAGGTCTTCCATTAGATGAGTGGGAATAATGCTTTTCTGATTGCTCTTACTTTGTATTCTTCCTGGGAGACTACAAAAGCAGATGTGAGCAAGGCTCACTCCTCACCCTGTCTCCCAAAAGCCCTTGTCAAGGTGTTACAGAATGCAGAATGCATGGCTTTTACTAGGGATGTATATGCTCTTAGAAGCATTCAGGAGCACACATGGAATGAGAGCATACAAGACGTTGGTGTATTTCAGCTAGTAGAATGAATTAAATTGTGTCCAGATGAGGGTTTGGATAAAAGGCTGTTAATTACCCGAAGGTTAATCTGTGAGGATTGGGGTAGTGCTTTGGGCAGTTCCCCGGAATTGAGGTTGCAAGCCTCAGAACTCAGCCAAATCACCATGGCCTTCATTTCAACATGTCTTTTCTAAGTCTGATGAGTGTTTGGGAAAAAGGAAGAGCGAGAAACAGAAAACGCAAAATACAGAAGTCCAAAATAACTTGCCTTTAAGATGGTGTTTGCAAGGTTCCAAATTTGGGTTAATAACTTCTGGTCTTACATTTCTCTCTATTAATGGATACGAAGTTCACAGAGTCTTCCAAGTGTATCAATAAACCTTCTTGTTTAGATGAATTTGTTCATAGAGGCTTCAAATTCAGTGGTCTAAAATTGCCTTTTGAATTTTCATATTCCTACCCGAAAGAAAACGCCTGACTAATACTTTCACAGCTTGTAGGTCTCTCAGGTGAGACACTACTAGGCTTTTTTTCTGTCAGCATTAATGAAATTGGAGTGTTCTTTCCCAGTGTGGAAAGGTGAATGGAATTCAAGCATATATTTCTACTGATTAGGAAGGGGAGATTCTGCATGCTAAAGGTACCAATTTTTTCCCTTTTTGCCTTGCAAGATGACAACCGCCGTGTTTGCTCTTCAAGCTGATTTTGAATAATAGGACTTCATGCCTTTTTTACTTGAAGGTTAAATGTTAATGTACTCTGCTTGGGACTGTACCTTGAAGTCATTTATAAACTGAATACAAGATCCAAACCTGTTGCTTATTATGCGTTGTTCTGCCCACATCTAAAGACTTATCAAGAATTATGTCAACTATTTTGATGTTAAGGTTTAAGCTAAGCCTCTAAGATTTGACTTAATGCAATTTTAGGCCTTTCTTTGTATTAAAAGTCACAGAAAAAAGGAAGATCTCGATGGACCTGTGACATGACAAACAATATCAGTTTTTCCAGAGCCATTATCATTTCTCATGTCATTGCAAACAAATAAGGAACCTTTAATCCGAGGACAAACATCATGTAACACTTTTATCTGCCATCTCGATATACATTTTCATATTTAAAAGTATCACTCAGCATTAGCAAGCTGTTGTGCTGCATACCAAAAATACTGTGAAAAAAATCATCAGGACATAACATGAACTGCCTGTGAAGAATCATTACTTTGGGTTTACTTAATTTTTCTAATTGAAGTTGATTGTTGATTTTTTTTAATTTTTTTTTAAAAAAAGGAGATTTGCCTGTACACGTAACTTGTAACAGTGTATGTTCTTTTAATACAACTGATAATAAATTTCATCCAGACAAAATACCATGAATTTGAGACAGAAACCTTAATCACAGATTGCATGAAGTAGGAAAAAAGAGTGAGTTTTTTAACAGGCATGGTGCTTGCTACCGCATTTCACATTTGCTTTCCCTTATTGCGCAAATAAGCATAAGAAAATTGTTTACTGCTTTTAAAATAAGGCAAAATACATGTTCATTGATAATCTCTTGAGCTACTTCTGGCATCTCAATAATGACCTCAAATTCATAGCTTGTTGATATATATACTGTTTCCTTATATTAAAAAATAGCCTCATGCAAGAAATCAAAGAACATACCTGTCCATCTCGGTTCAAGAGAACAGCAGTGAAATTCATCTTGATGTTCAGCAAATAAGAGCTGCATTTTAGGGGTAGCCTGAAATACTATATGACTAAGAAGGACCAGGAGTCACTGTGATCTAGACAGTTCTCTGAATCATTGCTCATCCTGCTGGTTTGGAGGGGGCAAGAATTTATTGCTACCCTATTGTAGTAAATTGCAATCTTTTTTTCCGACTCTTGTTTGCTCAGCTGCTTCCACCAGCGAGTTGGAGAAAAGATGCAAAGGGGCCAGTCAGCAAGTATCTTTTCTCTTCTTAAACATTCTGATAAGCCAGGTAGCTTGAGGATGATTTCCCTTGTGTGACTGTACAACCTGAGACAGAATTGAGTCTGACTAAAAGCTGTTCTTGAGAACAGAAAGTATTTACTGTGTTTCATTCCCTCTTTATTCCAAAACCCAGCAGATCTGAGAATGCACAGTGGATTATTTTTTTCCTCCTGATATTGTTTGTTGGGTTTTTCTTTTCCTCAGTTAAAGAGAAAATTCCCCCTGAAACTATATAGTGCTGCTTAGCCTGTAGGAAAAGGAGTATAAAGATATCCATCATAGTGCTTTCAATATTTTCAAGTCACTGCTTCGACCATGTAAATTCCTATCCATTGCATGATTGCAGCCGGCTGGCTAGTGTTAAAGTGTTGTTGGATCTTAGTTTGTAGATAACATCTGCTGTCACACAAACCGCTTCGTATCGGTGGAATGATTTTTGGCCTAAATGCTTATAGTTGTTAGGAAGTTAAAAAGAGTCCTGGACCACAGGTGTACTCCACAAGTTTATTTTTCACTATCTTCTTTAAAAACAGACATGTTTTGTCCCTTCTCATTTTTTTTTTCATGGTCTTTAGTTTGTTCCTATTTTTCTCCCAAATGTTGTCTTTTTCCTCTAGTAGTAACTTTGTAAACAAAAACAGAAAAAGGGCAGCAAGGGGTGAGAGGTGTTTAGGGTAAGGAAAGGCCTTTGACACTGAAACATTTTCATGATCTGCTGGTACGTCTCATTTTCTTCTTCCAAATCTCACCCTTTTTTCTTTAAAAGCCATATTCTCATCTGTGTTTTCCCCTTATTCGCACTCATCCTTTTTCACTTCATCTTGCAAGTCTTGGTGCTCTTTCCACTTACTGTCCCTCCCCTGCCCTCAATCTCTTTTTGACCTTTTGTTTCCCTGAGGATTTTCCTCTTGCTTATTGTGGATTTGCTCCCCCTGTTCTCACACGGATGACCTGATGTGGGTGTCTGCAGGCACCACCTGCCACAAGGAGTGTGGGAGTGCTGAGAGGGGAAGGGAGATGGGGAGCAGAGACCTGCTGGGCTCCCTGCAGCTCCTTCCCAGCTCTTGAGTGTAGCATCGTTTCAGCAGCTAGAGTAGGAAGGAAGAGTGGCCTGGTTCATGCCACAGCTTCTATTTCACTCCTATATCCCTTTTTTTCTCTTCCCAGCCAGCAGGACATGGGAAGTAGGTATTCTTGCCCCTGAAGCAGAAAAGGGTGTGTGGGCAGAGGAAAGAACATTTTTCCTCTACCTGACTCATCATTGTAATATTTAGCTCCTAACGTATTTTGCTGTAATGACTAGAGTGCAATTCTTGGGGAGAGGGAGAAGAACCGTGAAAGCATTATTTTTAACTTCTTTGGGGTGCGATTTGTCCTCTGTTGGTCGTATGAATGTGTGATGCAACATGGGGAATAACATTTCAAATAAACACAAAAATTATTTCCCTTTGTTAGAGTCTTGGCTGAGAACTGGCTGGCTGAGGAGAATGAGCCACTCTTTCACTTAGAAGTGGATGC
Source organism: Cephalopterus ornatus (assembly GCA_013396775.1). Lineage (NCBI taxonomy): Eukaryota > Metazoa > Chordata > Aves > Passeriformes > Cotingidae > Cephalopterus > Cephalopterus ornatus. The sequence continues at coordinate 259,657 of VZRE01005144.1, read as the reverse complement.
CTCCAGCTGCACAGGGTAGGAACCTGTGCTATACTAATTCTGTGGAAAGATAAAGGGCCTCACTCTTCAAGAACACTTAAGGTTACTTAAAAGTGGTTTGGGATTCTGAAAAGTAAAAAAAGAAAATTAAAAAAAAAGAGAGAAAAAAAAACCAAAATACCAAAAACTAACCCCAAAAGATTAAACAATACTGAAGGGAATGAGGGAATGTAAACTGAAGGAAAATAGGACTTAAGTTTACCTTTTTGTCAAACTGTACAATATGTAGATACTCTAACTATCTGTAAAATGGGATTTTGTGTTCTCTGCTGCCCCTATCCCTGGAAAAGTAGAGTGTTACCCTCTACTAAAAGTAAAGTTAAACTAAATGCCAATTATAATTAACCTCTGAGAGTTTTGCTGTTGACTTTCATGGCAGCAGAATGTCACTCCATGTGCTTCCTCACAGGAGCAGACTTTTCAGAGCTCTGGGGAGGAGTGGAGGGAAGAGAGATTTTCTAAATTTAGAGAGAAAAAGACCAAATAGCTTCTAGACGAGGGCAGGAAACACACTTACTGGGGTTGCCCAGCCCAGAGTGGCATCCAGATGTTCCCAGCTCCATCACCTTGGGAAATTCCCTGCTGGGAAATGGGATTAGGAGCATTTAGCCTCTTCCAGGTGACATTCTTTCAGCATCCTGATAGATACATCATCCCTGTGCTGGGTAAGGCAGACTCAGAGCTCTAACAATAAAGAGGTTTCCCTTGGCACTGTTTTGCCAAGGGAAGTGTTTTGCAGAAACAGGGATGAGTTGGGACATGATGGTAGGGGGTCAGATGTCTCACCTGGGACCATGATCCTCAGTGTGACGAGCATGATCTGGATCTGCTCCTGCTGAATTCTGAGTGGGGTTGCCTTAAACCGAAAATCCATAGAACAAAAAGTATAATTTGCCATAGCCTATATGCTCTACTTCAAGCACTACACAGCAAAAGGGAGACAACAGAGGAGCCAAGTACCATATCTGCTAGAAGCCAGCCTGCTGTAGAAATCTGTGCCCTGTGGTTGACTCCAGCTGCACTCCAATAAATCAAATCTGGCACTTTTTTGTAAGCGTTGAATTTTGCTTTGGGAAGGATGATATTTTTACATCTTTTAAAACACTTTTTAGTGTGTGATCCTTTGAGGGAAGCAGGAAGAAGAGTCAGGGCATCATGCAAACCTCAGTCCTGAGGCTAGGAGTAATGACATTGAATAAATCCTAGATTCCTTGAAAGGGTAAATGAATGTGAGAATGCTTGGTCTGAAATTATATGCTTAAATGTATGACCCTACCTCTGTGAAAATGGAGATAGCCAGCTAAATGAAATGTCCTGTCTTGTACCATTTATTTTTCCTAGCCCATAATATATTAAAATAGAAGAACCACCCAGGTGGTGTCCCTACTTTTTATTTCTGTGACAGAAGACCTGATGAAATACAGAGAAAAGCAAGATGAAGGGAAATGAGCACAAATTGCATCTCCCTTGCATCTCCTCTGTTCAATATCTGGACGTAGAACCCTTTTGCCTTCTGTATTTGAGTGGTTTTAATATTTTTTAGAGTCACACTCGGTAACAAAAATCTGAAACAAAGAAACCCACTGAAGGCTGGGTAAGCCAAACTCCCTCCCTTCTTACCATCTTGAAAAACAGACGGGCTCAGCAAGGTTTTTCTTGAATTATGTGGAGCAAGCTTCATGTACAGCCATGTCCATTTTCTGTTTGTGTTCCCGGAGTTTCCATGTTCGAGTTTTCGAAACTGTCCTAGGAAATGTTTGCCCTTGTATGAGCTCAGCATAGAATATTACTGAACGCTGGAATGAAATGCTTTCATAAAGCATCCTGTTGCCTTTCATTTTTAGTTCTTCCTTTGTGTTTTATGGGCATTGGTCACAGCACCAGTTGAAAGAAAAAGTGCTGCAGTTTGACTGGTTCCCGTTAACACCTGTGAAGGCCACTGGCTTCAGAAGCAAGAGCACAAAGCTCTGAATGAAGTCTTCTCACTGCTAGCTCCTGACTTGTCAACAGTTGGTGAAGAGAGAGAAAATAACCTTTACATTTTCTCTCTAATTTAATGAGAAGTGAAAAGACAAGAAGTGGGAGGGGTTGGTTGATTTTTCCGTTCAGCATTGACTTTAATGCATTTACAAGGACAAGCTAAGAAAGGCAGGGATCTGTAGAGTATAATAAATCTACAGCTGCTCGGATAGCTGGGAGAGGATGCTGTGGTATTGAGTTCTGGGGGTGTAATCCTGTGATTCAGTCATTCCAGCCCAGTGAGTGCCACACTGTTTTCCCCTGAGCTCATTTATGATCCCAAGCAGTTCCTTGCTGTCAGTTCCTATTTGCATCTCCTTCTCACCTATTTTTTTCCCTTTCTCTGTCTTCCCTGTCACATTTCATCCTAATTCTGATTTCTTGTCATCTTTTCTTGAGCTGTTTCACCTTACATTTTTTCTGCTATCACCCACTATTTCCATCATTGAGGGGTTAATGAAGCAAACCCCTCCAGTGCCAGCACAGTCCCCAGCTCGAAGCTTTTCTCTGTCTCAGAGCAAGTACAGGTTCTTTATATACTTGCTATCTGTAAAATGCCTAGTTTTTGCAGCTAAATCAGAACCTCTGCTTCCTTCTCAAACAAGGCTTCCAACAGATGATCCTCACTGATGGGCTCCTTATAGGACAATAAGAGTCACTATAGCCAGTATATGTGCTGGCATTGGCATAACTGATAGTGGTTTGTACTAAAGATGGATGTAGGCTATTTCAGTTCCAGTCTGATATTTCTCGATTTCCCTTTTCTGTTTAATACTTTTACATTGCTAAAGCAGCCAGATTAATCTTCATCTCTTTCTTCTCATCCACAATTTCTTGAGACTAGAAACTCACTGCAAATTGATTTTAATCTGAGTGTCTCTGGGTTACTATTTGGCTTCATTTCTTGTATAAACAAGTAATAAATTGTTGGTTGATATTTTTCTGAGCCTGCTACTTGAACAGGTGTGTGCCATTCCTGTCTTCCCTAATTTCCTGGTAGTTTAACACTGTTCCTTTTGAGCAAATTCCATTCCCATCTCCGCATTAGTCATGCGTAACCTCATAGCCACGAAACTTTCCCGTTGTTTGGTCAGTGACCCAGCCATCTAATTCTCCTTGGCAATCCTATCACTCACTGTTTCAGCAAGCCCACCCTTTCAGCAAATATATTCTGCTGTCAGCATTTGCCAGTGTTGTTCCACCACATCTCACTCACAGGTTCCACAAATTTTCACGTTATCTCATCGCGGTCCAGCTGTCAGCACCTTTGCTGTCCTGCTGATTCTTCATGTCTCTGCATTCCAGCAACAGTTTTGTGTCGTAAGATACAACGAGGTGCAGTAGTAGCAAAAGAGTAGTTTTCTTTCCAGTAGAAACATCCTCAGAGCGGTGCCACTACGGGAGCTGGCGGCCAGGAGGCGCGGTCTCTGAATCCTGATGGTCCTTTTTGCCCTGGTAGGAATGACCAGCTGAAGACCTGCTCAGTTGGTTACAAGCTGTGAAAATTCTCAGGAGTACACCATTTTCAGGACCTCTTCCCCAAATACCTGTATTTCAGTGCTGGGAGGGTAAGAAATTTTCCAAGTTGGCACCATCATGGAATCATATGGCTGACACATAACTGACAATATCATCACAGTGTACACCTCTTTTGCATTGAAGAAGATATTTTTTTACAGTTAAATGGGATTTTTTTGTTATTTTTCAAGTGTTTTTGAAGATTTTTAGAGTTACATAGTTTAAGGAAAACTTTATGCATACCTTAGTACTGTATATTTTTTAGGAGCAGCGTGTATTCAGAGGCAAACTGTGGTAAAACAGGTCATCTTGTTAGAACACTTGGGGCAGGAAGTACTTGGAAGAAGTTTCATGTTGATGATACTGATTGTATATTCTCATCATCTTAAAGCATTACACATGAGAAATTTGTCCAGAACATTTATAGTCAGGAATTCTTTAAAAGCCTATGTAGACAGTATCTGCTATTGTATGAAAGTAACTCATTCTTGTGTAGATATCTGACTCTTTAGGGTTTTTTTTTCTTTCATGTAAAAATTATTTTGAATAAACTCTTCTCAGATCTTTCTCTATGTATATTGAGACAGCCTCCAGGGGCGGGTGGAGGAAATGGTACAGACCTATATGCTAGTAATGAAAAACAGTATTAAAATTTAGAAGCTGTGAATGCAACACTACAAACAAGGAAATGTGAGAAGTAATGCAGTAGATTATTTGGTATGGTGTATGTTCTTTTTTTCCCATTCCTTGTAAATTTGATTTAGTTTTGTTTGCCAGATCTCTCGACAGCCTCTGTGGTGTGCTCTGGGTGACCCTGTCCTAGGATTCTGCATATGAATAACTTAAAAAAAACCCAACAAACAACCAAAATCAAAATTAAACAGTTAGGTGTTGCTTCAACCCAAATGACAGGAAAGAAAAAATATATTCCCATTTAGGCAATATCTCTGTGACTACATGAAATATTCAATATTCGGGACTGCATGGTGACTACCATAAGATAGAACAGAGAAGAATTTAGTTAAATAATAAGAAAAATAATAAATTACTTTGATTATAAACTATTTCCTGCAGCAGAGAACAGATGTTTGGTTACAGGAGGTTAAAAGGGCCAGTGTTTTTGCCTTTGTAAGAAACAAAAATCATTCTGAGGCCAATTTTCTCAGATAGTAAATGTCACAGTAGAAATGAAAAGTCTCATCACAAACAGACTATAGACACAAGTCGCTACAGCAAATACTGTCTTATTCATATCTGACAATCATACTAATTAGAGCAGTTGCCAAAAAATAAAACCTTTTTTCAAAGTATTCCCACCACATTTTTCAGGGTAGTAAAAGGAAATATAGTGATTCGGTAAATACTTTGAATGGGCAGGGAACTGACTTCAAATCGTAGATTATAGGGTTTAAAGGGATTTCAGAATGCCTTGAGGGAAGACACTGCAGAAAATGACAAGACAAACTTTGTCTGCATTTTCTGAAAAATACTTGTCTTGTCTGTTCTTAAAAAATTCTGGTGATGGAAAGTGGATTTCCCTGGCTGCAGTTTCAGCCTGTTATTTCTTGTTCTTTCCTTCATGGACACGGAGGATAAATTATTTCTTCTCTCTCTGCAAAAGCCTTTAATATACTTGAAGACTTTTTCAGTTAGCAACCCCAATTTGTTCAGCCTTTCCTTGTGGGTTATGTGTCTTAGACCTCTGATCCTCAGGAATCTTTGCAAGCAACCCACATGTTTTTGGTGGGCAATACACAAAGCTGAACCCATCACTACAGCAAAATGGGTGAAAGCTAGGGAACTCAGAAGAAGTAGAGTTTATGCTGTTGCCTGTAATCCTGCTTCTATGCCCACCTTTTTTTTGCTAGAGAATGGCACTGTTGATTCGTGTTCTTTCTGTGATCAGCTGTAATACTGGGTATCTGTCTGGTTTTTAGCAGGTTACTCTCCAGGCTGTGCCTGTGTAACCTTTTTATTTTGTTTTGTTTTTCTAACTGTAGCTGTCTGTGTAGAATGCCACTCAAAAAAGAAGAAAAAAAAGCCCCTCGTATATACATATGCAAGATAATTTTGAATCCTGGTCGCTTGTATTATGCTTGCTGTCCTCTCATGTTAGTGCCACCTTCATATTTAACAATTAGAACACTCTGTTCAGTTTCTTCATTGGTTGCCTTCATTGCTGCCTGTGACTTCCTCTTCAGTAGCACAGGGTCAGTGCATGATTTATCAGACTTCCTATCACAGAAAGGTTAAGATCGGAAGACTTGTTATCTCACCATAAAAAGATACTGGATAGATTTGATAGGAGTTGTTCTTCACAATTTCTCATGTCCTTGTTTTCTTGCTAGTTCTTAAAAGTTATTTGATTGTACTGATAGCTTTTTAGACACTAGGTTAAGGTAACTGATGCATAATTTTTATCATTTCTCTTTTCTTTCTCCAATATATGCTGGTTTTGATCTCTTCCAGTTTTCTAGGGTTTTCCCATTTCCCAGGGATTCTGAAAACCAGCCATTAATATGAAAGAACTTTCAGATGTTTTAAATTCCCCAAAACTAAGTTTATCAGGATCATGAAGTCTGAAAACAAATCATAAGTCTCTCTGAGATGTTTATTCCCTTCTCTAGCCTTTTTCTACTGACAATTTTTCTAGTGAAGACTGACAGCAAAGAAGGCATGCAGTATTTCAGCTGTGTGGGCATCCTTCCTCTTTGAAGAAGAGGCTAACTTTTTTTTTTCTTTAGCCTTACTCACAGTAGTGTACTTTTAGGATGATTTCTTGTTACCTTTTGCAGTCTTAGCTAGTAAACTGTGCTTGACTTTCCCCCTATATACTAAAGCTATTCTTTTATTGCCATCCTTACTGATCTCATGTAGCTTCCTCTAAAATGAAGTCAATGAAAAACTTGTGATTTAGACAACAGGGGTCTAATTAAATTTTCTGTTCCTCCTTTATACTGGGCTAGTTTGGTTTTGTGCCTTTGTTATAATTTCTTTAAGGAATTGTTAGCCCTTCAGAATTTCTTGAGGCTTATCTCATTCCTGTGAGGATGTGATCTAGCAGTTCTCTGAGTGCATTAGCCTCCTTCATCAAATTCACTACACTAATTTTGTTGTCCTTCTCAATACTTGCTTTTCTAAGAACATTTAATTTTACAATTTTATTTAGTCCCAAATTACTCTCTGTTTATGTGTTATTTCTTGCTGGATAGAGTTGTATTTAAAACACTCAACTTCTCAACTTTTCTCTACATTCTGTAAAGAAAATCAAGAATTCACAGAAGTAACTTTAAGAAATGTACTGATCTCCCTTAATACTCAGCAGCTCACAGGATTCAGTGTCAAGCTGCTTATATAGTTTCTGCAGGCTTTGATAAATTCTTTGTGTCTGGAAGAATACCAAAGCCCTCAAGCAAGGCATGTTCAGTGGCCTTAAGGGTTTGACGTCGCATTGCCAAGCACAGATTCTACAAGATATTTTAAACAATTATTTCCTTTTTTTTCTTTTGATTATAACCCAGTCATATAATATGGTCTTCTTATTTCTCTTCCATATATTCTTTCATATCATAGAATCACAGAATGGTTTGAGTTTGAAAGGTCCTTAAAGACTGTATAGTTCCAATCCCCATGCCATGGGCACTTCCCCCTAGACCAGAGTGTTGAAAGGTCCATCTAACCTGGTCTTGAACACTTCCAGGGATGAGGCAGCCACAATTTCTCTGGGCAAACTGTTCCAGTGCCTCATCATCCTTATAGTAAATAACTTCTTCTTACTGAGTAATCTAACTCTATACTCTTTCAGCTTAAGGCCATTCCCTCTTGTCCAATCACTACCTACTCTTCTCAAAAGTCCCTCTCCAGCTTTCTTGTAGGCCCCATTTAAGTACTGGAAGGTGCTCCAAGGTCTCTGTGGAGCCTCTTCTCCAGGCTGAAGAACCCCAGCTCTCTCAGCCTGTCCTCATAGGAGAGGTGCCCCAACCCTTGCATCATCTTTGTATCCTTCTGGACTTGCTCTAGCAGATCCACGTCTTTACTGTGCTGGGGACCTCAGACCTGGATGCAGCAATCCAGGTGGGGACTGATGGGAGCAGAGCAGAGGGACAGAGTCACCTCGCTCCACCTGCTGCCCACACTGCTTTTGCTGCAGCTTAACGTCATAGGCAGTCTTCAGTAGAATCGGGTCATTGATGAGGACAGAAGCGATAAAATCCCTTATCTCTGGATTTTATGGAACCAGTACCTTTTTATTTTAATTTTTTTTTTTTGACTTCTTACATGTTAGGTTGGTGACTGATTTAGGTAATGGAACACTGTGGTCAGTTGAATCTCTCAAAATCTAGTATTAAAAGACAAAAGGGAAGGACCTTTGTGTCAGCAGAATAAACAGAGAACTGTTCAGGAAGCACCAGAAGCATTCTCTCTCAGGAAAGTAGAAAATTCATTTATATTTTAGTATTTTCTGTCTATGTTTATTACTGACTTCCATTCATTAAAGTTACAGCTTGTTTTTTTCTTACAAAGATGGTTTCTTTTAGATACTTTTGATTTGAGTGGTAGAAATGTTTAGTAGAGTCACATTTCTATTTTGATAAAGGTATCCTATTTACGAATATAATTTTGCCTCATACAAGGAAAAGGAACATAACATTTCTCAAGTGAAAATAAATAAATAAGAGACATGAATTAAAACAATAAGCATTCTGTATCAACTACAGAAAGCTGGTTTTTAGTTTTTTTCTTTGAGTTGCAAATACAGTTTCAACTTATTGCTGAAATTTTTATGACTTCCCCACAGTGCCTCCCCTCCAGGTGCACTGACAGGGTAATGCAGTTATAAGGGTCTGTTCACATGTCTGTTATGCTCCTTACATTTTGTAGACAGAATTTTTGTAGTTATGCTTTTCAGGTGAATACATTATAGCCAGCACAGATATAAGGACGTATGTGCCAGTCTTGTTTGATATTCAATTCTGGCATTGTGAAAGCTTCTTATTTTAATATTGGGTGTCTAAAGGTGCTTCAATGCAGACAAAACAAATCCAAGACGCTCAGCAAAAAACCCTCCAATTTCTCTGATTAGCCCTGCATCAAAAACAGTGTTTCATCTCCATTTATCCATTCCAGGTTGGAAGCGTCTTTCATATACACTTCCTCTTGTACCATTGTGCAGGGATAAGCGTCTACATTTCCAGTTTTATTGTAAAGATATTAGCAGGACAGCTCAGTGTACTTTTGCATTTTTCACAGAGCTTGCTCACAGGGCTGCTGCAAAGCCATTCTATGGGGTTTTTTTCTCTTTTTTTCATGTTGTCCTGATTGTCTTCAGGGCTAGTCACGTTAGCCCATCAATTGTTATTTTGGAATGAATGGCTTCATTTGTTCCTTACTTTCTTGCAGAGCAAGGTCTGGGTTTGGTTCCTATTACAAATTTACTTTAATGTTGATGCTTAAAATGTGATAATATTTTAAAATAATAGCAATGATGGCTGCAAGTGCTTCTTCTTTGATGAAAAGAGAGATGTAATAGGCTAGGACATGTATTTCCTGCAGGCACTGAAGCACATATTTTCTGACACATCAGGGCTGCAGCATAAAGAAGCTTCATACTAACAAAAAGATTCCAGCAGATAATTTCTCCCTGTGACCCTGGTGCGGAGCGTAGACACCTTCTGTGTGGCTTTTTCAAATCCATGCACATCAGCTGGGAATGAGAGAACATTTGATGACTTTCCTTGAGATTCCATCCTGATGGTGTTCTTTATCGAGTTTATGGGCCTGATATATTGGATGAGTTTTAGACAGGCCATCCCAAGTCCTTTAAAACAGAGTGCTACATTGGAAGGATGGGGGTGTCTACATCCCTCCAATCCTGAAAAACAAGAAAGCACCATATTTGGTGTATGAGAACTATTGGTCACTGCCATAAGTCACTACTGACTCAAAGCATAAATCAATTGCCCTTTCCAAGTGAATGTAAATAGAAGTTTTAATTCTTAACGTGCTGTTTATCTATGCCGATGTTTTTTGGTGCAAAGACATAATATTTAGTAATGGCAACAAGGAATGCCTGGCCATGAGAAGTCTCGGGGATGACTAATTCCTACAAAACCTCTCTGAGACATCCCATGGCAGGGTGAGGCTTCACAGTGTCTCAAACTATTAATTCTTGGTGACCCTGGGCTGTGAAAGGAAGGCTCCCATCTGAATGTTCATGAGTAGAGCTCTCCTTCCCTTTTAGGTCACGGACCTTGCCCTGGATGGGGATAGATGGCAGCTCCAATGGCTCTGCTTCTGTGCTTCTGTGAGTGCAGAGCCTGCAGCTGTGACTCCTCTGTGAGCATGAGGGGTTTCCATGCTCCTCTGCCCTCCTTCCTCTGGACCGAGACTCACCTGAGGGCCACTTACACTCCGGGTCCTAGGATTTGCTTACAATGCTGTGCTCTGAGCGTCTAGGTGCTGTGTTTGTGCATGCCAAGGAATTATAGTTATGCATAGCAGCAGATGTTTTATGGTAGTTCTGTAATTAGCACTCTGCACTATTCTGCCAGAGGCACAGATTTGATCTCTTGCTCTCTGAGCTGGCAGGGGATGGGAGCACTGCTTAGGCAGTCTGCAAAACCCCAGATGGGCAGGGAAAAAGGAATATTTTCCATTGCTCTGCAGTGGCCCTTATAGCTAATGGTGACGGTATTTTGTACTCTTATGCCTTTCATTTAGGGATCTCCAAGTGCTTTGCAAACATTAAGTAATATATTCTGTTCCTCAATGAAACCACTAGTGTGGGGTACAGGGGGATCACTCCATCACTTACCTCTGGGCCATAACACAGCAGCTGTCCAGAATTAGCCCATGTTTTAGGATGGGCAGGAAGCAATATACAGCTTTCAATTAAAACCACAGCGAAAATTGAGGTAGGAAAATTGCAATGGAACTTGCACTTAGCCAGAGCATTTGGGCCAGTATATCTGTTTGGAGGGGAAATTGTTGGGTTTCTTAATCCAAACACACGTGGCTTTCCATCAACACCAACCCCTCCCAGCCACTGACATGATGATGGGTCATTGGCTTAGTGATTCTGTGGGAAAAGTGCCATTCCCTGACTGATCAGAGGCCCACAGACTGGCACTGGGAATTTCAAAAGAGCCAGACTGATGATCTGAGCCTCCATCACTTAGAATTCAAGACTTGCATCAGCAAATGTGGATTAAGACCTTTGTGCTGCAGCCGTCTGATCAAGCTTCTAACTCCATTTAGCAGCTCCTAACAGGACTTCCTGTGCATTTTGTTGAATTTTGGTTGGCTTCCTCTACTGTTTTTTTCTTCACACTATTTAGGCCTATGATATACTTCCTATGTTCAACTTGGAAGTCTTTTCATCTCAGTTGTTCAGCAGCATTTTCTTGATAAATACAGAAAACTTGAAGACGTTAATTAATTTGCTAAGCTAAAAGATCTCTGTGCAGGTTTTTGATTTGCCCTTTCTTTCATTTATCACCTTCTTCTCTCATCTCTTGTGTCTTTCTTCATTTACTTCCTTAGTTCTATTTCTTTTATAAATTATTTTATTGCTATTTGTTACACTCTTATGCTTTAGCCATTATCTTATTCTCTTTGCTTTTATCTGGGATCAGTGCAGAGACCTACATTTTGTAATTGTTGGAGTTTTTTCATATATATACCAGACTTTTTGGCCGTGTTTATGTAGCTGTGCGTGTTGAACTGTGCTGTAACTCAGGATTTTTCAGTCTAGTTTTTATTTCTGCAACAGATTTCATAATTTTTTTTTTATGTGTACATCTTCACTTTTCTGCTGTTACTGTGTGTTTGCAAGCGCCAGTGTTGATTCTTTGTTGATCTGTGCTATTCAACAAGTGCAACAGCTGCAAGCAGGTTGGTATTTCCGTCCCAAATGCTTGAAATCCAATACAAACTGCAGCTTGAAAACCTACTGTATTATCATCTCTTTATTTAGATGAGTTGTTGACTACTTCTACAGAAACAATCAGCAATCATAGGACATTGCAGAATTTGAGTCTGGGAACTCTGAGTACGAAATGACAAATGTAGCCATTCAGCGCAGCACATCGGATTCATATTACCACTGGCTACCACCAAATTTTCCTCTTGCGTGTATAAAGCCTGGTGAGGTGATCCAAATTGTCCATGCTTGATTTGTTTTGATTATAATATCAACTAATATCAGGCTTGCTGTCTTCTGAAATAGCCTTGTTGTCTTCAATGCAACATGATGGTGCTATAGCTTTTCCTTTCTTTGGCATCTCGCTTACTAGCACTGTGGTCTGGTGAAAACAGAACACAGATGCTTTCTTTGCACATGGATGATTTGGGAATAACTCCACTGGAACCTCATGTCAGTTGTACATCAGCAATTGTACCTGCAGCAAAAGTGCCTCTGCCAGGTTCCTCTGCAGAAAAAAAAGAAAGCCACTGTGACACTTTAACCTTTCCTTTCTGTGGGTTTCCAGTCGTCTAGTGAAATCAGACATATTACTGTCTCTCTCTTTCCACCTCTTCTGCGTGTTGTCATGAATGCATTTCTCTGTCGGGGGACGTGACATTGTAAAATCACAATTTTTACTCTGTAGCTCTGTTATGTCTTAACAATTACCCAGCAAAGTTTTCCTGCTATACCTTCACAAAGACATCTATACACCCCTCTGAATGCAGCCAACCTTCGTCCTCTTGCCTATATTTTCATGGTTTTGGTTGGTTTTTGTGTTTGTTTTTTTTTTTAGGGGGGGTTGTTTGCTTGGTTTTTGTGGTTTTTGGGGGGGTTTGTAGGGTTTTTTGTGTTTGTTTGTAGGGTGGGGTTTTTTTGTTTTTTTGTTTTGTTGTTTTTTGTTTTTTTTTTGGCAAAGCATCTAAAGCACAACAAAATCTGAAACTGCTGCTTAAGATATTGTGATACAAAATATGCAGATGACCACCACTATCCCATTCATTCTTCCTGCTATTCCCAATTGAAAAGTAGTAATCCAATAAATACAAAATGCTTTGCATGTTTATCCGTTGATCATAGCAAGATACAAACTCTGCTCTGGGTGGGACAGTATTTGCTCTTCTGTTCTTTCTTGCATATCAGTTCACAGTGTTCTCTGTTGAATGTAAATGAAGGCAATGTAATTGTAGCATCTTTTCCTCCCTTCATTACAGGACATCGTTGTTAGTTGCTGGCACAGATCTGTACTTAAGTACCACCACAAAAATACCTCTTCAAATACAGTGAGTTAAGTTTAAATCAGGTCTTGTTTCTGCGGGTGGTGGATCATTTTCAAGAGAATTCTACTGTTGCTGTTGGAATTCTACGAATTCAGGAAAATTGCTGACATTTTCTCTGGTGGTTGTGGTTGCTCTGTTGAAAGGGGTAAGAACATAACTCCTGTGAGAAAGGTGTATCTCAGCTGTGCTGTGCTGTAAGAGTCTGCGTCACTGGGACAGTGTTTGCAGAGGTTGATGGGCTGGGGATGGGGAGCAGTAGCAGGGACCTCTCCTGCAGGTGGGCTGGCACCTTGCTCTCATTCTTGTCCTAGAGATCAAATAGACATTTTGGATTTCTGGAGGCTGTAAATAGGCATGAAAGAGTGCCACAGTCCCTGGCAAGAACAAGTGACTAGATTCCTTGTCAATATTTTGAGAAGTTCAATATGTTGACCTATATACCTCAGGGCTCTCCTGGGCTCAGCTGTGTGAAAGTGGGACACACTCCACTGGGAAAAACTGAGATATTTTGTTACAGAGTGTGATTGCTTTATAAATATATGTGTGTTTAATGTTCCATCGGTGCTACCTTTGGCATACTGCAATGAAGGCTATTGCAAATATTGCTAACTTGCAATAAAATAGCTTTTTTTTTTCCTAAGGCAGCATCAAGAGCTTGACAAGTAAGGGTTAAACAGCATAACTACAATTTTATTCCTTCTTTTAATTTACCCATCTATTTGATTTGTTTCGTGTTATTCTTTCATTTCCTTCCATGTTTATTTATATCTGGCTTAGAAACCAGAGCTTCAGTGTTCTGGGCATTGCACAAATACAGAACAAAGACAGAGCCTCTGTGACAGAGGCTTGACTCTTTTTTTTCATCTGTTTGTTGTAGCCTCTTATGGAAAGGCTGCCTTTTGACAACTAAAGACAAAGTGTGTCTGCACTTGGAAATTAAATGGAAACCTGTGTTCCCCCCAACCCCTATTTTGGCCCTCACCAAAATGATTTGCTTTAACTTTGGCTATAAAGAGAACAAACGTTCTTGGCATTTTTCAGATTCAATTATACAAGACATTTCATTCTCTTATTTGCTTTTAGAAGGAAATGATTAGAAGGTATTTCTATTTTCCACATGGATCTTTGTATTCTGCAAAGAAGATGACATTATACCTGGGTAAATAGCAAAGTGATTATCAAAACAAAGTCAAATAAAACAAAAGAGACTTTCCCCTGCTTTCAGAAGCTCTTGGTACTATGCAGCAGCATTTCATGTGTAGCTGAATCTTTTCAGATTAATTTCCATTATTGTACATGTGACTAAATATAGAGTAATTGAAGTAGTTTTAAGACTAGTAATTTATTTACAATAATTTTATTTGCCTTAATTCCCTTGTGTTTGCATTGGGTTTAATTTGTGCTACAGCAGCCTGCATGCAGAAAAATAGGTTTAATGATTTTTTTCATTTTTTTAATTTTTTTTTTAATGGAGCTTTATTTTACATCGTGCTTTGTTCTTTGGAATTTGGCAACAACCATTCCTCCTCTTCCTAAGGTCAGAGTGATTTGAGCTTCAACTAGTTATTTAGAGAGATCTGATAAAGAAATTTCATCTCTGTAGGTACTGGCCGGTGATGAACAGAACCCCAGGTTTCAATAGAGACTAATCTTAACTCAGGAGGGAAAATTCAGGAGGGGAAAAGCAATCTGCTCTTCGGTGACAGATCGCTGACAATTTACTTCCACTAGCCACCTCTCTCTTCCTGCCTAAACTGTCAGAGTGCCATGGAAGAAAAAGCCCTTTGTGCCTGTCTGCAGAAAGTGACTGTCTTCACCATTATGAATGGTATTTTACATAGGCCTTGTAAAGATCAGCAATTACTTCATCCTTCCTGCCTCTTCTTTGTGCTGATTCCTCTTCGTGCTGCAACCAGCTGACATTCGGCCCATAGGACATCTGCCACACAAGTACCTCTATTAAGTTGCCTCATCCTCCAGTTCCTTTGTTCTAGTCATCTTCCCAAATCTGCAGGGGAGAACAGCTTTCCTTTCTCTCCCAGCAGGCTGGGACCAAGTTAAAAACTCTTGTTTTTAACTTAGAGCCCCAGCTCAGGCCAAGGTGCAGCCACACAGTTGCTGACCAACCCCCAGGAGCCCTGGTGGGATGGGCGAGATGATGGATGTGAGAATTGAGAATGGTTGGATTTGAGGAGGACAGATGGATCCATTAAGGAGCATTGTGAATGACAGCAGGGGCATGAAAGTTGGATGGTGCCCAAAATGATGGGAAGGAGTTTGAAAAATCTGTGATTTTGATATTTCATTTTTCCCTGGATTAAGAGGAAAATAAATTTTTTCTTAGAATGGAAAATTCTAAAAAAATTGGAACTGTCTAAAGTTTTTAGGCTGGATGTCACATTGTACCAGCCTGAGTGGGACCAGTGCCTTATGAAAACTAAAATTCAGCTCCTTGCCTCCTTTGGCTCAGATTTGGGCTCAAACTACATCCTCTATCAGGTACTGTAATTTTATGAGTCAGACAGTGCTTAACAGTTTAATTGGAGGGGTTGCTGTGGTGTGTATTTGTAGTTGTAGTTCAACAAAGGTGCCTATGGGGAAAGGGTGAGCTCTGGAAAGAGCAAATTTCTGCAGTGACGTGCCTTGGCAGTTCCTGTAAAGAGAGTATTGGTGAATCCAATCCAAAGTGAAGGGGCACGGTTTGATTTTGTTTCAGAACAAGTAGTCTCAAAAGCCAATCTTCCTTCCTTCCATCCTGAAAAAGAAAACATAAAATGTTGACTTGGTAGAGATTTTCCTGAATAAAGCATCTGGGTTTAGGCAAGAAGCTCCAATTTCCATTGAATAGGCTTGTCACAGTAAAATTCCAAGTCCCTGCTAGTCAGTGAGTCAGACAAGTGAGGAGAATAGGGGTGAGTCAGGGTTTTTATGACAAAGCAGTGAGTGAAGATTGATGTGATGAAGGTACCTCTGGTGTGGGTGAAATGGGTGTGAAATGACTTTGTGCGGGCAAAGTTTGTTGTAAGAAGTAAAAGTATCTGAGAGACACCAGGAATTAATTTTCATATAAGAAAGGGCAGTCCTTGTGATCAGGCAGTGTGGATTATGGGTGCTCAAGTTTCTCAGTAGCTCCTTCAATATTTACTTGAAACCTGATGAATTATAATTTAATGGCTTTTGTTTGTTTGTTTCCAAGAAATAATTTAATTTGTGGGTGATCTTTTTTTTAAACACCATATAACCAAACAAATTATTTCCCATATTATGTGCATTGCAAACAGGGAATATTAAACAGCTTGGATTATCATATGCATTTAATAAAAATCATACAAATTAGAAAGCAGCACATTATAAAGACAAAGGATAGGAAATTCTTTGCACCTTTGGGTGTAATTCTGCAGATCAGAATAGTGGGATCTTATAATCATTCAGGTTGTTTACCTATAAGAACCAGGGTTTCACTGATGTCTCTTCATGTTTTTATGCAATTATAGTAATTTTTTTCTGTGTTATTGTTCACTTTCCTTATTTAAATTTCATTTCTCTATGGCCTCTATATTGTATCCAGTCTATGATATTTATCTAATTTCCTTTTTAATCATTTGAACAATTGTCCTTCTAAATATTCTTCTTGTTGTTTCAATTCCTTTTGAATTGTTTAATGTTGGTGTCCATGTTTTTTTACTGTTTGTTTCCAAGGAGATAATTAGTTCCAGTCTCCTACAAATTTTCTGGATCTTTCATATTAATATGTGTAATACAAATGTAATTATTTTTAAAGTGTTTCATGAGATTATTTACATGTTTTTAATTTGCTAAAGAAATTACTATTCACATTTATAAGGTACATTGACTATCTCTGTGAAGCAATGGTAAATATATTGCAGAATCTGGAGGAGGAAGGAGGTCATCTTAAACGCTCTCAGGACTGGTAAATTCGTTTGCTAGAGAACGATGTCAAAACAAACTTCACTGTGTAGTATTTGAAACACACAGAAGGATCTGGGGGCAGCAAAACTTGTGTCTGTTTTGTATGTACTTAGCACATGAGGAAATTATGTCTAAAATAAGTTTTTATCCTCTACTGAGAAACGTACAAACCCTGGTTTGCAATACATGTGCTGCTGTGTTAAATGTTAGTGCCCTCTGAGATCTGAGCCTGAGGACATACCTGTACTGTCAGAAGTGGCTTTTGCATGAGCTAAAGGTGGGGATTACCATGTCTCCTGCCTAGTGTCCAGCAGTAGAACAGTTTGTTGCTTAGGAGCAGTGCCTGAGGCAATAATTGATTGCTGTTGGGCCTGAGCTGGTGTGTCCAGCCTTGGCTTGTGCCGTTTGGGGTTACTGGCATCAGCATGTGCTGACTTGAAAGCTCTGCCAGCACTGCTGTGTGGTGTCCACACAAGAAAGAAGGGTGTGAAGGTCCTTCGAACCGTGCAGGACGGCAGGAACTCAGTCCCTGCTCAAAAGGTTTGAATTTCATCACTTGCCATCTCCATGCTTGGTATCTCTAGCACCTGTGGTTACCTCCTCAAGCAACACATTCTATCAGGGAATATTGAGTCCGTGTCAGGAAATATTGAATCCATGTCTGAAGCAAGAGGCTGAGAGCTGGATGCAGCATTTTCACCCCCAGTCAGCAGGTGATAAACCTAAAGACCTTAAGTTAGGGGGTGTGTGTTTGTTTTTGTTTGGTTGGTTTTGGTGGTTGGTTTGTTTTTGTTTGTGATTTTTGTGTGTTTTGTTTTGGGAGTTGTTTTTTGTTTGTTTTAGTTTGGGGCTTTTTTAATTGATTCTATGATTTTGGGCAAAGCAGTGAGCTCTCTATCATCTGTAAAACTTAGAAGACTAATACCATGCTTCCTGAAGCTTTGGGGATTCTTCTTTTTGAGAAAAGTATGACTATTTTATGTTGTATTGTGCTGTCTTAGAAATTCTTACTGTTTATTGCAGTTACAGCAGGTCTCATGATGTTTTGTATTCCTTTTTCTCTTAACACCCCAGCTCTTGCAGACACATGACTGTATAAAAATTTCAACTTCAGATGAAATAAGTTTCTAGCTGTTGCCATTGTAAAGAAAGAAAACCTTGATAAAGTCTCTCCCTGAAGACTAAAGGAAAAACTAGGACAGAAAACAAGAGGACCCAAACTATGTTGCTTCTTAAAATTTGTCATATCTTGGGCGCCTAAGCTGTGGTGTGTGTGTCAGGTCTGGCAGCATCACATACATGAACAAGAAGGTGGGATGTAAATGTTAAGTATTTGAAGAGAGGCTGAAAATTACAGTTGTCAACCATTTGTCTTCAATTCAGAGGAAACGTTTCTTGATCAGAGATTGTAACTGGACAAAATTCCAGGAAAAGGAAGCAACCTGAAGGATGCTTTTTCCCCTTCTTCTTCCTCAACCTCTCCGCTTGGCATATTGCATCAGAGCGATTCAGTGCGTGGTTTTCTCTCCTCTTTCATTGCAACTTTTCACTCTTACTAGGAATTACAAATTAATAGGCTTAGTTTACCCTCAGTACTTAAAATTTTTGATAAACAGAGTGTTATTTTAAAACTGCACTTATAATAAGCAAGGTGACCTTGGTAACCTCGCAAATAGGAAAAATTAGAGTATCTTTACTTCAAGTGCCAAAGAAGTAGCTATAATAATGTTGGTTTCATAGCATTGACTCTTCTTGCTTTCCTTTTTTTCCGAACCTTTTGTTTAGACTAGATCTCAGATGTTTTAGATGATAACTCATAAAAATTCCTCTACCTGCTCCACCTTTGTATGCCCGCTAGTATTTTCATGATCAGCCCTGCACACTGTCATCGTAACTGTGGAAAAATGGAGCAAATAAATTCTTGATATTTAATAAAATATTTCTAAAAAAATAACCTCCTGCATACATCATTAAAAAGAAGAAGAATAGAAATGCCTTTGCAACATTGCCTTTAAAACATTTTAAATTAAAGGGACAAATCCCTGAGTGGAATAAATTGAACATGTACCCATTGAAATCAATGGAGCTACACAGATTTAAAGCAATTTGGTGTCTGTCCCTCTATTGGAAATGCTAGATTAAGTTGGAAAGACATGTACTTGAGATGAGTTCATTTCAAAGCACGCCTTTCACTTGGGAATCTATAATGATCCTAAAAAATCTGAAATACTCCCAAAATGTGATTTGCACAAAAGAAAAAAAAAAAACCCAACCAACTCTGCTTTATAACTTTGCACTGCTTTTACCTGGCAAGATATACTTGAAGTAGTTTTCAAAATGACTGAAGCAAATCTGACAATTTATCATAATTGAAAGTGTCTTACGAAAATGTCTTGGAGGCTCAATTTCCTGCTGAGAAAGGGAATGTCACTGTTGTCACTGACCTGTGGCTGTAAGAGGCACATGATCAAGACTTATTAATTACAACATTAAATGCCAAATATATGAGATACCACAGACATTTTATTGGATGTGGGAACTAATCAACTTGCTACTGAAGTAATTCAATTCTGTGTGGGTTTATTATTCAAGCACTTTAAAGCTCAAGGAATGACAGCTGATATATATGGGGGAAAACTAAGAGAGACAGCAGTAGTTCCTTTTAATTGTATTTATTGTACTGGATAAAAGTGATATACAGCTTTCCTTTTTGGTCTTGAAGTGATTTGTCTCATGCTTAATTATCACTTAACTATCAACGACCAGTGTAGAAAAATAACAGCCATCCCTTGAACACCACAGACTTCAGAGAACTTCTGCGCACACCAAGTGAGCGGGCTGCAAGGCAAAGGTACCTCTGCCAGTTTAAGGTACCTACAACCTTCCAGAGCTCCTCCGGGGCTAATCTGCCCTGCTGAGTGAGGAAGCTGCCGAGGTGAAGTGTCCCCTCAGTGCCACTGTAGGCAGCTCTCCCTGCCCTGTGCTGGAGATGCCCCCACCAAGGCTGGGCTCTTGAGGCAGGAGCAGTAAATGGTTTGCTCATGGTGCTTTGGGAAAAGCAGGTGCCTGCTTTTGACTCTTCACACATGAAGAAAACTTCAGTGGCCAAACTTACAATCGACTGTCCAGGGATCCTGTGTGCTGATGGGGACCGGACAGCCTGGCAAGATGGAGCCCCCTGATCAGCTGAAACTCTGTCTTTCAGGGTCCTTGTTTGTTTGTGAAGCGCTTGGGATTGGGTTCAGTACACGAGAGGAAAACCTACTAAACCTACCGGGTTATACACCTCTGCAGGCACACAGATAACTTGTTTGTGGAGGACAGATGACCATCTCAGTAGGATGGGATTCTTGGTGGTAGATGTTTTGTTTTTATTCCCCACAGAAATGCATTATATGGCGTGTTAGAGAAAGTGTGCAACGTAGTGAAAACGGAAAGATGCTCGTGTTCTGGAATGATGAACTAGATGGCCTCTTCACAGATGATGCATCTCCTTCAAATGGGAATAAGATGGTTTTATAATAGGCTAAACAAGACAAGTTGATGCTTCCTCAGTTCTCAGGGACTGGATGGTTATGATTTGAATTCATTAAAACATGTTTTATTTGTATTGTAAGTTTGAAAGCAAGATATGTCCTTGGCTCGGGAACGAAACTTAGCGGGAGAATATGCACCTACTTAGCCTCTAAGGCTGAAATTTTATGCAAAATTTGCTTTGTGTTTTGCTTTTGAATTCGAAATGCAGACTTCATTTCTGTTTACCCTAAGTTCAGTCATTCATGAACATATTGATACAAGTATTAAAGACTATTGTAACAGAGTCAGTTTGGGGTATTTTTTACAGTACCTTGAAGATACCTTATTGTTTTTTCTCTCTGGTATGGTAGTAGAAGGACTGAAGTATTGTTTTCTTTGTGGGGGATTTTTGTCTGGTTGGCTGGCTGGCGTTTTTGTTTGTTTGGTTTGGTTTTTTGTACTGCAGTAGTGAGTTCAGAGAGACCAAGAAAATAAAAATTTTTGGAGTATTTTATTGTTTATGGCTGCTTAGATAGAACTTGTTTGTGTCTATTTGTTTGCTGTCCAAAGACTTTTCTAAAGCAAAAAATGATGATATTTGTTGATGTATTTTCACTCTTGTCAAACTGGTTTGAATATATCCACTCTCTGGAACATTTACCCTGCTCCTTGTGTTTACAATGGGCTAGAAGCTTATCCCTTATGTTAGTACCTGAAGGCTTACCTGTAAATCAGGTAGGAGTTTGGAAAAAAGGCAGATATACCCAGCAGCATTTGAGGTTATATAAAATCCTTGTGACAGTCAAGTCATATGCTTGCACAGATTAACAGTGTTAGGAAAAAAAACCTAGAGAATTATGAGCAAATTATTTTTTAACCTCTTTTTACAGGTGATTTAACCACTGGAAACAAGGAGGAAGTACTAGCATAATTAGATAAGCATTTCACTTGCCGGTAACAGTGATAAACACAGTGATACCAGCTAAATTTTGAGTTGGAATTCTAGGCAGCGTGCTAGCAAGGGGAAGTGTGCCCACAGGGATGTTTTTGTTACTCATTCCTAACGGAGCTTCACTAAGATAAGGCAGTGGATGTCATCTTCATACATTGCCTTCTGGCCAGAACTAGCAATAAAAATACACAATAGATTTAATGCGGCTTGGCTGTCCTCTGACCAGCAAGTTATTCTGCCATTTGGCTATAGGCAGGGGCAAAGAGTACACTGAGCTTCCTCAGCCTTGCTCTTGAGGCTTTTCATTACCATAGTGTTATGCAATGGACATAAGTTGGGCTGAAAATGACCCACTGAACCTATGAAAACGCAGAGCAGGAAAATAATGGTGAAAGCACAATTTTGCTTACGTTTCTATTTGATTCCATTTAATTAAATAGAATTTAAAAATGCAATTGTAAATGTATTTTTGGCACTGAAAATTCAGTACATTAATATTAAGGATATGGTTATCTACTCCCCAAGTTTCTTCTATTCAACAGTGTTACATTTAAATAATATTGAATCAAGGATGTTGCTGGTAGGCTGATAGAGTAGTTTAATAGGACTCAGATTTTTAACCAAGGCAAAGATCTTGATATAAGCATGGAGTAGTATTGTGGTAGCCATGTATGGGTGAAGCAGATTGCTGGAGCATTTAATCACTAAAGAAATCTAGCAACAAATTCTTTAGATTCCAACCATCAGCATCCAAAAGGTAAATTACAAATTAATTTGAATGAAAAAGACAGACCTTAGTCACCCATCCAAGGAGTGCAATCCGAAATCCTTCTCTAACACCAAAATCAGAACAAGCATGTGAATTTCTCTTTCATACAGTGTTAGTTTCCTTTTAAATGGAAATGAGATGATTTCTGATTTATGCTGGGGATGTCTCGAGCAGGTTTGTGCCCATTTGCTTACCTGGTTTACAAGAGGTGTATTTCTCCTCTGGGCCAAATGTTGTACTCCCTGTAAAACAAAGGTTATGGCGCTAACACAAGCTATTTCCTTGAGGCCAGATTCTACCCACAGTTTCTTGAATGCAAATCACTGGCATTACACATGGGTAACTGAAATCTGAATTTACCCTTGAGTGCTCCGTTCAGTCAAAATTATTTTGCAGCTTCCCTGCTGATGGCTAAGAAATCATCCAACCCCAGTAGTATAGCTACCTTTTATTCAGTATTCCCTTCACAAACGTAACATAAGGGTTGCTTATAAATATACATGCTTTTGTTGAAAATTGCTGTTGAAATTCACTGCTTTGCATACTACAGGTATAGCGAAAGCAATATCTGAAAGCTCGTAATTAACCATTCCTTTTGTTCTGACAATGCAAAGTGAACTAAGTTTTCAGACATTTTATCCAAGATATTGTATCCAGATTGTTTTCAGCTATTCTTCACACAATTTTGATTGGTTTAGGGCAGAGCTGCACTAGTTAACATCATTCCTGATCATCATCATCACTACCAATGCATTGTCGTGTGCTTAAGATCAAATCCTGCCTTGCTCTGAGCACAAATAATTCAACTCCCCCACTGTAAATCTTTTCTAATTAGGTTATTTTTGTCTTTTAATCTCTTACTCTGAGAGCCATTAATGATTTTGAACTGAGACGTGTATAATCTGTAACAATTTAGATTATCTGACTTTTAAAGACTGTTTTGCTTTTAATCTTTAACAACCCTGTTTGGATTTAAGACTATGTGCAGTAAATGACAAAGGTAGAAACAATTTTGGCATCATTATGCAATCCTTAACCTTGTGCTGAGGCGAGAGCTGTAAAGTTTATGATGCCCCCCATGAATGAATTTTAAAAAAAAACATCAACCCCAGACCAAGAACAAAGGCCAAGGGCTTAAATGATAATGATACTAGTGTGTTCATATGTCCATTACTTGTGGTGCTGTTGTATCAAATACCAAACTTTATGTTATTCTCTTGCCTGTTTGAACAGGTAGCTTAAGCCTAATTTTCCATGATGAAATTATGTGTGTTATTAGAAATTTCTTGAATCTAACCTTCCAGAGATCATTACGAACTGAAGGCTAAATCAAACAAACTGCTTTTAGTGTACCTGGTTTGATTAGCTGTGCAGAAATTTGTTTTAGTGGAAAACAATAGTGAATTCCTTCAGTCACATATGAGAATGCGATCACTACGTTGGACAATAATTGGAAGTCAGAGTAGAAAGGCTAAGGACTTAATTAATTTTCAAGATCCTACCACAATCCTAGGTTACTAGATGCTCCTCTAAAATGTGCCCTATACATACAGCAGTCAAATAGGGTTTAAAAGCTCTGTACATATGTCATGTGTTTTAAAGAGACTTATAGAATGATTTTTTTAATGTCAACCTATAGGTTTCAATGGGAAACTGTACACGCTTTGATAATTTCAGGAACACAGTTGTCAGTGAAAAAAAGGTAACATTCTTTATTGGAGTATGTTATTTTACTCTATTTTTTATTTATTTCTGTAGAAAGCCTGGAGAGGTGACTTTATTTTATGTCACTTCTTCCCATATGGCTTAGAAACTTTTTATTGCCAACACTTGCTAACTTTGCTGTCTCTTGAAAACAGCCATTAACTGTTCTACAGGGACTTGTGTTGCCCTACCTCTAGCGCATGATTGGGATGTTACTGTGCTACAATTTTCATTAATCAACCATTTATGCTAAAATGGGGTGTTTAGCAGAGTTGGATAAATACTTCAAATATAGAGGGTCCTTTACTAAAATGAGCTACAGAAGGATTTTCTCAGCTCTTGCAGAATCAGTCAACTAGTGTTTTTTTTTTTTTTTTATGGAAGGCTTGGTTTATCTCTCAGGTGAGGTTTTTTTCTAGCAGTCAAACGCAACAAAGTGAAATAAGTTTCAGGTGTGTTTGATTTATTTGCCCTTCCCACGACTTCTGCTCTTACATGGTCAGACAAATCCATGCGAAAATAACTTCTAAAAATCATAGGTTTTGTCTTTTACTATTCTTAACATGGACTAAATTCCTGATGTTGGTAATTTTGCAATGACTTCAAACCAATGTGGAATGGAGTAGTGCAGGGATCTGTGACAATGTGAGGCTCACTGCTGGTGGGGCCCTGAGGGTGAGGTGGTGTGGTGGGCTCCTTCCCTGACCAGCCATCCTATAAACCCCAGGAAGCCAAGCTGTGCTGGCAGGGAATGGTGACAGGATCAATCTCAGTCCCTCTACCCTCAGCTGCTGCCCTAGGTCTGGCTGGTTTCTGGCCAGGGAAACAGTGCTCCTTCAGGAGAGGGGCTGGATCAAAGTGAAAACGCAGCTCAAGAGCCAAAGGGCAGCATGTGCATGGGGAACTTAGGTGAGGCTTATCCCTGGTCTTTCTCTTGGCTTAGCTGTTGTCCACAAGGCTTTCTCCAAGGGTGCACTGGTGTGCCACGTCAGAACCCAGCCTGGTCCCTCTGGTTGTTTCCCGTTGGACAAAATCACCCCAGGCTCCAGCTGCCCTCCTGGTGACTGTGGGAACGTACTGTGTGTGTTGATCTATGTCTGATCACAAACTCTCTTCAGTGTAACAAGTGCCATTGACTAGGGAATGGGGAACTATGTTAAATGGCTTCCTGTGCTGGGAAAAGCCTGGTGAAAATGTGTTTGTGGGAAAATAAATGGATCTGTCCACTTCTCTGCTGCTTTGTTCTCAATGATACTGACATAAATTCTTCTTTATCCCAAATCCATGTTATTGCAGGCTATCACTGGATCAGTTCCTTCAAATTCCAAATCTAGTTGGAGTTAGACAGTGAAAGAAGAAAAAGGCAGACAGTCTTTTCATAGCAACAGAGAAGCCTGATAATAACCCTGGTTCACTGGGGTGAGGAGTCAGAGTACGTATGGACATAACCCCATCCGAGTACAGCAGCACTGGAGAACCACCATGACTTTGAGGAAGACAAGGACACGTTCTTTACACTTGACAGTCCAAAGAAATTGAGCTGTGCCGATGACAACTGATTTTCAGCCCTTTCAGCAGGGCATGATGCTTCCACTGTCACCATATAGGCTATACTTTTTTTCCCTTCCCACCCAGTTTTATTTGCCTGTGTGGCAGAGACTTTTCTGAGGACAGAAGTCCTCTTATAAATGGCTGCTTTTACCCTGCTTGAAATCTGAGAAGAGGCTTAACTGCTGCTTTCTGTGCTCAGTTTCTTAACAAAGAAAGTAGGACTCATTCTGAAAATCTCCTTTTTTTTTGCTGGAAGGTTCATGCATGTCAAAATCCTCAGGTTTAATGACATCTTTGCTCAGAGCTTAGTGTCTAAATTTGCTGGAAATAAGCAGAAAGACCCTTCTTTAAAATGGGAAGAAAGGTGGCTTAAGAAGTAGACCTTAATATTCTGGATTCCTTTATTATTAACTTCACATTTGAAGAAAAAAAATACCTTATGACTTATGTCAGGATCTTTTGTTCACTTAATGAATTTTTCAAGGTATTAAAAATAATTTGTGCAATGTGATGACGATTAAGCTAGTAGGTGAGGATGGGAGTAGAATATAATTTCAATTAATATCCCATCTGAAATAAAAAGAACATTCTTAAAGATTAAAAAAAAAAGGAAAATCTTTACTGATGCAGAAAAGAACCTCATCTTTGTTGGAAACTAAGCCACATGACATGGCACTAACAGCTCCATACAAGAGAGAGTGGGAAGAATGTTGAAGATCAGTCTTTGCATTTAACACTTCAAAAAATGAACCTCGGTGAAGATACCAGGCAGCCATGCTCCTTGTGCACACTCACACTCACAGCATGTGTGTGAGTAGATACATACATATATATATATATATATATACACCTAACTCCTCCTCATCTTGCTAATTTCTGTGGGTGTTAAGATTACAGGCCAGAAGGAGATTAAACCCCAGAGCACAGATACATGGTGGCTCCAAGCAAGTTTACTTTGGAAGTGTTAAATGGGTGAAGTGATCTTCAATATATGCAAATTAAAAGCTTCTGGGAGTACTGTGCGTGCAATGAAAAGAAAATATAGCCTTCTGCAGATAGAAAAAGCTAGCTTATTAGGAATTAATAACTGTCTCAGTCCTAGGGAAATAAGAGAAAATGGTGCATCTATTTCTTACTATAGCAAAATGTAATTAACATGAAGGTCAGAGGGCAAGGACATAGCATGCAATTAAGTCTTCCTCAATCTTGCACTACACAGGTAAACACAATACAAGTTTAATAATGAACAAATCCTCTGGTATCTAGCACACATTTTTAGAGCTTTCATTTACATGAACTCTGTGGGGAATCTTGTTTCTTGCTATAGCATATTCTGCAGTTCTATATAGAAAATTTAGGAAGACTCTAAGGACATTTTCCTCACATCTTTCTTTAGGTTTCCACTGATCCCCCTACCACTGAAGCATTACTATAGTTCATTTTTCTGCATGTTACTTGAGATTTAGTGCTACTGTAGATAAGGCAAAGCTGTAACAAGGCTGCTGCTAACATGTGAAAGCTATGCTTTGAAGTGATAGTGTAATGAATACCTATATTAGTTAGTGCTGGATGTTCTTTACCTTGCAGATGTCAAACTACATTAGGAGGCAACACCTGATTTTTTATTTTTATTTTTTTCTTAGACCAGGACACTTGGTTGAGGATATGGTATATGATATGGTATTTATTACATACCTGTTCACAGATGAGTAGTGGGAACAGATTCAGCTCTGACCGTGCTGTGAGCCAGAGGTCAGAGTAGATGACCTCCCAAGGTCAATTCCAACCTGAATTAATCTATAAGTCTAAGATTTGCATGCAGATCTCTGCTATTTTTTTACAGTTCTTTTAGGGAAGAAAAACATTTCTGCTAAATATTGGATTTCACCTGCAGTATATTCAAGTTCTCAGAAGCAGTTTTGTTTTTATTCATGTCCCTCTACTACCACTTTACTTTCTCTTGTCTCATTTTTTGTCAGGAGCTTCCAGACTTGCCCTTGATTTCTGCCTCACAGGAAATCTAAGACCCACCTCCATTTTCCCTTCCAAATGCTTTCTTCTCCATGGCTCTGAGCCCAGGGAGTAACATATAAAATGCTGCAAACCATAACACAGAGACACAGCACCTAGCAGGCGCTGAAATGGGATGCAGCTTTATGAAATAGCACCAGCAGAAGGGGCTACTATATTATAAGCTTACCTTTCTAGGCAGCACCAGATAAGATTTATGCAAAGGGGCTCTCTGGACTTGGAAACATCAAGAAACATACCAAGAGGGCAAATTCATACACTAAATCATTCCCTGACCCCTCATGTCAGACCTCCCGACCTTATCCTGTGTATAACTGTGAGTGACAAGCTAGAACTTAATCTGAAAACTGCGTAGTCAGATTAAGGATGAGTGCAAAAACAGTCTGGTTCATGGTTTTTGTTATCAGTTGAGAAGGCCCTTGTCATAAACACAACAATGTTCTTCTTTCCACATGGACAGGATACCTTGTGAGCAGACAGAGGACTATAGTGAAGTGTCAATGCCCTTTTCCCAGACAACCTTTGAAAATCTAAACTATGTTAGCTAAAAAGGAAGAGGAAGGAGGGGAATAAAAAAATGGAAAAGGAACAAGTACATTAACTAATTAGAAAATTAGAGAAGGTAAGGTTTTTTGTCAAAATATTGTCTCTGGTTTTTTGAGCTCTCAACCTGTAACCTTCGAGTAGCAGTAAGTAACCATTTTGAAAATTGGGGGAATTCCTGTTCAGTCTAAATCCTCCTGAGATGGGAATGAAAGACTCAGCAGAAAACAGTTTTGGTCTCAATAAAGATAGAAACAAGGATAGAAGAAGAAGAAAGACATATTTGTCTCCTTAAAAAAAGGCAAGTCTGAAAGTCAGGTAGTAGGTCCTATTCTGCCAGATGTACAGGATACAAGGCAGCAGAAGAACAAGTGCTGGTATGTGAGATACGAGTCGTTCCCCCCCACACCCTTTTTCCAACCAATCGGATGTGAACTGAATTTCATACACTCAGCTGCTAAAAAAAGGGATTTTTTTTTTTCCCCCAGACAGTCATACTTCTTACTGCATCAAAGCAAGAAGAAATGAACAGCCAATGTACAAGCCAGCAAGGAGTAGTGCAGAGGGTGAATTGGGGTTACCTTTTGGGAAAAGGCCGCACCAACCTCGTGTGACACATCCACTGCTACTGTGGCCCCTTCCCCCAGTCTTGCACCTGCCTGGGGGATTTTGTGGGGGCTCTTGTCTCCCTCTGTGTTGGTAACCAAAGGGGCCAGTGCTGGAGGCCACCTCACCTCTTGTGTGGGGTGTGCCCTGGCTGTGACTCCTTGCACTGGTGAGGCTGCAGAGGCTGTCAGGGGGGCACAGGATCTCAAGGAATACGACCCAGATGAGGCAACAGCTCTGTGAAATGTTCCTTTCTTCTTCAACTTTAAGACTCATTTACCCTTTCTATACATGTCAAAACATGTCAAATATTTCAAGCGTGATCCCCTGAGATCGTGCTAATTCATTATTCCCTTAATATTCCAGCTCCTTTTATTGAATGATTGTGCTATATTTTATACTCGTCTTTTGCTCGCTTGCTTTCTCTGGTATGAGTTGAGGTTACGTTTGTTTTCAGGGGTATGACTATATTTTCTCTGACAGAAAATAGGTGGTTAGTTTGAAATGTCTGTTATTCTGCACATTCCCCCTTTTCTACTAGAGAAAAATAGGGAGGCAGAAGATGATCATATTGCAATGCTTGCATTGGCAGGGGCAAGAATACAGATTCTTTTGGCTTACTGAATTCAAAAAGGATAAAAAAAAAATCCCCAATGAATCATAAGTAATTTACAAAAAAAATCAGAGTAAAATTATTATGAGCTTGAGCAATCCTGAAGAAGGTAGCACAGATGGATTCAATATTTTAAAATTAATATGAGAAAATATTTTCTTGAACTTGTGGATTTGGTGGGGAGAATGAATTTCTTTAATATTAATAATCTCCACATAGCTGCATAGAACAAATGGTGATAGGGGAAATAACCTTACCTATACTCAGTAGTGCATATAATGAGACTGATATTTACAGTTCTTTAGACCTATATTAATTTTACAGAGGAAATTTTGTCCTCATTTTTTTTTCCTTTTGTGTTGGTATTTGCAATTTAATATGATCCCTAAGAGCAAAATGAAGCTCCAGCACCTATGTTTTTTCTTGTGAATCTCCTACCTGAAGAATGATGGTGATAACCTGACCAAGTTTTTAATTTTTGTGGGCAGTCAAAGCTCGGTTTCAGGTATCTTACTTATAAAATTAACACTGATATTAAGGAAGGTACTGTCTTCATTATGGTTCAGACATCAGTGTGAGATAGCTATGCAGAAGAGTACTGCACTTCTTTTCTGAAAGCAATGACTCAGAAAAGACATTATTAATAACTGATCAGTTTTCTTTCAGTGACTGAGGGGCTTGTGCCTGCTTATTTTATCAGAAAGGAAAAAGAACCCTGTATCTGACTTTGGTAGGAATTTTGCCTGAACTAAGCTACAAGCTGTAGTCCAAATGAGATTTCTTTCAGTGCATATCAGTTTCATTTTCAAAGTTCCTATATTTTGATAACACTTATGGGAGTGACTTTAATTTGAGCTTAAAATTGCTGCTCTAAGAGACCAAGCTGCAGCAGTGATATGGGACTCTTATGCACTTGTTAAGGCTCTGCTTTGTTGCCTACCTGAATGCTTGGAAGTTGCTAGTGTTTATCTGAAGCCCAGATGAATCACGAGGAGAACTTTATGCAGTGGAGAGGAGGAAAAATAACAGCTGCATTCGCAGAAACTTTTTCTTTACGTAGGGACATTCATCCATGACAGCCATCCTCCAGCCTGACACGGGACAAAGGTCTTGCTAATGATGCTTTTATCTAGTGTACTGAAGGCTTTGGGCATGCTACACAACTGCAGGTTGGCAAGGACATGACACTATTAACCAAAGCTGTCTCTCAAATCTCAACTGACCTCAATACCGAAGTGGAACATGCAGCGAATCCTTACTCCCCCCAGGCGCTGATCAGTTCTTTTTAAGTGTATGGGGATGTAGGGTTTCAAGCTTGTAGCACAATTTGCAAAATAGGTGGTGCCCAATACATACACATTGAAGAAAACTGCACAGAATGCTAGATTTAAGACAAAAAAGTGCTTCATCACTTAGGTATTAAGTGTGTTCTTTTAATCTATATGTTTTTGAGTATGTGCATGTGAGTAATATATATTTATATGAATAGATGTTTCTGGCATATAGATATGTATATACAACTGGCTTATGCAAATCTCTGCAAAGATATTAAAA
Organism: Cephalopterus ornatus; assembly: GCA_013396775.1. Taxonomy (NCBI): domain Eukaryota; kingdom Metazoa; phylum Chordata; class Aves; order Passeriformes; family Cotingidae; genus Cephalopterus; species Cephalopterus ornatus. The sequence continues at coordinate 229,069 of VZRE01005144.1, read as the reverse complement.
ATGGCTCTTTATAAATATAAATAGATGAAGCAGACATTTGTTTTACCATTACTCCACCTACTGGTATTGTGCTAAACTGACTGAGATATCAGAGCTTACTCAATAAAATGAAAGAAATAAAAGTATCCCTAGAGCATGGGCACTGAGTGATTAGTTAAACAGCAATTTTGGAGAATTATGGTTTTAAGGAATAAATAATGATTTAATTTGGATGGATGGAGGTTGTACTATGCCTTTCTGTCCATAAATACACCTCAGTAGTATTCTTACCATTAAAAAGATCTAAAACTTAATTTGAGAGGAGCCAATATTATAACAGATGTATTTGACTATATATTTACAACAGAAATGTGTGCACATATATTATTTAAATAATGGTGTAGAATTACCTTAGAACAATAAAATATCAATTAAAATTAAGTCTTCCAAAAGCTACAGCAACATGAGTAAATAGAGTATGACACTGTCTGAGAAATTACAGCAGGAAAAACAAACGCTGTCACAAATGGACTGTGAGCAGCTACTTCGGGCTGAAGTTTACAAGATATGATTTCTTATCACAGTGTAATTGCTGGAGGAGCCTGAGCTCCAAGATGCATCTCAGACAGCCCATGGAAGCTGTCATTTCTGCACCTGGCATGGCCCATGTTCAAGGGCAGTGGATGCTTGTGACGTCTAAATGAAATCAGGTAAATCAAACACAACTGTAGGGCCACCCTAATCTCTGCTGCAGAAAAGAAAACACAACAGTGTTTTGCTTTCAGGGAGTCTGTAGCCTCAAGGTAGCTTTGTAGCTGCCTGCTTTTTCATTCTTTCCACCTTCACCGCACTAATGTAACCCATCCTTTTGCTGGAGATATCAGAGGGCTTCATAAAGAGCCCACCATACTGTGAGATCTCTAAGAACCTCCTTCATCAGCGAATTTCCTGGACAAGCTTATCTGATGTCTTTTTAATATTTTAAAAAAACCCAACTTAGTCCACTGTTGTTTGGCAATCTTGGCTGTATTATATGTGTAGATCACAATATGTACATCACAGATGTGCTCATGGTAGCACCCTCATTTGCCTCTTGCTGGTTACTATCTTGTTAGTTAGTCACATTTTCTTATTAGATGCTAAGAAATCTGCTTCTTTTAGCAAGTTTTACAGCAATGTAACTGTGTAAAGCAGGAGTTTTAATTTCTCTGGCAAGGTTTCTGAGGAAAAGGCCTGGTAGTGAACCTTTTCCTCTGTTTTTGGAATTGAAAGAGTGACAAGGGCACAGTCCCCTTTTACTCTATCGTACCTGCTGAGACCAACCATAAAAGAATCTTTTTAGCAATGGTTTAAAGATCGTATATTTTCCTTTTCTGTAAAGGACTGCATGCACGCAAGAGCAAAGCAAAACCTGCTACATCCACCAAAGGGACCTGGAATTCATGATGGATTTCCACTTCTAGGTAGTTCATTAAATCCGGACTCCTCAGCAAAGCCTAAATCCAGGGTGAAGGGGAGAGATGTTCTCAGCATCGTGGGTCTGTGTGCATTGGTCTTTTGAATACTGATTAACACTAGAGAAATGAGAATATCTGGACTGAATTGCTGGCCCACTGTGCCATCTGACAAATTACTAGGACCCTGGAACGTGCCATGGTGTGTAGCTGTCACGCAGTCCAGGTGTTCTCTGTGCTTCTGCTGTAGGTGCCAAGCACCATCCAGCTGAACCCCTTCACACAGGCACACAGCTGGCTGTGTAGTCCTTCTGGTGTTGTATCTTCCCTTTCATCCCAGCTGTTGCTGCATTTCCTTTAGTTAACTTACCCGAAGCCTTGGAACAGGAACCAGTTCTTTATTACACTGAAAAGCCACTCAAGGGTTTTAGGAAGAGAGGGACCTGAGGGAGAGGAGTGTGCAATGACTCCTTTGGACTCGCAAAAGGTACCTCCTTTACCCTGGGGAGGTACGAGGGAGCAGTAGTGGGAAGACTGAGGGCTGAGCTCGAAGGAGGGAAGAGTACATGGGAAGATGCCATTATAAGAGGAAACACGGAGAGATAATTAGGTGAGTTTGCTCCTGTTCTGGGCTGCAGTGCTGAACACGGTGCTTATTCTCAGAGTTGGAAAGGTTAAGAGGCACAGGTCTAAATGGTCATCCCAGGGATATGCAATCAGCTTTCACGTGGAGCAAAGCCAAAGACAGAGAGCTTGCACCTGTGGATTCCTGATGGAAAAACACTCTTGACTGAGCATAGTCTAAAGTGAGATCTTTTTCTCTGGAGCACAGAAAAGCTGTGCACAAGAGGATCAACACAGCTGGTTTCTAACTTCTTGATTAGAGATGGATGAACTAGTTTGGATAAAACAACAACTGGTGTGAATGCCCACAGGCCTCAGGCTGAGCCTGAATTTGGAAGGGGCAAAGCAATACAAAGCTTACATTATTATTTTCACCCTTACACATTAACATTTGTCCGTAGTTCCTGGTTGCCGCCAAACAGCTGAAAGACGGTGTAAGGATGACACATTTTCTGGCTGACTGGAAAAAAAGAGGTCATTTGGCCTCTCCAGATGCATTCCTAGGCAAGAGATGTTTTTCTCTGAATCCAAGCACACATCAAAAAATGCAAACGCTCGCCCATCTCTATTGTATTCAACCTGCAGCAGCCAATAGAAAACTGTCAATAACATCCCTGTCCCCGAGGGGGTTTTCCTGAAGTGTCTGTGAGGTTTCTGTAGGGGAGGTTAGTCTGGGGTGGAGCACTGAAGATTGTCGTGTGGGCCATCGCCAGTGTGTTCTCACAGTGCATGAGGCATTTTGCGTGTCACAGCCAAAGGGAGGTGGCAATTCTTGCTCGGTCACGTAAGTGGCACCCTGGCGATGCTCAGAATTCCATCTTTGTGGGAACAGTGTGGAAATACCTGGATTCTGGTTTAAAATGAGAGCCCACCTGGCAGCTGTTCTGGAACACGTGTTTTTTTTTTAAAGCGAATCTCAGTATTTTGCACAATAAAATACTAGTTTTGTCCAAAGGATCCCTTAATGGGCAGTAATAAATAAATTACAGTTTGGTATTCCTATTGAATATACTCACATAGCCCTTTTTTCAGAGTTGTCTTTAATTTCATGAAGATAGAACATAGGAAATCCTGTTCTGTGGCCTTTCATTTAAACCATAGCTAATCTTTGGAGAGCTATATTTTACAGTGAAAGCTGCTATTTAACATACATAATAAGGTTTTTTTTCTCTTTAATTGCACAGAAGGGATTGTTTCCAGTAAATTAAAATTTCTTTGACACCAATTATTTGGCAATATGAAGATGTAATATTTTGCTTTCATTTAATTTCCTCTAAATTAATCTGATGATGATTAGATTTAAATAATAAAAATAATGAGATATATTTCCTTCTCTAAATTACTTCTTTGTCATATGTGTTTCCCTTTGTATTGAACTTGGTGACTTATTTGCTTTTAGCAGTTCTGAAATATTCTGACACTAATTGCATTTTGAAATATAACCTTCCAACTTTCTTGCTTCTGTTTTTCACTCATTTGAGATTGGTTTAGAAGCATTGACTAGTTATTTTATTGCTGAATATTGAAGCTGAGAGCCACATTACATATATCAGTGTGCTTTCTTTTCCATCTTTAGCTTTGTTAATTAAATTCTGTATTCTCTATATTGCTCATGATTTGTAATGTCTGTTGCCAAATTCCAGGCACTGCAATGTGAAATCTATTCAATAGAAATATTTTATTTGTCCAACTGTTTTTTTAAAACTAGTTCAGGCATAATATCTCACATTTTCTTTCTTTGCAGAGTATTAAACAACCATTGCATTATCTAAAAAGTCAAAGGAAAATGTTCAGACATACTCCATGCAAAAATAACAGATTAAGCATATATTTCTCCTGCCATTAGTAAAACGTAGAGAGATGTGTCATTAAGGTTGCTGGGCTGTATGAGACAGAAATATTGCAGATTAGCAAGGGCAACAGATGAGCTCAGTGTTCCTTCTGGTTGAGCACTGGATATAAGACAGACCCCAGTACTGAGTGGTAAGAAGTTGCAAACAACATTTCATTTTTCACTTGTAATATGTTTAATACACCGGGGAGAACATTAATGTGTTTCAGGTTACATGCCTTGTATCCTAAAGCGATAAATACATAAAGACAGTCACAGTGGGTCAGACCAAAGGTTCGTCTGATGCTGTATTCTGACTCTAGTAGGAGCCTGTAAGTGAATGCTTAGGGAAGAGTAAAAGCAGAGTAAAAATGAGGGATGTTTCCTTTCAGTATTTTTACTGGTCTCCAACTGTTTTCAGTCAGGGAACTCTATATGCCAAGTCTATCTCCGTCTGCTTAGTAGCTGTCAGTGGATTTCTCTCTATGGTCCGTCTCCTCTTGAACCCAGGTTTTGCGTCCCACAGCATGTGTGTAGAGTCTGTTTCCTGCTACCTTAACTTGATGCCTCTAGTTCTGATTCTAGAGAGGAAAAATTGACCTATTTCATTCCTATCCACTCTTTTCTTAGCAGTCGTGATTTTGTAAATCTTTCTCATACCCTCCCTCAGTTACTTAATTTCCATGAGAGAGACTGTTAGCTTAATTGTGCTCTGTAGAAAAGCTGTCCTACACCTTTGATTTTCCTACACCTTTTGATATTTTTTTTGACATATTTAATATTACTGTATTTGTTCTGAGATTAGGGAATACACATCATTCAAGATATTGGTATGCCATGTATTTTTAGAATGGAATAATGAAGTTCTCTATTTTTTTTCTTCATTTTAAAATAGTTTCTATCTATGATTTGTCTTTTTCAACTGCTATTGACCACTGAGCAGGCATTTTCATGGCATTGTCTATCACAATTGAAAGATCACACTCTGAAGCTGTAACACTCAGCTCAGCAGCCATCGCTTTAAATATGGAGTTGAGATTATTTTTCTTCTGTCTGACTAACTGTACTTTTAGCTATATTGAACAACATCTGACATTTTATTGCTCAGGCCCTTAGTCTCATAATATCCTTCTGCAATTTTTCAGGAGCCTTGTCCTTCCCACTTTTATAACTTGGTATTGTCAGCAAACTGTGTCAGCTCCCCACTCACCCCCTTTGGGAGGCTATATTTATGACCATAGAGAGCAGCAGGGGTTCCAGTGAAATTCCACTGATTATTTTCTTTCACTGCTTGATACTCAGTCATATGACATCTTCTTCATCCCATCGTTAAGCCACTTATCTAGCCAGGATTTTTTCCCCTAGCATACGTCCATTCGGTTCTCCAAAAACTTTTAGTGGAAGACTTTGTTGGAAAGTTTTTGGAAGACTAAATATGTTATATATGATTTGGATCTAGATTTCTGTGGAAACCCAACACTGGGAACTCCAACATGTTTTTGAGGCACCGTTTCCTCTTTGAAAACACGTTGCCTTTTTCCAAGTAGATTACGTTTGTCCAAGTTCCTGTTCATCCTTGCCTTTTATTAAGGCTTTTACTAACTGGCCACATGCAGGTATCAGGCTTTCATCTTACTCCTTTGGCATCTTTTTCCTGACTTTATTTTCTTTTCTAGTGACACCATATTTTTTTATCTTCAGGTAGCAGCATAGTTTTATAACAATTTATAACCCACTATTTGTCTGCTTCATCCTCAAGCTCCTTTGAAAATCCTGGGTGGACACCATCTGGTCCCGGGGAGCTCCTACTGTTCATGTTGTCCATTCATGTCATGACTTTTTCTGCAATGATTCCAATTTCATATGGACCTTCTGACAAGTCTCACAGACACGAAATACAGCATGAGAGTCTGTGGTATTTTCCATATAAATGGTGGTGTAGAAAATGAATTTGGCTCTCTGATATGTTCGCACCTTCACTGAGTGTAATTTTTGTTGCCTTATCATTTATTGGTCGTACATTCATTTTGTTCATTTCTTGTCCCTAATGGAGGAAGGATTTATTATTATGGGGGGTTTTGGATGTTTATATTGAGTCTGTCACTTTGATTTGTGTGTGTGTATATGTGTTTTCATTAGTAGGGCTCAGCCTATTTAAAGGAAGCCTTGTAATATCTCAAACCCTACTGTTAAAATATTCTGCCTTCTTCCTGCTCTTTTAGAGGTGTTTCTTCAGTGGGTTTATATGTTTTTCAGAAAACTATATGTATTTATTGGAATATTCAGTTTGTTTGAAATGCAGTTGCCATGACTGTTACAGTAATCTGTGACAAATTCTGCACAAGCAGTTAATTCTTTCATCAGATATGTAGAGCAGCCTATAACTGGTGTTTATGTATTTTTCCAAATTAATCCATTTGTAGTGGAGCTAGTGAAAAGCATCTAGAATTCCAATCAGATGATTTCTTGTTAATTTGAATTTGTATATAAACAAGCTTTAAATGAAAAGGGATATGGAAATTATTCAACAAGGGAGACCCACAGAAACTTCCATGATTGCTAGAAACATGAGGGATTCCAGGGCCAATCCCACACAGGAGCTGATGTATGGAAACCTGAACATTGTGCAGGTTCTGTAAAATTTCAGTAGAGTGAAGAGGTCTTTTTTTTCCTCTGTTGCTTACCCATGTCATCACACCTTAAATATACACATATATAAAGAGGATAAACATTGTCAGGGTTAAATTCATGTCTTGTCTTGACTGAAAAATTATTGAACACTTCTGACAGCTCCACAAAAAAATGTTTCCTTTTTTCTAAGATATGCAATGTGTAATGAGCTCATACCGTGGGCAGTTTTTCCCACTGTTTTGGGGAGCCATTGTAAATTGGAATGTCACATTATGTTGTCAGTTACAGAAATAATTAATGATTTCTCATAAATGCAAATGAAATTGTTTTTTGATTTTGGTTCCAGGAGAGAAAATAGGGAAGAGAGATTCAAAGGAGTCCTGGAGTCCAGAGGTGAGATGAGATTGTAGGAACAAAGGGTTGGGAGAGGCTCTTGGAGTAGGGAGTGGGTTAGGACAAAAATGAACTAGAAAAGAAGACTGTCTCACCCCTTCTGGGAAAAGAGGGACAGAGAACTGGGCCAAGAATTCTGAAAGCAGCACTGCTAATGAGGGAAGGGGTGAGAGTGGATGTGGTAACAGTACCCAGCCCATGTTATCTACAGCCATCTCTCAGAAAAGCACATCAAAGACGAAATGGTTGTTTGGACTTCTTAGACCTCAAATCAAATCAATGAGTCTTATCTAATCTGAATGAATAAATCTGAAACCCAGATGTTTTCTTCAATTCAGATATGAAAGCTTCCACAGCTACAGTCTGAGATTTGCTTAGTTTGTTTATTTACTTGGTTTCTTCTCTTAAACAAAATAAATATATTTTATAAGCCTGTGAATAAGGAATTTTCTCTTTTTTTTTTTTTTTTTTTTAGTGAACAGTTGCATTAATGACTCATTTTGGATATGTTGATTATTTATCACCCACATACGCAAAAGTTTTGACTGTGGGATGAAGATGAGCAGGTCTGCCCTGTTAGTGAAATTTCGCCTTGAACACTAGACACATTTATCTTATTTTTTAGCACGCAGTAAGTTATATTCCCATGTTGAAGACTGTCAGTGGCTATCATATTTACTGTGCAACATGGAAAAAGGCTAAAGATTAACTACACGGCTCAGCTGAGGAATAGTTAAGTGCCATGGCGCTTCATTTTTGTTTCTGATTGGACCCTGTGGGTTTTTTTTTTCTGTGTGTGTAGTGGCTACCATAAGTGTTATGAGTTCTGTAAATGGAGCTATAGAGGCTTTAATTAATCCTAACTGCATCATAATTAATTCCTATCAGGGCATCTTTTTCCTGTTCTCGGGAGAAAAGCTAAGAACCATTAATATCAAACTTGGAAATTAGAATGGCAAAAGGCCTAAAAAGTATAGGTATTTGTTGGTTAAGGTCACAAGGTCATGAATTTCTCTCTCCTAAGTATCTGTGGCAAAGACTATTTCTGGATTTTTCCATTTGCAACGTTATTATTTAGAAGCCTAAAGAAGTAGATAGAGTTTTCACTTAAAAAAACCCAAAACCCAAAAAACCAAAACCAAAAACACGAGGGAGAAAACTGGGGATACCAGAGCAGAAGAGTTTATGGGCCTCTCTGTGTGCATACACTGGCAAAATCTATCTCTTCTCCCAGGTAACAAGGAAGGATGAGGGGAAATGGCCTCAAGTTGCACCAGGGGAGGTTTGTATTGGATATTAGGAAAAAATTTCTTCACTGACAGGGTGGTAAGGCATTGGAACAGGCTGCCCAAGGAAGTGATTGAGTCACCAACCCTGGAAGAGTTCAAGAAACAACTGGACCTGGAACTTGGGGACATGGTTCAGTGGTGGACCTGGCAGTGCCGGCTGAAAGGTTGGACTTGATGATCTTAGAGGTCTTTTCGAGCCTTAACAATTCTATGATCCTCTGAGAATTTAAATGAAGTAAAAAGCAGAGGGAGGCAAGAGAAGCAGAGACAAGCAAAATCTTTCTCAAGGCAGTCAGTGAAGTACCCATTAGTTAACTGCTAACATGAAAAAAGATACAGATTTCCATCGATTTTATTTTATTTTATTGGTAAAGGGAAGCCTTGTGTATGTGTGTAAACTACATTTCTGCAGGTTAATCTTAGGAGCATGTATTTTTAAGACATAGAATTAATGTGAGCATGTGTGAACTGTAAAATCAGAAGAAATATAGATATTTCACAGCAAGTAATTCTACCTCACTCCTGTGCTATTCAAGAGATAAGAGCTGAAATTCAGCTTGGAGAGAGACCCAGGGGAGTAACGTGCCTTGGAACTTTATGTACAGGAGCAAGAACGAATCCCATTTCAATGGAAAGTCCTCTTGCAAGGTTATGTTAAAGAATGAGGTCATTCCACATTTATTCAAGTTAACACAGCACTCCAAAAGCTCCTGAAGAATATGAAGCATAAACATTAATTAAAATACCAAGGAGAGGTGCTTCCCTCTGGAAGACAAAGAGTGCAACTGGTGATGCTTATGCAGGGGCAGCAGCAGGCAGGCTGGCGATTTCTACTTGGAAAAATAGTTTTCTCTGGACTTTCAAACTTTATAAATAACAGAGGGAACCGCAAAAGTAGAACAGCACAGTAACATAAACAGATGCCTGCCTGTAATGCTATGTTTGTGTACATTCAAGACACCTACTTACCCCGTTGCTAGTGATGTGTTGATTTGTAGTTTTAGCTGGCATTAGGCACCCACTGGATTTCATGCATAGATAATGAGGAATTCAGAGAATTGGCAGCTCACAGAGATAACACCACAGTTCCTCTGAAAAGGACTCTCTCTTGGCACTGCAGCTTGGCAAGCAGCAGTGCTTCGGTGGAGAAGGGGTACACAGCTGAAGCATGGCCTTGGGTCTCTGGCTCCCATGCCCAGCAGAATCCACATGCTTTTGAGGTGACCTGCAGCTCTGAGGTTCAAGTTCTGAGGCTTCACTGGCAGTGCTGGCTCAGTGCTCAAAAGCGGTATCCTGCCCAGCCTGGTAGGCTTCAGAGGAAGCTGCTTATGGACTTTTCCAGCAAAAAAGGCAAATTTCATGTTCACGCTAATCCGAATTTTTGGAGATGTGGCAGAGGAAGAAGGGTGGGAGGGAGAGAAAGTTTTCATGTCACCTTCACACAGGCTGCTGATAAGGAAAGGTTGATGGGCTAGTCGTAGCCAAGAAGCCCTAATGGTCTTTTCTGGAGGATGAGTTGATTAAAACCTTGTGCGTTTATATCTTACCCCACCTTTTCTCTCTCCCTTTCTCTCTCTCTTTTCATTTTATTTTTTTAACTTTTTTTTAATCTTCAACATAATTAGATTTAGAAAGTGCTTCTTTCCATGTAGGACCAAAACACTTATTTGTCTTGTTTTGACCTTTCCTGCACAAAACCTTACCTGCTGTCCTTCTTCCCCTTTAAAAGGATCATTGGACAAGGCTGGATTAGCCTCAGATGTTGCCATTCCTTTTTATGTTGAGATTATACATGTGATCATTGAGTAATAATCTTCTAAGCCTCCTCTAACTGAGGTGTGGATGAAAATCACTGTGGTGATTAGGATGTGATTAGAATATGATTTGAGAACACTGTGTTCCTTATCAGTTGTAAAGAGAAGGATAAAAGATTGTGGATAAAAGTGTCTAGACTTCAACTGAAGAAAAGACACTACATTTTTGCATGTCCAGGAGGGAGAGAGGGGCTTTTTATATGAACAAATAGTGACAGGGCAAGGGGGAATGGCTTTATAGTAACAGAGGGCAGGTTAATATTAGATGCTGGAAAGAAATTCTTTCCTCAGAGGATGAAGAAGCACTGGTAGAGGTTGCAGAGAGAAGCTGTGGGTGCTCCATCCCTGGAAGTGTTCAAGACTAGGCTGGACAGGGCTCTGAGCAACGTGGTGCAGTGGAAAGTGTCCCTGCCCATGGCAGTGGGGTTGGAACTAGATGAGCTTTCAGACCTCTTCCAACCCAAACCATTCTGTGATTCTGTGAACCTAGGAGATCTAAAAAAATAGATTGGAGTGTAGCAGTGCTTATGCTGAGCACTGATTTCGGCTTGTATCTCACATATATGGGTGGGAAATGAAGCCAAGAAACTAGTTTTGCTAATCTTAAAAACAGTAATTCAGACCACTACTGTCATCTCAGAAAACAGGGCATACATATTTATGAAAAAAATAAGCGCTTTCAGAATAATGGCATGCCTAATGCTGAAGGAGACTTGTCCCTGACTTTCTGTGGGCTTCTCCCTCCTAAAAAGCCGCTTTGTCTTCACAAACAAATAAGTAAGTCCCAATCTGTGTAAGCTCTATTACAAGGCAATTAATGGTGTTGTAACACTGAGGTCATTCATCAGCCTATGAGATTCTCAAGAATTTAACACATTAACCCTTCTTTATTCCCTTTTCCCCTACATCCAATATTTTTAGCACAGTTGCTAATTGTTTATTTTAGTGAAAATACAAATGCTCCAGTGATCATTGCCAACCGTACAGCACTAATGAGCAGCTCTCTTGTAACTAACCATTGTGTGCGTCCAATATGAGAAGTCAAACCGGTAAGGAAAAAGCTTTAAGCAGTGTTATTTTGTTATAGAGAATAGCGAAGAGTAAAAAGAATTATCTTTGCAATTATTAAAAAGTGCATTATTCTGAGAACTGAATCTTAAGGGACTATAATTATTATCACTACTGCTACTATTATTATTGTTATTGGGACAGCAATGTTTTGTTGATGATGTAATAGCAAAGGCAGAGGAGAACCACTAAGATTGCAGTAGGTGCTTTCTGGCTGAACAGAGAGTAAGCAAAGATTTTAATATAACCTAAAATGCAGCTCAAGATGGCTTATAAATCCAACACATTTTTATCTCTATCAGACATGTCAGTCATGTCTGAACTCTGTAGAAGGTCTTTGAGGAATGAGTAGAAATTTGTAAATTTTCAGAAAGTTAATTAATTTAGCACTTGACAGATTCTAATAGCAAATGATTTGTTCAGCTTTACTAAAAGTTTCTTCTTCAGGGTCTGCGCTAGAAGTCAAGACCTCATTGTATTGTCTGTTCTTACTGCCTGCATATCCTTTCACTTCAACATTTTAACGATTTATATAAAAGGGGGCCCTCTGATATGAATTCTTATAAGTCTACTGTGGCTTGAACCCCTACTTGCAGCCTTCCAGAAGCAACTTCAGTAGCATTGCATTCCTTGCTTTCTTGTTTTCATAGTAAGAACTTAATATTTTTGAAATAAATTAGCCAATTAACATAAACAGTGTCATGTATCCCACAGATGTTCCTTTTGGTGTTGCTAGCATTTCTACATCTGTCATGAAGTATGCACTGGAATAGGTGCACAGATTCCAACAGCTTTCTCACCCATGTTGGGACCCCTCATCTCCTTCTGCTTCCAATGACTTCATTTGGCCTTTCAACAGTAATATTGTGTTCACAGTTCATGAACAGGAGGTATCTGACCTCATCTTCAACCAACTCATTATTTTCAGGGCTGTGTCCTCCAATGTCTAACCTGCATCCTGCAATACAGATATGTAGGTATTACCCTGAATTTTTGGCTGACTTTAAATATACGCTAATGGATGACTTTTGTTTATCCAAGACCTACATTCCACTCTTTAATAGTCTGCTGCATTTCACTGCTACCCATTAATCCTTCTGTGCTTTGCAGATTTTAATATGTTTATGCCCTTGTGCAAATAATGCGTGGACGCTAACAATGTTGTAAAAGTGTAGTTGTTTAATTCCTTATCATCTTGTATCCCTGTACACTGTGTTATTTCCTCAAAGTGTTTAAAGCTGGGGGTCATAGAGAGCTTCAAAACATAGATGTGAAAGCAAGGTGAATTCTCTTACCAAAAGACTTTCTACTTACTATTAGTTCAAATATTCCCTATGTTTGTGCTTTACAAGTATGTGGCTACTGAGATGCCCCTTCAGCCCAGTGTAGTGTTGAAGATGACGCGAGTCGTTCTTCAAATCTTAGTGAAAGCAGAGACTGAGATATGTCTGTTTTTGAGAGCTTCATCCAATATGAAATTCTTTCTGGATGAATTTTTCTATATTCCACATTTCAAAAAAAACCGTCTTATTGGATTTTCAATTATTTGTTTTGCATTATTTTCTACTCAAAATAATGGCTAAATTAGACTGTATCTTTCTCTCAGCGCTAGGCATTTCATTAATACGTAATTTTTACAGCATCCCAGCTTTATTCAGAAGAATATCTCATTTCATTCAAATGTGGTGAATGGTAATCCCGAAATTAGTCCCACTTTACGTGAATGTCATACTGTAAAAATCTTTCCCAGTCATGGTATTTTCTTCAGCTCGAATGCCAGTGGATGTATCTTGTGATTTCCAGTTGCAGAGTCGCTCTGCAGATAGCTTCTTCCTTGCCTGCTGGCTCAGAAGTGCCAGCAGCCCCTTGTAGTCAGTCGAAAGGTTGCCTTGTATTCAGGGAAGCGATGTATCAGCCCCTGCCTATGTTGTAGCTCTTGTACTCAGAATCCCCTTGCTTTCTTTCATTAGCTATGCTCCAATGTGTGTGTTCATAGAGTTGACCCTTCCCATTACCTGCTTAAAAATTTACAGTAACAGCAACAGCCTGTTCCGAGCAGAGTGTGAATGCGCTGCTGAAGGTTTCAGTGGAGGAATCAGAAAGTTTTGAAGTTTTAAAAGATACAGTGATTGTTTGTATGAAACAACCCTGCAGATTTGTGCTGACAGTGCACAGCTTCTTTGTTGCAAACAACATTTCCAGAAATGAGGCAGACAGACCTTTTAAATGAACAGATTTATCTAGTTGGGTTTTTTTCTTTCTTTCTTTTTTTGTTGGGCTTTTTTTAGGGTTTTTTGGTTGGTTGTTCCCCCCCCCATACCGCCAAAGAACTATCCCCCAATCTCTGTGAAAGTACAGGGTTTACAGAGCTTAAGATATAAAGGATACTTGTTTATTCTACTGATTTACTGTGTGGCAGAAGCGACTCTCAGCATGATCCAGCCCCTTCCTTAATATCATCACAGCTGCAGTACGTGCTTTACCCACATAATCTCTCTGGGTCTTGGGCATTGTCGTGGTTCACCTGGCACTCAGCCATGCTCATACATTGAATGGAGGCAGAAAAATCAGACTGTTCATTCAAAACAATGAATTATAATGGTCTGGGGTGGGCGCTGACCTTGTGATTTCTGTCTGTTGACATGAATGTCAAGGTGAGGAAATATAGGGAATAGATGTTGTAATTCGGGAAATGAGAGGCGATGCGTACCCCATTTACACCCATACACTTTAGGAAGGTCATTGGGGTAGCCCTAACATAAAGAACATCACAGATCAGATTTTTAGATTTTTATTCACTTTGAAGGTTCTACAATGTCAGATAACATAAATAATGTGTTTAGGCATAACAAACAGTTTTTATGGTCCAAACAGACTTTCTTCCACCTTGTATTTGCATAACTTCTTGAATTTTCCAAGAACACTTAATAGACTCTGTTAGATTTTGTTAAATTGGTATTTTAACAATTCAAACTGACTATAGCTTCATATTGGCTGGTTGAAGCTGTTGCTGGGGAGCAACATGGTATTGAAGGGGAATTCTTGGTCACTTTAGGCAAGGAGAAGAAATACAGGTTTTCGTCCCAGCCCAAAACTTATCAGCTATTAATAGCTCAGATTACGGGCATTGGTATCTAAAACGTTTGTTGAAGTAGAAAGGCAGGCTTAGAAGTTTTTAGACGAAGCAGAGACAAAAATCTTCCTCAGGTCCTTTGTCATGCTTCTAGTCCACTGAGGCTTTTTAACCAAAACAGCTCCTATATTCTGTTAAACTTCAGATTAAAATAACCCTGAAGTGAAAGTATTGTAAGGAAACGATATCCCTTTGTTAAAGCCAGTTCCTGCTGAGGAACAGTCTGGCTCGCTTCCTCTGGTAACTTCTATGGACGCAGAGAAATGGAAGCGTTCCCTCAAGTGTGAATGGGATGGAAGAAAGCACAGCAGGGAAGACAGAAGATTTCACCTCCCCACCCTCCTCAGCCCCTCGCTCTTCATGTGCTCACCCACCCCCACAGACAGAAGCTCTCTCAGGGCCCATTTTTACTTGGCATATAAGAGGGTTGATTCTCACGGATGAAGCCAAACTCTAGTTTTTGTACGGTTTTTGTTCTCAGCCTCCCCCCTTTACTGTAACATTTTCTGTCTTTTCTAAGTTTGTAGGTGTTATTGAGAAGCTTCTTTTTGTCCATGCTGGCTCAGGGACTGTGAGAGCACCTGCCTAGATGCAGAAACTTCCCCCGTGACTCAGGAGGAGCCCTGTCACACCAGCAAATCATGCAGTCTGTTGTCTGTGCTACGAGGGGAAGGCTGGCACTGCGAGCAGCTATCCCTGTGTGGGGCTTTTGATCTGCTGGTTGTCTGCTGGCTGCTGTTACAGGCTGCAGTACCACCTCACTCTGTGGCTTCTCACATGATGAGCTAGAATAATGGAATATACCGAGTTGGAAGGGACCCATGGGGATCACTGAAGCCCTGCTCCTGGGATCCCTCTCAGGAGGATGGCATTAGGCTGAGCTGCAGGAGGTCATGTAGGCTTGGGACCCCTGTCTGAGGTGGAATAGGAGGGGAAGGGGATATCCTAGCAGGAAGTGTCAAGCAAGGTAGGAAGGAGAGAAGAAAAAGGTCTCTCTTTGCCTTTTTGGAGATCTGCAGAGAACTGGGCATGAGTACTGCCGGTGGTGCTGAAGCTTGCTGCAGACAGCAAGCAAATAAAGGTGGGAAACCTCTTTCCAAGCTTTTGTACCAGATGTAGGAGAATGTAAATTCTATTTCAGGCAGAAAAAATTAAATTCTGTATTTTCCATCTCCTTGAGGAAATTCAGTTATGGACTGGGCTGGAGAGAAACCACACTACATTCTTCATAGTGAAACCGTTCCAACTTTCAGAAAAGACTGTAAGATTTGCTGGACCACTGAGAAAAAAGAAAATGATAGGAACATCACTATACAGCTTTTGTTTTAGGCATTCCATGACAGAAAAGAGAGAAAAGTTTTGGTCCCTGCTTCACATAGTATCAGTGCATGTTCTAATACTGTAAAATAGTTTAAAACCAAATCTTTGAGATGAGTCAATTCTTTCCAGTCAAGATAATTGATCTTGAAAGTCTGAACTTAATAGTGTTCGAGGTTAATTGTTGATGTGGCAAGAACTGCTGAGATTTCTTTTCATGCTAATGTCTTGAGCTTGTCTTTTAAGTCAGCAACACTTAAAGAGGTATGGGACTAGGGCAAAGGCATGAGAATTCTTTGAAAAATGTTTCCTGAGGAACTTCCTAAGGCTTAGCACAGTGCTCTGTCAGTTTTGCAGTATTTCTTTTTTGTAATATTTCCTTCTGTTTTCCTTCCAAAAAGATTATTTTCGCTTTTTTTTCTTTGGCTTAGATTATTTCCTCCTAGAGAAATATTTAGCTGTGCTTGGCAGTGTATAAGCCTAACTTAGAAATGCTTTTAAGATGCATGACTTTCTCTACTGACTGTGTAGGAAGCTTGGGGAGATCAGGGTTTCACATCATCAAATTTCAGATTTCTACAATATCTAGATCTGTGCTAGTTTTCTAGACTCCACTTATCATCAGGGGAGAGAAATGTCAGTATAAGAAATTATTTGATTCATTCTAAGTGACAGAAACTGGATCAGAGGATCCACTGGCTGGAAGTAAATGCTTCTCTACACTGACTGAATATTTTTCTCCATGTAGACCTGTACCAAGGTATTGCCAAATAGCTGTGCTTTCAGTCAGGGGAAAGGGGAGAGGGCATAGTTACCAGTTTAAAAAGAACCTCAGCCTTGCAGAGGAGCACATGCCAGCTTTCATTAGGAAAGGCAACAGCTCCCCAGGTACAGGAACTCATCAGGAATTGGGAGCCAGGAGGGGCTGCCTCTTGCAGAGTAAAATGCTGTTAATCAGCAGTTCTCTGGGCATCCTGCTTTGCTGTGCCCAGAGGAGCTCAGGAGGCCTCTAACTCTTATTTGACTGCCTGTGTGAGACAACAATTCTATCTGAGTTTTTGCACGTTTCTCTCCTCCTTAAAAAAATCCTGGAAAAATGTAATACTTTTGGTTTGGTTTTTTAAAGTAGTAGTTTGTTCGTATTGAGTGCCACTCTACTTGGTATGTGCTGAACAAAGTGGAGGTCTGCAAGAGTTGAATGACAGGTGTTTTAGGTCCTGATCTGACTTCTGAAGTCCTGCTGT
Organism: Cephalopterus ornatus; assembly: GCA_013396775.1. Classification (NCBI taxonomy): domain Eukaryota; kingdom Metazoa; phylum Chordata; class Aves; order Passeriformes; family Cotingidae; genus Cephalopterus; species Cephalopterus ornatus. The sequence continues at coordinate 212,292 of VZRE01005144.1, read as the reverse complement.
GCTCCCAAAGGCAGACTGGCGTTTGTTTGTAAATGGCTGAGTCCCTTCCATGTCTGTCCTGTGCGCTGAGGACATACGGAGTGTGAGTTTTGAGGTTCTTTGGGCAGCTCAACAGCCTCGCATCGCATGTCCAGAACTAGCTTAAAAAAACCATCATAGGGGCTGGTGCTATGCAAAGATATTAATCAGACTCCCAAACCCCACGAAGCTATAATAGCCACTCTAATAAACCTTTCCAGTTCATAGGATTTTTTGTTCTGCTAACTGTGCCCTGCTACTAGAGTTGCACTGTTTCTAACTTGCAGTGGTCAGCGCCAACACAGCTTTGTGTGCACCCTGCTCCCCTACACGCTGCATGTGACCTTCCCACGCTAAGTGGCAAAAGGAAACAAGGCAGAATAACTGCCAGGGGCATTCAGATATTGCTTTCAAAGCTTCAGAAAGCACAGGAGATTGTGTAACCAGTCATGGAGTTTTTATATAAGCAGTTCCAGGCTGAAGTATTGTTGCCAAGGTGTTCACTGTGAGGATGGTTTTAGAAAATTCAGATCCAAAGAGGGAAGGAAGATGTACCACAGCCTGAACTCATCTCCAGTTGAGATTACTGTGAATGGCAGAGTAGCCCAAGAATCTGTGTTCACACAAGGAAAGAGAGAAATGGAATCTTACTGGGTGGTAAATGTAAATGTACATCAAGAGGAGAGACCAAAAAAAAAAAAAAATGGACTAAAGCCTCCCTAGGCACACATGCTATAAATCATAGAGTCCTTTTGATAGCATCAGTTCAATAACTACAACAACAAAGAAGATTACTTTTTAATAACTTGGCCTCCAACTAGGCCAGTACCTTGTAAAATCAAGAGAATGACTGACAGACACAAACGTCTTTCAAAAGAGACAGCCCGTTTTTAATAATGGAAGTTTAAATTATAAATCATTTCATGGTCTTTGCCCAGAGAAATCCCATGTCCCAGGCCTCACTGATAGTGTCTGTGGTTCAGCACCTGTACTGCCAAAACAGATGCTCAGATACAAGATTCCCCTTTCCTTGTGTGTGCAATTTCCCCATCATTTTTCCCTCTGTCAGTTTAATTGTTTGGAGACCAGATTCTGGATCAGATAGCCCTCAAGGACAGAGTAGAGAAGTGATGCTATTGCTGCAGGAAAGGAAGTCATGGCAGCTTCCCCCAACAATTATTCCTCCTCTTCGGGATGACTTTAAAAGTTTGCCAGATTGCCTTTGGGCGTTCTGTATGTTTTTTTAGGGGAAGTACATACCCATGAAAGGAATGTTAACCTGATATATTGTCCAAGCAGGACAGTCACAAACTCTGTGCTTGATAATCACTCTGTTGCAAAAGGACACTGGAATAAATTTATGTCCTTCATGCATCCTCCGTGGTCCTGAGGGACAGGATAAGTAGGGTTTCCCCTCAGCCAACTGTGTTTCTCTACAGCCCTTTTGCACTTGTTTACTGTCCATGCCAAGACTACCTATACAGCAACCTACTACTGCATCCTCTCTGGTTTCAGACCAGCTTCAGAGGAGGTAGCATTTACCTTCTTCCCTCTGGTTTATCCTTAAAATGCTGTCTGAGATGCTCAACACGGAGAGGGAAGGCATGCAAAGACAGTCTTTCCTGCAAGCCTACTGCATCATTTGAGGAAAACAAGGATGGGAGAGCATTTCCTTGTGTGCTGTTGCTGGGAAGACAGCAACATCTGTCAGCTGTGATATGCTTAAACAAGGACATATGATTCTTTCTTGGCACATGACTACCAGATGAAGACTTGGCAGTAAAAATAGCTGACAATAGGATAAGGCAGATAATAAATGAGCAATTTTACACACCCCAAGCATTCCCAAATCTCGAGGATATCATAGAACATGAGTGATCTCTTAAAAATGATACTTTGAGGTTTGGTTTGTGGTTTTTTTTTTTTTTTTTAATCTGTGCTCTTTATTTCTGTGGTGTTAGTTTGCATGATAGTCATGTTTCCTTCTTGTTCTCAAAAACATGTAGGCTGGAAATTTGTTTTAAGGAGAAGATAACTGATACATTCATACATTCTGATGATGCTGGCACTTAGGCCTACTTGGAGGAATAAAAAGCAGGACTAACAGGACTTCACGAGACAACCAAGATGTTCAAATTGTTAGTCTTGACTGATATCCCTCAGCTTGTATTTTTGGAACCTTTTTGCTGTCTTAATGAAGGCATTTCCTGGCAGTAAAAGAATGGCTTTTTTTTTTTTTTCCTAGTTACGAAGTGTTTGAAATAACATGTCTATGTATATACATATGTCTCTATATATAAATAGCTAACAAAATCTTTACCACTCTCGGCCCGTTCCTTTCCCCCTACTCTACTTAATGAGTCTGTGACTTACATAAGTATATAGTCAGTTCCCTTTCATAAGATGGGGATACCATGCTAGGTAGAAGCATGTTTTCTGCAAAGACAAACTTTGCAGAAAAAGTCCAATTTTTGCTGCACTCTCCAGATTTAAATTCTCTGTTTTCTGTCCTTAGTTGAGGACTACAGCAGTATAAGACTTCCTTAAATGTATTGGTTTATCCAGCAATATTTAAACCCCTTTGTGAGTGTCTGTGAGAATGAGAATGTGTTATGCAACTGAAGTACTTAGAGATAGTTAAAAACAAGAAACATACTAAATAGATAAAAACATGGTTTGTTGTCCTGAGAGTTTCCTCAGTGTTTCTGTTTCTGTAATATGGGGGCCCCGAGAAAAAAAAACAAAAAAAACCAACGAATAAACAACTGAAAAGCCACTCTGGAAATTTAAAGCAGTTATCTGACTTCTATAGGAAAAAAAGATATAGTGAAGTGCTGTATTCCCTCAGCCAGCACATGTTTCTGAGATGTTTCTAGTGGGTAATAGTTTGTTAGTGGGATGATGTATGTTTCCTTGTGGAGGCAACACTGTACTGTCATTTCTGCAGTTTGTCCAAAGAAATTTTGCCAACCAGACTATTTTTCTGAGCAGAGCATGACTACCCATTCCGCTCTTACAGGGCAGGATATGCTGATACAAATCACACTGTGGTTTCTGAGCTCCGATGAATCTCATAAAATGAGAGGATAGTCTGCTGTAATTAAATTGTGGAGCAATCCCTATGGAAAAACATACTTCCCTTAAGGTATAATATGTTTTTAATAAAAAGGATAGATCTCAATGCAGCGTATTCCCTCCCAGCTGCCTGACAGTGTTTAGGTATGCAGGATGTTAAATCAAACCCTTGCAATAATGAAATTGGAATTCTGAGATGCTGCATTTCTTTTTGATGAGGAACTAATTGTACCATATCACTGACATGCTGAAAAAATGTTGCTAAAAGATCAAGCTCCAACATCAGTAAGCACTTTTTGAAGTCATACACTTTCAACTGTGAGAAGAGAACTTTTTGTGATCAGTTACATTAGATAATGATTTTCAAAACTACAGCCAAATTGAGGTAGCAATTGGAATACGTTGGTCTTTTCAGTTGATTGTTTTACATATTAATTTTTAATTTTAATATGCTGTCTACAGAATTACTGGAGATGACTCATATCAAATAGTTCTCATAAAGCAACTTAGCTAATTAAAAGGTATAAAAATTCTACAAACGGCCTAGGCAATGTCTATTACCATCAGAGGCCTTCATGTCATGGAAGAGAAGCCCTCCGGTGAAATTCCAGTAGTGGCTGTTGGAGTGGACTCTTTAATTTACTTGTCTCCTTTGGGGGTTTTAATAATGAATGCCACTCTACCACCTGGAGATATGCGTGTGTGTGTGTGTGCCTGCACCCACACACTTGAGAAAGCTCTCCATAAGGAAGGACCTTGCCTTTGCCATCTGGAAACAGCAGATGGAATGACACACTTAACTCATGACCCTTCTTTCTTACATAAAGGCCAAACCAATTGTCATATGTGCAGCTGGAAAGGAATTTTCCATTTTGACCGTTTGGTGGGTTTGTTGTTGGTTGGTTTTTGGTTTGTTTTTTTTGTTTGTTTGTTTGTTAGTTTCCCAGCAGGGCAGAGTAAAAGGATGACTCACTGTTATCTAACTTGTCTGGATTGTAAACTGCATAAGGATACTTCCCTTTGGCTTTGTATGAGGTCATGTTTAAGAAGCAGCACTGACTCATCGGTTCTTCGGTTGGCTGAGCAGAGTGCCAATTTATTACAAAATTGTAAACCTGAGGGCGGGATGGAGGTTGCCTATTTCCAGCTGGGTAGCCACTTTCTCTGCCTTTCTCTTGGATTATACTTGCTGAGCACTACCAGTTAGAAGAGGAAGGTAGACACTCAGGAAGAAAGAACAACCCCATAGTTCTTTATTAAACCTATATGATCCCACTGTTACTTTGGTTGTCTGAGTAATCCCTGTTCTTCGCTACAGCTAACTTCACAAAATCTTGAGTAGTGTGGAACACCCCAATTATCTGCATTTTACTGGCAGGAGCTAAGAACCAGGCTGTGTCTATGTGCATATGGACAGATTTCTGTTAGGGCTGCCCTTTTATGCAGAAATGTTGTGCTTACAGAACTTGGAAGACAAATTCAGCCTAAAGAAACTGAATTTTCACCATCCAGCTCTTCTGGGAGCACTGCAAAGGCAATACTGTTGGGTAGCTGGACCGACACAGCAGCATGGATTTTGTCTTCCTGTGGGAGGTGGCACAGGGTGCACCACAGAGCGAAAGATTCAGGATACTAGGGAAAGATATTAAGAAAACAGTAACCTGGCGTTACAACCCGGTGAGGACTGGTCTCCCTCAGAGGTCTGTCTGAGGGGGTGCTCTGTGCCCAAGGGACTGCACCAGAATTTTTCATTTTGAGCATCATTGAGTGAAATGTATAAACCGGTCAGATTGCAGTGCTGAAAAGCAGAGGTAGCTCTGCTTAATCTCTTTTAAATGAGATAAAACCAGGCTGACTAGAATTAAAACTAAATTGGGGGTGTATTATGATGGACTGTCTTCCACTTAGTTTCCTGTCAGCATTCTTTGAGACAAGGGTTGAAGAAGTGGGTGCTTTTACTTCATCGTTGCTGCTGGTTTGTTTTCGTGGTTTTAAACAGGAATTCACATAGTCTAAGAGGCAGAGCTGTAGTGCCAATCAGTGAAGATCAAAAATACCTCGAACAGCAAAAGGTCAAACCAAATTAGATACCGAACCAAATCCAGTGGAATTCAGCAAAATTGCCTCTGAGCAATGGTTTGTGAATATTCATCCTGGTTTTGCCCTTTCTGTCCTGAGTTTCCCAGCTGACTGTCGGGACTGTACTCCAGCACTTCAGGGCTAGAGGGGCCACTGAGCAACAGCAGTGTTTATGCATAAATATCCTAGGGACATTGTTCCATCAGGACTCTTAATCGAAAGAAGCAATTTTTTGGGCAGTGAATAAAGGGTAGGAGAGCTGCTGTTAATGATTTGAGAAGCATAATTGTTTTGGGGGATTATTATTGACTTTACACCATGACCAGAACCACAGAATATATCTGTTACCAAAATGCTGTCTCTCAGTTGAGAGAAAAAGCTATATTTCAATAAATAGATATTGAGCTCAGTTTTATCCTGCTTTTCAAAATACAGTCATAGGGTAACCACAATATTCTGTGTATTTGATTAGTTGCTTTCAATCTGCCTAATTTATTATGGGTTGTATTTTCTTAATTGTGTGGGGACTTAAATTTGCAGATATGCTCATATGAGTTCATAAACCTCGAGGATTAAATCCCAACTGATGCTGAGTCTCTGAAGTTGCAGCATTCTTTATTCTTTTCCTATATTATCGTTCAGTGATCCTCTGTCCTGGTAAAGCACTTCCAAAACTCATTGCAGCCATGTCTGTGTTTAATGATAGGTGAAATGATCCTTTCCTGCAGTTTGTTAAACACTTTGACATCCTTTTGATTTAAAGGAGTTATAAAAGTGTAAGATCATTATTTGATTTTATATTCCCAAACATCTCCTACATGTATTTGAATATTGATAAACTCATGGCTTAAAAATGCTGCGATTGCAACTTCAGAAATTTCTTCTGTTCCAGTTTGTTTATCCAAAGCTTGTTTAACATTAAATATTTAGCAAATTTCTTTCTTCAGATCAGCATACTCATTAATAACTTAAAATATAAACTATCATACATTAAACATGCAAATCAGACTTTTTATTCAAACTGGATCCTCAGTCTTCTACACATAGTTATGATAAATAGCACCTTCTGCAGTGACTCATAGCGCTGTTTCTGTCAAAAATTACTCCCTGAGCAACAAGCAAGGCAGAGTAAGGCAGCAGTCTGGCTGTGTCTTTGTCCAGTGCTCAGTGCCTGTCACAACACACCTTTCAATCTTGGGCCTCTGTTTTCCAGTTACTAGGCTCTGGCAATGTTTTATATTTAACTCACCTCAGGGTGTCTTTACGTGGGGACAGTGACAGACTTTTCAGTGTTGGGTTTGTTTGTTTTTTTTTTGGCAGCTTGAACTGTGGCATTTTTACCAAATTATTTCTACAAAAGATCTTGTCCATTTTTGAGAATACAGGAAGTTGAGGCCCAGGCGGCTGGTCCGAGATACAGTTTTGTGAGATAAAGTGATGCTGGAATATGTAGATGTCTGGGGGTAGAAGATCCATTTCATGATGCTGGCAGGCTGCATATAGGTGCATATAAGACAAACTGATATTATATCTTAGCCATTGGCACAATAAGAGACCCCAAAGCTTTTGTAGATAGAACATATCAACCTTGTGTGGAACTTGAAAGGGTCGCGGTGAAATACAAGCAAAAAACAAACCATACAGACATTTTTCTCTGAGCAAAACATTTGTAATAGGTTTTTGAGAAGGGTTCCCTGTGGAATTCTAAGGGATTGGTAAAAAGGAACTATCGAACCCTTGGGAGACTTGGATATTGATGAAATTAGGAATACATGCTGAATGGTGTTGATTTGGAAATAATCTACTGCTGTGTATAAACAAAGTAGAATCTGGATTTAATAAGTAATCCCATCCAAGCCTATTAAACAAAAAGTAATTAGTCTTTGTAGGGAAAACTGAAGAAACAGTTAATACGGCCTGCCAACTCAACTTGTTTTGGAAAGGGGGGAAACTGAGACAATGCATTACCCAGTCCTAAAATGAGCAAGCTTCTACACTCAGATTGAGAGGATTTGTTATTTGTCTTACTAAGCCCTATCATAATGCTGTGTTCTGATCACGTCACATCAGGATTTAACAAATGTGCTGCTCCTCTGTCTTCAGCACAGCCTCTCTGCTTGCATGCACTGCCAGCATGCCAATGGTGAGCACTCAGCAACTTCTTACGTTATATGACTTTAAAAAAATCTCATACATATACATTTTTAGTTAAGATGAAACAATTATTTTTAAGGATTATTAAACAAGAATTACTTTAAAAGACTAAGATGATTTGAATATGTGGGTATTTCATTCTGAAAATCACATCCTTTTAATATTTGTTTTAGTTGAGTCCCTGCTATTTGATAGAATCCTTATTTGCAGAAAAGAATTTCATCGGCTTTAGTCAATGCTGCATCATATTCCTATGACAAATTATGTTTAAACTTGTAGGACCCAGGCTGTAAGACTATGAGACAGAGGAAGACTCATACAAGGAATGAAAACATTGGCAGGGCATGGATCGTATTAGATTCTACCCAGCATTTTAATTCAGGTGTATTTTCTGGGAATTGTTAGTCTTATTTTGAGTCTGGATTGATATTGGTAAACAGTAGCCCCTAAATTCTTAAAACTCTAGTCTGTCATATGGTGGCCTAACTAATACCTGAGCTCTTTGTTTTAAGCATCTAAAGGTCTCATCTGGTTATCCTCTTTTTTCCTGGGTTTCATACCAATGCTATTTATTAAAACAGAAAGGATCTGAACATTGCCCTTCAGCTTCCAGAGCATTTGGCTCAATGGCTATCACACTGCAGGTTGCCTTTTCTTTTAAGCTGTTTGTATTACATCTGAGTATAAAAATTGTTTAGTGCACCACAGCCGTGTGAAAATTGTTGTTTTCCTTAATTCTTTATTTTCCTTTCATCCTAACTGATTACCACCTCAGTCAGAATTTATCAGCAGTGCTCTGTGCACTGGACTGTGTGACCTAAATTTTATGACCTTGCGTCCAAAATCTAATTCTCTGGTACAAACTCATATTTCTTTGTTGATCTTTTAAAGACATTTTCCTCATTAGCATGGCAGGAAAGCATGTGGAAGCCAAGCGAAACAATATGCAATTTTGCATTACACTCAAATTCCTTGCTGCAGTGCACTCAACTAACCTTCTATTAAAACTGTATTTCCCCCCATATCCTTGCTTTCTGTTTTGCAAACAAATAATCTGTCAGTGCTAAGGAGTTATTTATTTTGACCATCTTTGATTATTCCTGTTAGCTACCTGCCTTCAATTTGTCCATTTTTCTATGGCTACTCAGATAACCACAGTGTTATCAAAGCCTTTCCAATATTTTAAAAATCCCAGCCAACTGTGTTTCCACTGCAAGGGTATCTTTATTTAAAATTGCAATATTAACAAGAAATTATATACAATAAGAAAATAAATCTAACTCTCGGTTGTGTAGAAATCAGATAAGTGGTTGTGAGTATCAGGTTTTTTTTCCCCTACAAGAGTTCAAGAATTGAAATTATTTTAATAAATGTGAAACTAAAGACCTCTCCCAGGCATTTATATATCCATTCTTAGGCAAAGAAAGGTATTTGTATGTAACTGTCAATGCAATTTTATTTGACCATGTCACATCCTAATAGACACACAAATTCTTATGGGTCACTTCCAAAGCTGCATAACAAATATCCCTCCAGAAATAACAGGATCATCAGCTGAACAACTTTAGATACAAATTTTAGGTGCTCTTTACACTCATAATATCTTCTGAGCCCCATCCAGTCTCGAAAAATAGGTCTTGTCCTTCAATTTATGTAAAAAAATCACCACAGTAAAGTTTGGAAATAAATAAAAAGACAAGAATGAAGGACATCTGAAGGATTTTACTATGATGCATGGTGCAAACTCAGGCTGATTTGGTTTCATTTTTACTTGTCGAAGATTCTGCCACTTGTGTTCAAAGCTGATGTAGATAACGCAATACCTTAAAAAACACTGAACTGAAAAAAAAGGTGTTGTTTTCCAGTCTTGTGTTCATCTCTAGGGTATTGTCTGGCTCTGGAACATAGCAGGTAAGCTGGATCTAAGTTTTGTTCCACAGTTTGCAGGAACAAAGCACAGGAGAGGTTTTTGCTCTCATTCTCACTCTACTTGTTCTGTGGTACATACGCTACATATTAGGTGAGTAACCTGAAAAGTCATTAGTATTAGAGATATTTGGGGGAAGGGAGGTGAACACACTGATGATGAAAATACCTGATGTTTACACGTTTCCATGCTTTTTGTTACAAAGGATTAGCAGATCCTGAGGCTCTGTACAAAGTAATGTGGTCTTTTTCTAGACTGCACAAGAGAAGAGCAATTTTATGGAGTTAGAAAGCTAGGGAATCCTAAAGCACAACTCTCTTTTTCCCCTTTGTTTGTTGTTATTAAAATATGTGCAGCTTTACTAGCTTCAGAGAAACTTTTCACTGTTCACTGTTTATTTAGCTCATGGTAACGCACTTGATTAGGTACTTAACCTCTTGTTAAATCTATTGACTCTTGCTGAGTTAAGGAGGGTTGACTTGTATGCGTGCTGGATACCTTTGTTTTGTGGGATTTGGGGTTTTTTTACCGACTGAGAAGTTCAGCATCCCGAGGTTTCCTGCTGTCTCTCAGAAGTGACAAAAACTCCTGCCATGTTCTTTGTCAAAAGTGGCCTGTGAGGCCCCAGTTCCCATCACGTCTCTCCTCTAGAAATGACCCTCCAGTATCTTGCCGATAGGAACATCCCAGCCAAGCAGTATAAGCCCCCACAGTGGTCAAATGCAAGAACTGATTTAGCTGAAACACGCTGAGTTATTAATTCAAGGACCCACAGCACCATTTCAGTCTCAAGAATGCAAATACCTTAGTTTTGAAATAATTGCCTACAGAAGCATTCAAAGCATAAATAATAATGAGACAATATGCAGTGTTTGCTATGGCAACATGAGTTCAAAAGCCAGCACTACAGTAATAATGCCTCTGAAGAGAAAAATGTGGAATTGCTCTGGAAGGCAAGTGTCTCAGCACTGCTTAGAAGTTGATCCAGACCACCCCTGGGTCCCACTGTTGCACCTTAAACAAGGTTATTTGTATGTGTGTGGTTTCTTACAGAATTCGAAATAGCTGAAATATTGTTAAAGAAGCCTATAAAAGAAGTTTTAGTGTGGGTTTGTTTTTTTTTTTCCCTAGCATGAGAAAAAAAAGGTCTGCATTGTATGCTTTGTTACACAGCAGGAGAGATTCTAGGATGCAGAAGATACTGTAATGTATTGAGGGACTACATACAGTGAGGAGAACCAAAGCAGCACAGTCTTATCCAAGGACAAGTAACTGTACTTGGATTAAAGTATTTGAAACAACTCAGTTTTGGTTTGCTGGAATCTGGTTGGTTTACTTTAAGAACCTAGAACTGAATCAACCTGTGTACAGTTTGGACAAGCAGGTTACCAGAACTTTGGAGCGAAGTCGATCACAAAGAAGACAAACCCTTTATTGTGTTTGCTTCTCTGTTCAGTGGCTGAAAGAAAGCATTTAGATGGTTGTATATAAAATTCAGTCTGAGTGTTACGTTCCCAGGAGGAGCCATTTGCAGATGTTTTTATAAGCCTGTGTAGAAATCAAAGGCCAAGCTTCTGATGCATCTTTCATAACTTCTAGGGCCACAGTGTCTTGAGTGACAACAAAAAAATGATTTCAAAAAGAGCTACCATCAGATCAAGACTTTGTGCTGTGAAAGAGCTGGTTGAACAAGTCAGATCCTTTTGATAGCTGAGTGATCACAACCTCGCTTATGTTGACTAGTGTTGCACTTCAGTAAGATTTGAAAAAGTGTGGTCAGAACCCGTTTGCTTCCACAGGTAATGTGATTAATGTGTTGACTGCAATTAAAGAAGCAGAGCTGTCCTCTCAGATGCTTTACATACTCTCAGTTCAGTCACTGAAAAGGGCTTAAATATGCACCAGGTGAACGGTGTTGCATCATTTTTTCCAAAGCATCCACACAGCAAGAACGGTGCTGGGAAAAAAAAAAAGGCAGCTCAGGCTGGCTGTTTCCCAATGTAAATTAATAACAGATGTTCTAACTAAGTTATGACATGTTATCTGGACACTTAGAGCAACAATCAGCTATTAGTGCCACGTTATTGTCAAAACAGGTCTGGAGAAAGGGATAAGACCTCATGACTCCTTTGGAGGTGATTTGTCAGAAGCTGCAAGTGTCATCAAGATCCTAGAGCCCATGAAACCTGTCATTGCAGTTCTTTGTGACAAAGACATGCCTACAGTTTCGGGGATCCATCTGCGTTACAAAATGATGTGTAGGTTACTGAAAATCACCAAGCCTGGATTGGCAGCTTATTGGTAGCAGCAGTGAAAACTTCACAGTGGATAAACACCTAGATATGGTGAGGTTTATTATTTTATTTCTGTGGGGACATGCACAGAAGGTGGTGATAGGGAGAAAAACATGTTCATTTTTTTGCAGGGAGCTATATATTCCATTCCAGATGCAAGATCTGCTCCCATGAGGAAGCCCAGAAAATTAAGATTTATGGTAGATCCTGTAATTCTAGGTCTATAATATGACGTGGACAGTGAGACGCACTGGTAGGGGGTAACAGCACTTCTGATAAATTTTTAGAAGGCAAATCCTTGTAATTTACCCCCCACCTGTGAAGTCCTCAAGTGCAAGAATTTGAAAATGTGTGCTTGAGAAGTTATTAGTGGGTGTTCTGGTACAAGTCAGGAGGGTATTAAATATGCTCATGTATGAGATTACCAGCTGAAAATTGAAGACAGTAAAATGTGATTCCCCCATGTGGCTGAAGCTGTGCAAAACCAAGTATTCATTACTGTCAGCACTAGCAGAGGAATACCCTACAATACCCAGCAATTTCAAATAGTTAGTGAAAGAATCTGCTCAGCTGCTTGTGACATTATCAGTGCTCAGAAGTCTGCCCCTCTGGGGAGTATGTCAATCAACCCATTATCATTTAAAAAAAGAAGTAGAGAGAAAAGTTTGAAATGTGAATTCTGCTACCCTGACTTTAGAGTGTTTTTGACATGGTCCTTGTTCGTTAAAAACAATTTGATTTTTTTGGACCTGATTTAATTTTGAAGCTGTTGCAAATGTCTTGTTTTCTGTAGAGGCACATAATTTATTGCAATATGTAAAATATTGTTGGGGATTCCTTTTTTTTTTTCCCCCCATTCTTCTTTGCTAATTACCTTAAATAAACTGCAAAATTCACAACAGTTTAAGGCGGCAGTGAGTGTTTTCAAAATGGGCTGCCTGAAGCACAGTCGAGAGATGTGACCATTGATCAAAAATATCGTGGAGAGGAAGAGGCTGATGATTACCAAAAGGAAGAAACCAGAATATGTGGTGTATCCCAGTGTCTGTGTATGGTTTGTGAAAGCTTTGTTTGATAAACTTTCAAGATGAGCTATAAAACTCCAAGATTAGAATGCTTCTAAATGCGATAGCTGAGATCAAAGAGAAAATCACAATGTTGTATATACAAAAGCACTCATATCTCTAGAATACATTACTCAGTCATGGTAGGCAACCCACTTTAGATTTCATGATTACTTGAAAAACACTTTGTGGCTTGCACGCTGCAGAAATAGTGCTTAAGATATGCTGTCATTTATGTATTGTAGGAAACAAGCCAGGAATTTCATCAAAATCTTACATCTATTGCATGGGAAATCAGCTAGGAGGCTTAACGGTGAAGATTGTACTAATACGTCAAAGGCAGCTACGTTCAAGGATCATTTAAAGGTTTTCTTTTCAGCTTCACAAAATAGACTTATGATGATCGTCACGCCTATGGAAAAATTCCCTCTCCAGCTTCCTTGTGACCCCTCTTAGGTTCTGCAAGGCAGCAATGGGGTTTCCCCAGAGCCTTCTCTTCTCCTTGCTGAATAGCCCAGCTCTCTCAGCTGGTCTTTACACGTGAGGTGCCGCTGGGCTGCAGGCACACATTGTCAGAGCTCTGTTGAGCTTCTTGCCAGTCAAGAACCCCGAGTCCTTTTCCTCAGGGCTGCTCTCAATCCATCCTCTGCCCAGACTGCATTTGTGCTTGGGATTGCCCCCACCCAGGTGTAGGACCTTGCCCTTGGACTTGTGGAACTTCATGAGGCCCACACCTCCAGCCTGTGATGGTCTCTCTGGATGACAGAGTGTTAAACAAATGAGAGTAACTAAAAGCTGTATGAGTACAGCTTTTCCAGTTCTGAGACACAGAAGATAATGTGTGTTCTGCTAGGTTAATGACCTTGGCCAGGGACAGGAGACATTACAAAGTCTTTAATTAACATCCCCAGAGCACTTGTTACAGCAGAAGATAATCAAAAGTACAGAGAAAGTTCCCATTTTTATCTTTCTCCATAGAATGAACACTTAAGGAATTAAAAATAATAAGAATGAATAGACCAAAAGATAGATAGGGTTTTTTTCTTCCAGTGGCAATAGTTATAATAGTGAGTGTTGAGTGATTTAAAGACACTAAATGGATGTTTCGTATGAGATAGTTATGATAACTTTGAAGACTGTGTGTACATAATTACATGTGCAAGAGGAGAGAGGGGAAGAAAAAACCACTTTATTTTGTATAGTTGATGTTTAGGCAAAGCTATGCACTGATGGAGAAAGAAGCAGTGTCATAGGGAAAGCAACCAGTTATCTATTCTTAACATTTTTTTACCCCTGCAATATTGCAATATTGCCAATAAGTAACTGTAATTATCTGATCCATTTTACCAGAAGAAGTATTTTTTCATGATCTCATCTCTGAGTAGTCATCTGTAGAAACATGTCAGCCGGTTCTTGCTGATGGAAAGTGCAGTCTCCTTCTTTTCTTTCTGTCTTCCGGGTTCTACCAACAAACTTCTCTCACTGTTTCTCATTTCAGTAGTAACTTGTGATGGATTTGGAGCTGCTTGGTGAGAGTGATGCATTAGATTTGAAGCAAGATTTGGAGCTATTCAGGAGTAATGTATCAGTTCCGTCAGGAGACTGGTGCCTTTTCTGCCTGATAAGGAAGTGTAACCTCAGCTTCTCCTCATAGGAGACACTGTAATGGTCCATGACTCTGAAAATCTTTCCTGCATAGAACTGGCACGTCCATTTTCAGTCTGGTGATTTCTTTTCTTGTCATCAGCACTAAGAGGCTTTCTCAGTGGAGCATATAAATCAGTCTGCTTTTTTACTGCATATCCTCTCTCTTACTACTTTGTTATTTACAAAATTATGAGCATTCACTAGTATTTTTAAGACCACAATCTGTTTGAGTAATTTTGTATGTATGCATTATGTGTCAATTTTAACCCCAGAGTGGCGAAATGTATCCTACTGTTCCCTCCATTTCTCTTCATGACAGACTTATTAATAGGTGCCCATAGTCATGCTAAGTTAACTATGGCAATTATTTGTTTCTTTTCATCCTTTCCCCTATCTTGGTCATTGTTGTCTCTTTCTCCATTTGCTGGATCTAATTTTCATTCTCTTTGCTTTTTTTTTTTTCCTCCCATGTCCTCTTCCAGCTTCTCATCCTAAAAATTGTGTATGGAAATTCCTTTTCTCCTCTGTTAGCTCTCCTTCAGCACTGCCTTGCTAGCACTATTTCACATTCCTGTCCAGAAATGTGCCTTCTATGTCTTAGTTCAGAGCAAACAGTGAATCATGCCAGCACCTCCTCCAATACATCTTTGGTGTATTTGAAAATCAGTGTCATCTCCAGACTTGACAAATTCTATTCTGTGAAGTCCATTAAAGAAAAGTTCACAGAGGAGCAGAATGTTTCTGGTTGTGTAAGCTATTGTTCTCCAGGAGATCGTGTTTCTGTGCTAAATCATGGCCTTAAGAGCAATGAACTCTTTTTAGACCTTGTCAGAGGGTCAAGCAATCTAAGGCAAATGTCTACGTAAAATTTTTTCTTCACATAATTTTCATCTGAATTATTGGTACTGTACAGCAGGTAGTATCAGTCCTGACTCTTTACATTTCTTGAAATAGTTAAAAGGTCTTGTGTATTTCCAAAAGGTGGCAATATTTTTGTTGTTGTTCAAATACCTTGAAAACTACAAAGTAAACATCATGGCATGAAATAGTTCATTTCTGTGAAACAGCTTCATTTTAGATTTTAAAAAAACCCTTGTCTTTTTGCAGCTGGGGAAAAAAAAAACCTGGAGAAGGTGTTCTCCCCAATAGGGAGAGGTTGTTGGGGTTTTAAAGCTATTTTCTCATGTTGTAATCTGAAGCCATCTATCATGCTTCAAACCATGACTACATACCTTCATTTTTGCTTGGGAATGGCATGCTCCTTCAGTTTTGAACTATTACCCCTGTTTCCAGTGCTGAGATTGCACAAGCTGCAGGTTTTCCAAATAGTTTTGTATTTCTGTGGCTAACTCAAGACAAAAACAATTCTTTGGCAAATATCTCATTAAAGACATGAGTGTTTCTGCAAACTTCACCTGTACTGGAAACCCAGGATTTTGGATAATGGAAGTTTATGTAATCAGTGTTTTGCAAGTTTGAAAACTGCTGGGGTTTGTATGTTACAAAGAGACCTTCCCAAAGCTGTTGAGCACTGAACTAGCTCAGATCCCTCAGCTGCTGAGAGCTCTTTTCCATTCATTTGAAGCACTGCTCAGTCAATATGGGGGGCCTTTGAAAGTATCATCCGTTCCAAATTTACCAGCAATTTCACAGCTCCAGAATATCCTATTTTCCCATTTTTTTTCTAGTACATTGTGGTGTGTATTTATCTTCTTCGTTGCCTTACTTAATAAAAGACATTGTTCAGAGTTAGCACCTTATCTGATGATGACTGGAGTCAGTGTCTCCACATCTGAGGACTTTTTGGACTAAATTGGTTTAGTTCACTATCTGTTTTGCATTATGCGGTTTGGGGGTTTTGAGGATTTTTTGGTTTTTGGTTTTCGCGGAGAATATTCAGTATTAATGTATTGTTGCTACTTTGTTTTAAGTTTGTCTCTGACTTGCTGTTTTTTATTGAAGAGCTACATAAACTCTTTTAAGATCTGTGCAAAAAAAATCTGGTGTCTCAGAACTTAAAAATAGACAAATCATTTCCACGTACTATTATATTTTTTTTTGCATGTACAAAGGTACCAAACTTTTTGTGGCACATTGAAGATAACGAGACCTCATATAAGTGTCTGCATGTAATATAGCAGCAAATTACTTTGATTCATTGCAGTCTATTTGTATAGAAAGTCAATGAACTGATATGTCATATGCTTAAAGTAATATAACTTAACTAGAACAATTATGTAGCTAAGTAGAATTATAATTTGATTGCTAGTCTATAATAACCTCTCATAGTAGAAAAAATTTCTTATTTATCCTTTTTTTAACAATAATGAAAATTAAGATGATGTCTTCCCACTTCAGGGATGGAAGGTAAAAAAAGAAAAGATGAAAGCAAGATGAAGATTGGAACACAACAAATCTATTTTTAGCCGGTGCTGTTTCTCTTCTCTGTTACAGATAACAAAAACAAAAAGACCCCCACAAACAAACACATGGCCCCCTTCCAAAAAAAAAACCAAGCCAAAACAAACAAACAAAACCCCCAACAAAATAAATTTAAAAAAAAAAAAGAACAAAAGGAGGGTTTTTTCCCACAATATTCTAGTTGAAGCCCAAGATGAAACCAAATCCTAACCTCAAACCTGCAAAAACCTCCTCTGTAACCCAAATGGATAATTCACCTTGTGCTATTTTAATGCAAGGCTATACTTAATAGGTACTGACAGCTGCACTAACCAATGCTGAAGAATCATGTGTGTGGTGGTGTGAAAAACTACAGGTCATTGTTGTATTTTGCATCAGAGGAAAAACAGGCGAGACATCTTATACCAGTGACAGACTTTTCCAAGGTATATTGTCAAGTTTCACTAGCAATCAAGCTTGCTCTTGATTGGTAAGTGTTTTATGTACTGACATTTAAAGGAAGTGAATCTCAGGAAAAATATCAGTGCTAAAACTGGGCAGGAGACTATGAGGACAGAAGACTGATGGACAGGGGTCCATAAGGTCCTTTCCCTTACTGTGACATTAACTTCTTTGTGACTTCTGTGACTACAGCTCCGAAGCTAATTTCTGATTTGCGGTGTGCTGCTGTGTTGAGGGAAAACGGGTTGCAATTATTCACAGCTACTTCACAGAATACTCATTTAACAGTTTTTGAAAGGTGTAGGGTCCCTGCTGACATGTCACATCCATCCTACAGCATCAATTTTTAGGCTGGTATTGTGACTCACGCGGTCCCTCGGCAGGCCTTGATACTGCTGCCAGGGGAGAGGGAGCTGAGTGTGATGCAGTCTGAAATGCAACGTCCTTGATTACGTGTCTTATGTTGCCAAAGCAATTTATTTCACCCTTTTCTTATGGTAGGATGTCAAGGAGGAAGTTTTTTCTTGAGGCAGTGGAACTGAGAGGCTCAGGGGTTGTTACATCCCACCACCCCCAAATGTAACAGTCCAGCATCTTTCTCAATATCAGTAAAACGAACAGAAGAGATGCCTTTTGCCAATAGATCCCCACTGAGACAGTGGAGTAGGAAGGAAGCAATTAACAGACATGTACTGCCAGTAATAGCTGCTCTAGGCAGCACATTAAGCAGTACATTAATTGATGTATTAATTGATTTATAAACACCAGCTTCCTGATTAGCTTGATTATTGCTATTGTACTGGGACGAGGAGGACGGTGGAGGTCTGAATAAGCCTTAGTAACAGTGTAATCAAACATTTCTTTTGTTATATACTCTCTGACTTTCACTAAAACAGTGTAGTGTTGGTGTGCTTTTTCTCTTCTTGATTAATGAGTTGGATTAATTTCAGCAAACTTTGCAATGCTCAGAGTTGCTAAGGGTTTTCTGATGTACAACTTATCCAAAACAAGAAGGAGTTTTAGTGAAAAGAACAATGCAAAGATGCAGGGGTCTGCAAGGCAGAGAAGGGTTAAGAACTGGGTGTTTAACTGCAATAAAGTGTGTAAGGAAAGTTGTTCTGCTCACTGCCACACCTGGACCTTAGAAGACATCTGCCTGAAAAGGGGCTTTCCAGGCCCCTTTTCTGAGATGAACTTCAAGCTTCAGCTAGTCACAAGGAACTGAATTATGGCTTTGTGTTACTCAGCCGAGCAGATAGACTCCGCTTTTGCTTACAGGGCAGGTGCTGTCCCTCCACACTCTGCGTATTTCCACCGGCAGTGGGCAAAGGGAAAACCAAGAGAAACAGGGTGAGTGTCCCTTCCCTGATGCTGGGCTCAGGGAGAACTGCAAGAGTGAAAGTTGCACCCTTCAAGGGCTTCAGGAGGGAGCATGTGTGAGACAACAGACCTATATGTTTCTTCTCAACACGGGCCGTACCTAAAACTTTGGATTGAATTCTGCTCTTTCTCCAATGCATCATTTGCTCGCCTTCCCCCTGCAGCCTCTTCCTCACCGTCTGCCTCCGCAGCCTGCTCTTCTCTTCCCAGCGGATCAGCAGGAGCTGTGAGTCATTCCACATCTCTTACTAAACTCAGAACAACACTTAATCCCTCGACATCCCCCCTCAAGTTGTTAATGGCCTGTGTTCCTTCTCCTTTTGCCCTCTCATCACGGCAGGGGCAGAGAAGCATCTCTGGGGTCTGTCAACACTTTGCTCAGACAGTTGATTGGGCATTGCCTACGTGTCAGCAGCACGCATTTGCACAGAACTCTGAGTGTAGGGAGCATTTCCATTCTATTCTAGCTTTCAAGTGATGCAATGTTGCAGTTTAAAAAACAGATGCTGCCCAGTGAGTAGATGGGATGTTGTGGAATCATTGCTAAGTGGGTGCTTTGGGAAATCAGGAAAAAAATTATATATGTACATCCCCCTCCCCCACATACCATTTCAAACATCCCATTGATTGTTTTTAAGGTGAAAGGGTTTGTCATTGCCTGAAACCCAATGATGAAAAGAGAAGCTGCTGCAGAAGCACAGAATAATAATGCTCAAGTAAAAAAAGCTGTTATTCCAGGATTTTTCTTTGCTTATCTTTTCAATTAGACATCTTACACTAATTTTCAGCAGTTCAAGATAGCTGTGAACTTCACAGAAATGAAGCTCTAGTGATCATGTTCTGTATTTTTATGAGCCAGGTGTGTTGCCTGTACCAGTGAGGTTTCGTTCTCAGAGACATTGACATATTCTTCCCCCACGTACAAATGCTTGAGGGCAGCTTAATGGTCAGGGCATGAAACTGATGCATCTGGACTTAACCTTTCCAAGTTTCTAGAATGCATTAATATTTGGGCAGTGTGCGAAGCGACTAAGTCTAATTGTACCTTGGGAAGCGTTGCACATATTTGTAATCAAGGTACAGAAGTGTTGAAAATAATATCTTAAACTTAATGAGGAGAGGGAAAAGCAACTAGGAGCAAAAGTCCCTTTTGTGTCAGTGGAATTTGTGTTGCTGAAATCTCTTAGAAATTCTTGAAAATCCATTTCTAGCTTGGCTAGAAATGTTGGAAGGTGAAACATCAGATACATTTCTATGCACAGAAACTCTCCAGTGTCTATCTTGCCCTGTTTATTGCAACTGACAGTGAGTAGTAGTCTTTTGTTGTTTGGGTCATTGGCACTGTCTGGATAATTTGAGGCAAGAAACAGTACAACTTCTGTAATGTTTATCTTTTAGTTATTTTTATAGAATCTGTCCCCAAAGGACTGCATAGAAGAGCCTGTTTCTTCTTTAACAACAACGCCATAGGAGCCTGCTGGTGGAAAAGGGGATCTGAGTACAGAGGGAATGAGGCTGGGAACTGAGGTTTACAGGCTAATGCCACGGTTCAGCTTGAAATGGAAGCACAGGGTAGATTCTGTGCTCTGTTTGCCATTTTGCTCACCTTCAAATCTGGGCTATTTTTCCTACATGCTTTACATTTGTGTTTCCACATTAGTGAAACAGCAGTAGCTCAAGAGCAATACAATCATGTGGGCTCTTCGTAAGTGCACCATGACCCCCTTATATTACAAATGAATAAAACACAGAGCAAATTTCATGTAGCTCAATACCTTACATGAGGGCATCATGCCTCTAGACAGTTCATTTCTATTTCTGTTATCATTGAGACAGCTCTTCTGGCTAGTCCTTTTTTTACAAGAGTCCTTTCCTGAATAATAACAAACGGCAATTCTGCTCTCCAACTGCTCACAAAGTTTGTGGATGAAAACAAGTTTACTCTTTATAAATGCCCAGAAGATAACATTAATCCTTTCATATTGTATCACTTAACTGTTTTTGTCCTAAATGCTCCAGAGGTACTGAATTCAGGCCCTTCAATACAACTAGAATGGCTTACACAGTATTACTACCAATCATCTATTAATATATTGTTTGGCTGGCAGTTACACTTTAGAGTGGCACTTTCCTGACTCTGGGCACACATGCAAAATCCCATCAGAAGCTAGAGATAGGTACGTTAACAAGCTGTTATTGCATGGATGTCATGGGTATATCAATGTTGCTGAGCATTGTTTACCTATGTCTCTTAAGTGGAGTGATTAATGTATAGAATATGCATTGCTGTATAACTGTTACTTTAGGACTAACATGCCTAAACTGGTGCCTTTTACTATGTTGGTTATGTATTGCTGCTGCTCTGCACTTGCCATGCAGGGAGCTGGGTCTATTCAATGCAGAGAAATATTTGAATAATTCAGGGTCTTTTGAATTTGATGCTATAGTAGTCACACAACCAGTTTTAACCTGCTCAGCATATAATGCAAAATGTGCCGTCTGAAAAACAGGCAACAGGGGATTGTGACTGTTCCTTACCTTCAGTGGAGTGAGAAGGAGTAGATTTAGGATCATCAGAGACTTAGAGATGATGGAAATGGGGTGTCTCAGATAGTTCTGGAATATATTTCTTCTGTGCTAATAGGAATTAACATCAATGGCATTCATTGACATCCAGTCTTTAAGTCCATTTGAGCTACAGGATGGTTTACTCTGATTCTGGGGGGCCAAAGGTGGGGAGAGGGTTTGTTTTTGGGGTCCAGCTTCCTCCAAGAGCTCTCTTACTGGTAGTGCTCCTCATGGGTTTGCTGGCAGTCTGGACATTCTGGCACTCTTTCCTATTGTGTGGTAGAACAGCTGCATGCATGAGCTGCCCTGTACCCTTAATAAACGGCAACACCATTGGTATTTCAGGAGAATAAAAATATAACGGTGATTCTTCAGCCCACCAGACGTATTAATATGTTTTCTGATTACTAATTTGGTTTGCAGTAACAGCAGCAGTCTCCTCTTGTGACAGCAGTTAGAGGCAAAGACTCTAACTGTAATTACTATTGAAATTAAATGGGCATTAGATCAGGTACTCTTTGAGAGGTAAACAGGAACGACTGAAGAACCTGATTAATGTCTTATCAGGTTTTGTCTCATTTTGCTTTCTCTAAGTCATCACCATCGTTATGCTCAGATTTTCCCAGTCACAGGGAGATTTGAAAGCAGGAACATTCTTGAGGGTTCATTGGTATGATGAAAAGTACAGAAGCATATGCTGGTGAGTTAAGTTTTCATTCTCTTGGCTAGTGATGCAGTATTGTAGAATGTAAAAGTGTCAGTTTAGAACATATAGCTCCAAATACTTGCTCTTCTGTATGGCTGGATAAAGCAATATAATGAAATTACTGCTAATAAAATGAATTATGGTTTAGATTAATGTTCACAGACAATGCCTGTTGATTTTTCCTTTTTTATTTGTTTGGGATTTTTTTTTTTTTGTTTTCCCCTGTAAGCAAGGCATTTTGATTTCAGGTTTAATAATCTCTAATAGCCTCTTTTTTAAGGTCTGCTAAGCTAACAGTATGAGGTAACTACCATTGATCTTAACTTGATTTATGGTCTATAGATGACCAAGCAAAGACTTGAAAAACTACTTTGCACTAAAGAATAGCTATAAACCCCACTTTCCCATCAGAATGAATTTTGTTAGCCTGAAGATTCTGCTAGGAAAAACCTTGGTATCATGCTCACCAGATAATAAATTATCTGCAACCTTTCCCAGCCTGCAATCAATATGTTATTCGCTATTTATTTCCCAATTTTAATCAAAGTCAAAGACAGAAAACTCAGAAAAGTCAACCCAGGACAAAACTGATGATAACAATGACATTTATTGACATTTCTGAGGCACAAGGAGATTTAAATGAAGTTAAAAAACCTTTCAGCAAATGACAAGGGGTTCTAATGAAAACCCAGTGAACACAATAAAATATGCACCGTCAGCTGCACGCAGGTCAAAGATGGAATTTACATAAAAGTAAGATAACTTTGCTTCTGTGTCAGTTTATCCCACTGCTAGACAGCTACCTGGTTGTTGCAAAGCACAGCAATAACATCATGCTGCCCAGGCCTCATGGCCTTACTTCTGATTATGTAAAAGAGAGGGAAACTGTAAAGGAAGAGTTGAGAGGCCAAGAAAATCCAGCAGCTAAAATCTCAAAGATCTTTAGGTACTCTTTTAGTTATTTATGACATGGAGTAGTTATTTACATGGTTTTCTATTTGCTAACGAACAGATTCCCTTGTTTACATCTCTGATTCTGTTGGATATGTGTGTTTTAATGTCCCATGTGTTTGGCCCTTGCATTCCTGATGCATTTTGTTGTGTTCCACCAGGTCTTCTGGGTGTTACAGCTGTTACCAAGCCCAGTTTCAGTCAAGGAGTCTTTTTTTCCCCTGGTCCCACCAGAGACATTGCTGTTTGACATTGCTCAGTATAAGACCCTTAGGATGCCTGAAATGTTCCCTCCTAGCTGTCACCTATAACTTTTGCTATAATTATGGCTCTAACCTGCAGCAAGAGATGAGGCTGCATAAAACAAACAAACAACTTTGAGGTAAATTCCTGCAGTAAAGAACTGTAGCCATCCCAGTGTATTTCAGCTGATTCTTTCTAAGGCTGAGTAAAAAAAATCTTCCTAAAATCTCCTTGGACTGCCTTATTCAACCCCACCAAAAATCCACATTTTACTCATCTCTATGAACCACAGTTTTGGAGGCAGGACTTGCAAGAATCTGTAATTTAAAGCCCTCACTGGATTGCTCCTTCTGTTCATTCAGCAGGCAAATTTCATGTTGCTATTAGAAAAACCCCATGTCTGAAGACAGACTCAGGCAATATGAGGAAACAATGGTGAGCAGTTGTTATTGGTTTATCAGAAAGGAGGGAAGGTAGAAGTTGACTCATGGGAGTTTTTGGGATGAAGGTGTGGAAGAGAATATGTGGGAGAGTAAGCTTATAGCACTTTCAGATGCTTGAGAGGCCATTTCCAGAGAGCAGGCTTGTTAACAACAGATACTAGAAATTTGCACAATTTATCTTTCAGTTTATAAACTCTTCAGGGCAGCTCGCTGTTGTTCGTTCCCCTGGTGCCTAAAGGTCTTAATCCTGGAACACAAACAGTAATTTAGCAGTGTGGAGGAGTGGAGAGGTATTCTTGATTACAGCTTGTATGAGGGCCTGCCATACAAGCATGGGAGATGTTTGAGGAAAGTGGATTTTGGAAGCAGCAGGAGAGTCCAAAACTCAAAGCAGCATTTAAAATGGAACCAGGTAGGACTGATTCTGCAAGGACATTCCTATACCTGCGGACTGTACATCGTAAGGCTCTGTCAAAAATTGCAATGCCATTGAAGCGCAGCGCAATAATAACTATTCTGTTACAGTCCCTCCAAACTGCTTTTTAATGGCTCTGAAATAGAGCTGTAAGTTCAACGAAAATTTTGGAAAAATTTGGGAACAACTTCAATTTTCAAAGTCCTATTATGGATGAACAGAGAGATTCAGGTTTTATTTAGAAGTACAGTGGCATTTAGAAATGAGGCACAACAATTGCAAACCTGGATTTCACAAGGTTACATACTATACAACCACTAAAATAAAAACAGGCCCTTGTCTGATCTTTAAATTCAAATTGACACAAAAAATGGAGGCAGTATTACGATATTATAATGGTAGCCAGTGCAAGAAGGCATTCAGTAGACTTTTTGAACATTGGATCAGGCCCTCAGTAAATACATACAGCCGCTCTATTGTTTATCAGTCTTTGTACTGTGAATAATTGGGATACTGAATCTTATTCTGTTAGTAACCATTTTTTATGTATATAGGAAATAAAATGAAACATGTATAATTACTCCTTTGTACACAAAGGAGAAAAAATATACAAGCAAGCAAAATTTTCATTTTACCTTTTTTCCCAGGCTGGCATAAAATGTGTGATATAGTAATTTAAAAGTTATGGTTTTTATATTCTTCCATACAGAGAAATAAAACAAGCGGGTGTGATGTAAATGACAGCTTCTGAAGGGGTACTTCCATTTACTTAATTCTGCCTTTTTACTCTTTCCTATTGTATAGCTGATGACTTGCTTTTAAAGCTGTTACTTTGTATGAATTGTGTAAATACTTTTAGTGCTTTGTGTGTCTGCTGAAATATTTTTACAGTTAGGCAGCTCAAAGTGTTAGCTTGTCTCTTATTATAGGTTTGACTTTTGCATTTGTCTTTGCTACTTCATGCTCTCTTGTGATCCCTTTCTGTCCTGATAAGGTGGAAATCACAATCGAATAAAATTTAGATTGATTTTATATTTATACTTATCACCCTACATCATACAATTTGTCGAGAGAGGAGCTGTAGTAAAGCTGCTGCTGTACCTACTAAAGTCATTATACCATAGATCCATTGTGCTGTTTTATGAGACCATAATCTGCTTCCGTATGAGGCAACTAGATTAGTGCCTCATAAAAATGGCAAAATCACCACTATTACTGTTCTACAAGTTTTTATGCTTTGCTGAATTTTATCATTATTATTGTTGTTTTACTGTTGGTGTGGCCTAGTGAAGCTGTGTTTAGAAGAGAGAATTCTTTGTCTAAAAATCCCCCAACTCAGTGGCTTGACAGAAGGGTAACCCCCTTTGACAGAAGCAGGGGTTTTGTCTGTGGGTTTGGGACAGGACACGTGCCCGACCTACACGTTGTGTCCATGATGCTGTTGATGGAGATATGCGATTTGTGAGGCTGAATAAATTCGCAAGCCCGACTTTTTTTAAGTGGGGTAAAATAGTTGACATCAAAATTGTTGAAGTAAGTGATAAAAAGGAGATATGTATCTTCACATTTACTTATTTAAATACCTGTAGCAGAATTTCAATACTAAACTTCTACAGCTCTTACAGATCCCCTTACTTGTTCTTTTTGACAGAAAAAGCACGTAGCAGCACTTTAAAAACTAGAACTGGGGTTTTTTTTAAATATCTCTGTTTCTAGATAACAGTTGTGACAATAACAGGCATTAGCATGCTGAACTTGTGACAAAAAGGGGGTATTTTGCTTCTATTTGGGATCAAGCAAGCAGAATTATACCCATTTGGTCTGCGGAAATTCTCTAAAAACCTGAGGGAGTTTTATCTGTTTATTTACATACGTATTTATTACTCTGAGAAAGCCATGAGCAGTTTTTATTTTCCTCTAATTGTGCCCTTAATTTTCGAAAAGCTGGATAATCATAGGGACAGCGTTCCACAAGTTTTAATGAGAACTCCCGCAGATGCAAAATGATACAAATTGTGTCCTTTGTGCCAGGGGAGGAAGGAAAATCCTTGGAATGAAAGGGCAGGCAATTTAGTCTGTCACTGAAGCTTCTGAGGGATCAAGGACATCTTACAAGGTAAGAGAAGTGCAGTTTCTGGTGGGCAGCCAGCCAGGGGAAGAGCTGAAACCAAAGCACCTTGGGGTCAGGTGGTGATGTCCATGCCCCTTGCTCTGGCCACTTTGCCTCTGCCAGGACACAGAGCTGGGGACTGATCCCTGCAAAGGCTTTTGGATACGAGGACCTGGAACAGCTCACAGTAAATCACCGTGCCACCTGGCTCAGGCAAAACCAAAGAATTCATTTTTTTCCTTGTAGCTCTTTGTTAAGTGACTTGAAGCTTTTAGTTATCCTTTAGTGCTACAGTTTCTGAATATCCCACTCTTTTAAAGCTGATTTTCCTTCTGTTCTGTCCGGTGCTTTATACTGAATATAAATGATAATTGCAGTCACAAATAAGAATATTTGTTTTGGCATCACTTTAAGTGTATTTTAGGAGCGTGACTCCTGTGTGCCCATTCAGCAAAATGCATCCTTTCGGGTAGGGTCATTTGCTTTCCTTAGGCTGTCAGACAGAAGACTATTTCAGCTTTAGTCTCAATATCTCAGGGCCCTCTTAGTTTAAATTTATTAGAAGCCAGGGAAGGTGCCCTGCTGCAGCATAACCTTGGATGTCTTACAGGTTTTTCAGCTGCAGTATAAGGGCAATGCCCTGAGTAGATACAAATTTAACTAGACATGAGAAATTGCAAAATCCTTTTTTTTATTACCAGTTTTCAAGTCCCTTGATTCAACCATCAGAATAAATTTTCTATGATCTCATAACTTCAAAAGCTCTCCTTGCTCCCCTCTTCCCCCATCTGTTTAACCAATAACCTATTCTCACAAACACTGAAAATCACATTATGAGCAAAGTTATCTTGATGGGTCTGGAGTGCACTGTGGATCCATGCTGAATTAAGTTATATGTGTTCTGAGACTATGCAGTCCAGAGTAAAAGTGGGTGTTTTTTTTTTCTTTTGTAAAAGGTAGATTTTCTGAAAAATACATTTCTTTTTCCCACAGGAAAAATAATAATGGATTTGGGGAAAATTTAGAGAAATGAAGATAATTTGTACAGCTATAATTGAGCTTTTCTATTCAAAAAGATAAGAAATCATCAGGGAATATGGATAGAAAGATTTTTCCCACTATTTCCTAGTATTACTGATGAGTCAGAATCATCATTTTAATGACTTGTTTATTTTGTTCTCCTAAATAATTCAAGGTGATGTTGCCAGTAATCTTACAGAGAGTATCCGAGGTGTGAATCCAGCTGTAGGAAGCGAGGTCAGTGTGGTGTTGTCAGAGATGGTCGTTATCGTGAATATCCCTATCTTTAAAAATTGAAGGAGCCAGTGAATTATGGCTGTATTAGGCAGCCGTAATTTTTGGAAAGGCGTGAGACCAAAGCTCCATCCAAAGAATGGATTTTTTGGGGGGAAGAAATTGTGTCAAACCAACCTACTTCATTCACTTCTACAGCACGCCAGGGAAGGAGCACTGAATCCCTTGTGTCTTGGCTTTGGGAAGTCTTCTGACCCTGTCGCTCCTCATATCCTCAAAAGTGAAGAAAGTATGGTCTGCAGGGATCTGGGATAGAGTGTGTATGTTTAAAACTGTTTGAAACTTGCCCACAGAAGGCGATTATCAGTTTTCCTACCACAACAGAGCGGTGTTGGAGCTGCCCTGTACTGCTTGTTGCTCATTAATAACCCCCATCCTCAAGGTGTTAGGAAGTGGAGAGGGAGGAAGCTGCACGAACTGGACATCGAGAGCAGAATTCAAAATTATCTTGGCAACCTGGGGAAGATGAGCTGAAGTGGAGCGGGGGGGAAGTGCATGATACTTCACGTAGGCAAGCTGAGTCAACTGCATAAATAAAGAATGAGGAGCAGCTGGCTGGGAAGCTGTTATACAGGAAAGGGTCAGGGGTTGCGCTGAACCACGAGCTAATACGTATGAGTCATGAGTTAAAAATGTCACACTGCTGTGGTGAATCCAAATGCCATACTGGGAGGCAGCAGGGCACTTGAGGTAGTATTTCCATTCTGCTCGACTTTGATAAAGATTCAAGGGCCTCAAGGCTAAGGGGTTATATTGAATTTGGAGCGCTCACTTACAGAAAGATCTGGATCAGGTGGAGACACTTTAACAATTTACAAGAACAATTAGATTCCTAGAAATTGGCATCTGAGATCAGAGACCGAATTGAAATTACATAGCCAAAATAAAAAAAAAAAGAAGATAAAGGGGAGTATATAATATTTTAAAAAATTTTTAAAAACTACAGAAATTGCTTGAAGGAAGGAAAAATGGATCTCTTCTGCCTGCTTATGGGCTAAACCCCACGGTCTGTAGTGGGCTACAGCCATATCAGATTAAATACAATTTATTTGAAGATATGGGAATAGAAGGAGGGTTTTGAGAAGAAAAAGAGTTCAGAAGATTGTTGACTAGCTGTGTAAATGAGGATTAGGAATTGTTTGGATTATCAGGCAAAAGGTAGGATAATGCTCCTAGTAGTCAAGGAAGAAGGTGGGTTGGTAATCTTGTCTTTCCCAGGTGTAAAAAAGTTCCAGATAGAGTTCTGCTGATGTATAGAATGTGGGTACTGGCAATTTGGAATGTGACAGGAAGGAAAATGTGACAAGGAACAACCTGCTAGGTCAAAGTAACCTGGAAAATTAGAAAAGTAAAGGACAGATTATTTATGGAGAAAGCAGAAGAGACTCAGCTAAGGAAGGAATATTGCTGTATTTCAAACATAAAAGGTTTACATGCAGACTTACTTTGAATTTTTCCCTGCTTTAAAAAGCAAGGAATTAAAGTTCTGCTTTTGAAGTTTTAGAAGCTTGAATACACTGAGGAGGGGCTAGACCAGTCTCTGACGACTTTTACGCTGCTGAGAAAAGTATTAAATGTACAATGGTGTGAGTTTGTAAATGCTCCAGAAACCTTCTATACCTGCTTTGGCTGCCTCTGCACGGGGAAATGTACATCATCAATTGCTGCAAAACCACCACTGTACCAGCCAAATGAAAATAGCAAGGAGTATATTGACACTTGCTGCAGTTGCACCTTTGTTCTGCTTTATACGTGTTCCCTGTGGTGCAGGACACTCACAGAGTGCCCAGGGGCTTGGCAGGATGAGGCCGGTTCCAGTGGGCAGAAATGGAGGGACCAGTCAAATGTCATCTTTAATTTGTATCCCACTCAAAAATCGTGGTCTGTGTCTTGGCTTGTATTAGAGCAAACACGTAAGTCAGGAAGTGAAAACAAAACCGCAGGTTACCCTGTCAAAAACAAAGCAGGAAAAAAATGAGTCAAAAAAACAAATAGACAAACTAAAAGCAAAACTGGATCTGACTGATGCAACAAAACATTTCTGACTCTTTGGTTGACTTTAGAGAAGAAACATTTAAAATAAAAGGTCAGGAGAGAGAGATGGAAGAGGGAACAGGGGATATACTTTCTATATCCATCCTGGACTGTGGCTCAGATGGTGAGTAAGAGAACTTGCACTGAGGGTGCAGAAAGGGTCTCTCTCTTGTGAGATTTCTTCATTACCATCTTTCTTTTGTAAGGGGAAGGGACTCTCTTTATTATTCAGTCATTGATTATCCAAGCATCAGTGTGGCAATATGTCACTGTTCTGTGTCCCATGCTGCTATTTCCATGGCTCAGAGAAAAAAAATAAAAACGAAAAATCACTATCAAGCCGGGTAAGGATGGGTAGAAACATAAAAACAAAACTCATGGAGCCATCAGCATGTGCTTTTTATGGAGACGTGTTAAACAGGTCTAATCCAACCAGAGCCCTCAGTCCTGAATTAATTTTACTGCATCCCTATAGCCATGTATGTTTGGGATGATTTGTTTATTCTGTCTTTACTTAGATTTTTAAAAGGTTTGTTACTTTAAAGTACCCAGACATTGCGCATATCCATAAAAATGACATTGTCAGTGAGATCAAGAAAGTTCTAATGTCTTCTAAAATAGTCAGAATTCTAAACAAGAAAGACAGAGAAAGGAAAATGAGAAAAAGAAGCAAAGAGCCTCTCACTTTGTTGAGATGAAGAGGCCATTTGTCACAGAGCCATAAATTCATAGAACGGTTTGGGTTGGAAAGGACTTTAAATATCATCTAGTCTCCTCCCATCATGGGCAGGGACACCTTCCACTAGACCACGTTGCTCAAAGCCCTGTCCCACCTGACCTTGAATGCTTTCTGGGATGAGGCATCCACAGCTCCTCTGGGCAACCCATTCTAGTGTCTCACCACCCTCACAGTAAAGAATTTTTTCCCAATGGTTAATCTAAACCTGCATCTTATGGGAAGAAAAAAGTCCCTCTCTGTATTTCTTTTGGCCCCCTTTAGGTACTGGAAGGCCATAATGAAGTCTTCCCTCCAGAGACATCAAGATATTGACCACAACCTTCTGAGTGCCACTGTCTAGCCAATTCCTTATCCACTGGATGGTCCATCCATCACATCTGTGCCTCCACAGTTTATGGACAAGAGTGTCGCGTAGGACAGGCAGATGACGTCACTTGTTCTTCCTTATCCTCCAACGCTGTCACCCCGTTGTAGAAGGCCGCTAAATTTGACAGGTGTGATTTGCCCTGAGTGAAGCCATGTTACCAGTCACCTCCTTATTTTCTATGTGCCTTAGCACAGTTTCCAGAGTGATAGAATTCTATCATTAATCTTCTCATACTGAAGAAAGACTGTGGGAAAAGTGGTAGCTCTTCAGCTCTTTCATTATCTCTTTAGCCATGTGTCTTCTGAGAAACTCCAGTGTTTTTCTGACCTAAACATAGCAGTGAGATAACCTCACTTCTTATTAATGTTGACAGAGGTACCTTGTATCGACAGACTCCACAGTTCTCTCTTCTTTCAGCATTGTACATCACAGAGTCCTTGTATGAACATCTCAAGGATATGCAGTAGCTGGCTTTCAACTGTGTCCTTTAAGGCTTTTCAATCGTTCATATCCCTCCCCTCAACCTTTGGAAATGATGTATTATCCAATTCTTCACATTAAGAATTTACCATTCCTTGGGATGCCATGCTGGCATCCATCCCCTGTGATGCTTAAAAAGACAGCAGTATTTCATAGCTTCAGTCACTGTAAGAGTAACCTAGTTTCACACACAATTTTAAATTGGAGCAGGCTTTAAAAATTATTTGAACTCACCCCATGACCTGAATATTCACGTTCTTGTCACATTAATCCATTTGGATCTAATGATGTCATAACAGATCTGGGTGAGGCTCAGGCAACTGGCTTTTCTGCTTAAGTCTGAAGAATTCTTTCTTCATAAAAACTAAAGCACATGAAATCACACAGTACTGGAGTTGGGCAATGTAGCTCTGTGTGCTTAAAACAAAACATTTAGCATAGAAAATGCACTGGACACAGTGGAGAAGAGGAGCTTTGGAAACTGGTTATATCTCCGAAGACAGGAAAGAGTTATTCAGGACTCCATTATTTAGTGGTGAAATCCAGATTATTTATCCAATCTTTTTACCAAAAATCCTAAGAAATAAAACATGCCAGAGAGGTGCAGTAAAATAATGGAGCACAAATAAATGATGAATACAGTAACTTAATTTTGGTGGGTTTGCCTTTTTTTTTTTTTTTTTAACCAATATCCTGCCATTTAATTACACAGTGTCAGTGTTCTTCACTGCAATACTAGTAATTTTGTTTTCTTTTGGGGTGTTGTACTTTTTGTGGCTTATTGTAGACTTCATTCTGCCATCCATGTCACTACTGTATAGCTCACATTCTGCCCTCCCAGTTACAGCAGGAATATAAAGGAAGTGAGAGACTAATCAGAGTGAGCACAAAAGGAGACAGAATGTGTCCCTGAATGCTTAAACTCATCAAGAGAAGGCCTGCTGCCTTTTCTATTTTGAATGCGCAGTTGGTGCCCAATATCAAATACTTTTCTTTAGGTAGTGAGGTCTGTGGTTGCCTGCACAGAAAGCATTATGATCCAAGCACTAATTCCTATTCCCCATTCTGTTCTACTAAAAGTTGTCAGTGCTTGCACGCACCCACTGAAGTGGTTTAATCCTACCGCCGTTCTGACACCTGAACAAAACCCTACTCCCTGCCTGGTTTAAGGGGCTGAGCGGATGTTTCCAGGAGGCAGAAATGAAAACAGGAATATTCAGGTCAATGGCATTGCAGGGACAGTAGACAAGGGCCACAGAGGGCATGAGATGTAGCAGCAAGTGAAAGATCTCTGGCAGGCCTACCAGAACTTAGAGGAGATCGGGATAGCATCTGGTAACTCCCTGCTGCTCCTACCTGAACACATAAATATGTAAAGGAAGAGGCAAACAAGGGTGTTTGCACGTTGCGTATAACTCTTCAAATATTTGCAAATGCAAAAAGGAGGAGGATGCTTCCTCTTGGATGTAGCTATAAAAACACTAATATATCCAAAAGGATAACTTCATCAGAGACCAGGAAGAAGGGATACGTGCAGCAAAACTCAGACTCTGTTAGGCATTTGCAGTGCTCTGAAATTTAGCAGGAAAGAAGCCAGAAAAAGCTCAATAAAGGAGGAAGTTAAGGTAGAGATAATATATACGATTATTTTTCCAAGCAAAAAAGATTAGAAACACTCCTCAAAAGATAGTGTTCATTTCATGACCAAAAGTTATAGGAATATATTTTGAAAATAACTCTTTTTGTAAAAACCTAGCAATAAAGGAAGAGAATATTAGAGCCATTAGTTATGTAGCACATCTTAATACCAGTGGTGGAATTTCAGCTGTCATGAAGCAACAACATCAGCAAATTCGGATCATAGCAACAAAGAAAAATCTACAGATCTAAGTAACTAAAATAAAATAAACTGTATCAAGACACGCTTCACAAACAGTGGTGGTGATTCAGTCTGAGGTCCCAGCTTTTAAGAATAAGTTCTCGTAAACCGCTAGTACACAGAAAATGTAGAAATTGCAGAGGGCTGTAGTCCCATTTAGAAATGCAATTTTGCCAGTTTCAAATGTCTCACACCTGCACTGTACTTTCACAGGGGTAAAGAGGCAGTTAGAATAGCGATGTACTTGATGTGTGCCTTCTGCTTTCTTGTCTTGCAGTGTTACCTGCCAAGGACAGCTCATCTTTCCTTGTGAGATGGCTGTGTTCATGTGTACAGAGATGCCATTTTAATGCTTCATGTTAAAAATCAGCATTTTCCTGCAGTAGCTCAAAAGCCCGCTCCGAGGTTTTTGGGAGTAAAAGTTTTGTTTTTTCCATCCTGATCAAATATCTTCCTGCACCCTTCCCTCAGCCATGGTGAGCCTTCGCTGAAATAACTGAGTAGAACGAGGCCCTCGTGCCATTAGCTGCGGTTAGTTTCTGCCTTACTCGAGCCCTTTTCATCTTTCTCAGTAATATGTCAGCCACGACCAACATGTCTGGAGTGATTTAGTAGCATCTGCTCTTCTGTTCCCCCTACCCAATAATCTGAAACCCCTTGAAAAGGTTTCTTTTCTCTGTCACATCTCCTGTGGGCTCACTTTGATGTGACAGACTCCTGAGGTACGTTCCATGAAACACTTTCTCTTAAAACAATTTCTCAGAAAATACTTTAGGACTTGTTTCCTTTCCATAGAAATCTAAAAAATTGTCCTTTCTCTAGCAGTTTGGGCTGGCAGGAGATTGACTCCCCCGTTTACTGGCAGACTCATCAAGAGCCAGAGGACCTGTACTGCCCACAGTTTGCTTATGAAAAAGTCTTTTGCTGGTCCTAGAGGGAAAAATGGTAAGGCAACAAAACTCCAGTTCTTAAGTGCTGGATAGTAGTACTGCAGGTTGTTATGGACTAAAATCTGCTAAAGCCATTATCTCACCACCCTTTGGAGACCAGGTACTACCCCTCTTATGACAGACACACATAACCATCATCCTTCTCTATTTCAAATGGATGCCAGTGATAAATCAGGAAGATATGTGACATTCCCTATATTCCTAACTCATGCTATAAAAGCACTGTGTTCTGCCCGGTGATGTTATGGATATCTGCAGAACGCATTGCTCTTTTCCTGTTTGTTGTGGGGTGCTTGCACAGCTTTCTTCTTTATTATGAAATTTATTAGAACATTTTAGGTGCTCCAACAGCACTCTTCTCTCCTAAACTGTTCACATCATTTGTTTATGTGGCACTTAATGGTAATATTCTAGACAACACACTAAAAAAAATATGAAATTCAGTAGGCAGACGTAGTGTTAAGATCTTGTAGGGGCTCTCTGATCTGAGCAGACTCTTGGTAGATTTTCATAAATGCCCTTGCATCTGGATGTTGAAAATTAGCAAACAACTTTTCTAATTTTAGTGTGCCTTTAACCTCTGTTGTTAATAGCCACCTTAGCTTATAAAGATGATTCACTGCACTGTACATAGCAATCATAACAGAAACATTAACTTTGCTAATATCAGTTTGACTCCAGACACACTTTAATATCCTTTCAGAAAACTAAAAGTATATTAAATTTGATCTGTGCCTGTTCTCAAATGTTTACTGAATCTTTGTGTGGTACCAGTCAGATGACTCTTTTATGGGACCAAAAATGAGAGAAACAAAGAATAAAATTACCCTTGATGTTGCAATTCCAGAGATGTGGAGGGCTTGGTCAAGAAAAAAGATCCTTGTTTCCATATTCTGAAAACAACTTATATTCCTAGGGATGCAAAGGTGGTGTTACAGACTACTTTTCACCAGCCAGCACAGGCACTCAGTGAAATGTTCCCACTTGAGACAGGTGCTTACATAACTGAATAAAATTAACAGCTTTCCTCTTTATGTAGTCACTGGGAAAAGAAAAAAAATTCTCATTAGGATAGGAATCCTATCTCAGACTGCACTGCTCTTCAGGAAGCTATTTCCTTCTGACTTTGTACAGAAAAATGCAGGTAGTGGCCCTGCATACCTGAGTGGCAGCCCTGGTCTCTGTGTGTTTTCTGACCCAAAACTGATTCCCCAGAGACCGGCACCTGCCTGGCACACGCTGCAGTTGCAGTCTTCTGGCTCACCACTCTTTTTTTCCATTGCTGAAGTTAACTTGCTTTCTGCTTCTGAGCTGTTGAGGTGTAATCTAGATTGAGCCATGGTTCAAGGTTTGGCAGCCATTCCCAGTACACCCAGATTTGCATGAAAGGGTGGTTCTGTCAGTCAGTGTTTGTTTTTTAGACCTTGAAGTATCATTCTGGCTTGTGTGGCTGAAGGATACCTGCACTGGCCAGAACTGTTTGCTTGTTCACTTCAGCAAGCTCTGTACCCTCTTCTTTGTGTCTTCAGATGTTGTTTTAGTTATACTCGGTGAATTTCTGCCCATGCAGAATTGCCTAGGACATTTACAGATCAGGCCCAGGAATGCTGCAGGGCTGTTCAGTGTCCATGCACGTGGCAGAAAGACCAGAAGTAGGAAGGGAAGCGAGGATTTTTACAAAAGGATGAACATTTTAGGGATATTCAGAAAACTTTACGGGGCAGAAAAAAATAGGTATCTGACACTAAACTGGCGTCTCATTCTACGCTGTATAATGTATGCAGCTGTATCCTTGTGCATCCTAGAACGTTGAGCCACCCAAGAGATGGGGAACATCAAGATGTTTGTACTGGGGGAGTGAATATTTGCTGTGTTTTATTAACTGGCATTAATGTTGTGGGACTGCCAGTATGAGCATCCAAAGTGCACAGGCACAAACAGAAATGCAGTGCTGTCGACTAATGAAGTTTCTGGAAGTGGTACTTTCTTCCAGAAGTAAATTTGGCTGATCTTAGCAGGGATATAGATCTACATACCCACCCAACTGATGGCAAGGCTTTCAAATATTTTTTTTTCCAATGGAGACAAGTTACTAAGTGTGCATAAGAGCAAAAGGACACCAGCCTGCCCTGCAACCATGGCTTGTGGTGGCACCAACACAGCACACTGAGGGTCTCTGCTGGCTCATGATCAAAGTAATGAAAGCAGCAATTCACAGACAAATGCTGTAATAAAAGTGTTGTGAGGCATTAATGGTTTGCTGCTGAAGGGAAAGAAAACAAATATAAATATATCTTAACCGGTAAATGTGAACTTAGTTGAACTTCTTAAAAGTAGAAAGAGCATAAATTATGCTTCAGACTCTTTTTTTCTCTCTCTTTTTTTTTTTTTTTTTAAATCCTTTTGAAAGGAAAACATGTACCAGTTATAATCCTTCAAGATAGCAAAATTCTTTAAAATAAATTGTCAGGAGAGATCAAAGAGCGAATCGGGAATGTAGGAAATGCTATGTCATATCCAATAAAGAACACATGTTTCTTTAGCACATTGCCAAAGGTAGCCAGGACCTGGTCTTTTACATAAAGCACTAGAAGCCTTGATGTAGGTGCTGGGCAAACAGGCTTGAAGAAAAGAGGAGGAAAAAGTAAAACAAAGGTAGTTTTTAGCATCTTCTTTTGGTCATCGATTATTTTTCACAGTCTATCATTTGATCAACTGCTGGGACTGGTCAGACCTTATGGCAGATATTAGCACAGATGAAAGAAATGCCACAGACAGGGAAGGAAGGAGCTGAGAGCAGTGGCAGCACAAAGACATCTATAAACAAGACACACGTAGCAGAGAAATCTGGTTGGCTGTACAGCTCAAATTTAAAAAAAAAAAAAAGAAAAAAAAAGAAAAAATCAGGAGCAATCTCACCACAGATCTCTCATTTTTAGTTGTTTCTTAGAATTTTCTGGAGTTAAACAGTTTTCTTCATCTTATTCCTTTCAGTATCCCATCTTTAGCAGGTCAGCTTCATTTCTGTAGGTTGCATCTCTTATAGTTGTGCCACGCTACAAGTGAGCAACCTGTTCTCTGCCTCTTCCATAACTGAGACATGGTTTGAAATACCAGATTTTCACACACTACCACCACCCCCTCCCCTCCCTGTGCAAACTGGGAGCCCTGGAAATACTTCTTGTGGGCTGAGAGCAGACCTCGCGTCCTTGCAATTTTTTCTCTTTCCCCACACACACATCAGCTTGTCTGCTGTATTTGCCAGGCACTCTGAAAAGTCTCTTTGGAAGCTGCCAGTGGCCTTACAGCATCAGCTCTTCGCTTTGCACAGCCAGGAGCTGGTAGACCCTGAGATCAGCTCAGTCGGTTGGAGCTTGGTGCCAGTAAAACCAAGGTTGTGGGTTTGCTGCTCGTGTGGGCCAGTCACTGAAAAGCTGGACTTGCGATCCTTGTGGGTCCTTTCCAACTCAGAACAATCCGTGATCACTATAAGTCATGTCCCTGAAAAGCAAAGCTTGCTGTCCCTGGGGGGATGCCCTTCTGACTACCAAGATATGACTGCTGATATTAAACCCAGCTTAAGCAGGGTAATGTGAAGGGTCTCTACCACATACATTTAGTGCTGAAAGATGATTTAAATGACTAAATGCCCTGCTAAATACGACCGTGTGCCAGAACCAAGGCATACCTAAAGCTTGGCCTTTGAAGTTTCTGTACACTTACGTATCACAGGGGGAGAGCTGCCCTGGAATGGGTACTAGGAGAGTTTCTGTGGTGGTTTTAGGTCATTACAGAAGAGAATGAGTAAGGAACTGTGATTATATATTTGTAGCAGGCTGCTGGGTGGGTGGGTGAATAGCCTTGCAAATGTAAATCATGTGGTGGGAGTGAGCCTTCCCATCTGGTGATGGACACATCTAAACGGGGACCTCACTGAACTTTAATTAGCTAAAAATAATAGTTCTTTTAGCACAATAAAAAAAGTCCATGAGCTGGTGAAAGATAAAAGAGGAGGATTAATGGAGCACATTCCTATGAGTCAGTGGCAATATCCAGTTAGTTATAGCAGTGGTGGGGTTTTTTTTGTCTTGATGAGATGTCTGGAAGCCCTTCCTCATCTGTTTTTCTTGGCAGATTCAGACCTTCCCAGGGTGAGAAAAGAGATTATATATTTTGTTAAAGTTAGAGAAATAGAATAATGAATGAAGACATCAATAAATTTATATTTGGACAAATAATTCTATTTCAGAATACATATTTTACCTGAAGTCTCATAATTTAGTTCCGATTTTATAGGCAAGCAAGAGAATATTATCCCATTGTGTCTCAGGGCTGCTTCCACTTACTTCTAAAATTGCTCCCCTGTTCAGCCAAGACTTAGATGGATTAGAAGATCTCAAAGATCAAAGTCCTTTTTTGTGAAAACTCATTCAGGAAGAAAACTGGAGTCCCTGCTTCTATGAAGGAAAATTCACAGCCCCGGGTCAATAGTTGATGGCTCCTCTGGCCTCTTCTCCAAGTAAATCCAGAGCTTAGGAGAAGTGCTAAGGTTGGCTTGCTAAAGAAAAATAGTAAGGCCCTGTTGACACAGGGACTAGGGGTTTAAGTCATGTGTGGAATTAGGAGTATACTCGTAACAGAGAGATAGTGAAACCTGTCTCTGGAAAGGTCTGCTCATCCTGGAATTAGCTGCGTCCTCTCTTTCCTTTCAGCTCATGTTGTGAAGCCAGTTCTTACATGGAGATAAAATTATATTCATGTCTCTTTTCTTTTTTTAAGTGGTGTTAGCCCTAATTTACCATGGATTCTGTGGAGGTGAACTGAGGTCTGTATTCCAGAACAATTCCTTAAATTCTCTGCGGACTTATTTCCATCTCTGGTGTTTGTGCACCACACTGTGGTAGCGCCATACAAACGATGCGACAATAACCATGGGAAGGAGTCTGAGTAGGAGACAACTAATTTATAAGCATGATTCATTTTTTTTTTAAACTGTCTTATTTCTCAGCCACCACAGACAAGTTTTCCTTCTAACATCCCCCCTTGATTCTCTACGTCAATTTTCAGCTTAGACTTTTCTGATATTAGGTCTTTCTTAAGTGGACAGAGGGATGTTTTGGTGCATCTCATCTCTTCTTTGAGTGCCTGGAAGCAGGAAAAGTGAAAAGATTGAAGGCAGGTGAGTGCAGAGGGTGGGAGGTTCAGTTTTCTCTCACCTGCATTGCCCCATGAGCTGCTCTCATACCTCTGTGCTTGCTACTTGCCTGCTGAGCCTTGGCCCAAGGTAGGACCTGGTCTGCCAGAGACTTGCAGTGACAGCTTGATGAGATGTTACTTCAGTCATTATGTGCAGAGAGAAACAGGAGAGAAGCTTTAAACAAACAAACAAACTAAAAGCAGGGTTGGCTGCACCTGTCTACAAAACAAGACCGCAGGAATTGCCATGACCTATCAGACCATTGGTCCGTTGCATTTTGTGTCCCAACTCAAATTCTGGCCAACACCAGATGCTTCAAAGTGTGAAACAAGGCACTGTGTAGCAGGCAGCCAGACTAGCAGGAGTTGTCTCTATTAATACTCACTTTCTTATATTTTTATTTTATTTCCTGTCTAGGAACCTTAACTCACTACGTGAATTTCAGCACGTTCCTTTCTCATAACTTTTCCTCTGCCTCGATAAAGAGTTTGTTTCTCTGACTGTAATACCAGTTTTCCAGTCATCTTCACTAAGCAGTTGAAGGATTCACCACAGGGAGAAATACATGTTCTCTTAATAGTGACTTAATTCTCTAGGTATTGAAAGCTGAGGGAATTTGTCTGCAGTTATATCTGCTCTTTGGCTCTGTGTAGTAACTTCTCAGGCAGGTCATGTACTCCATTCTACTGCTATCTGCTCCTTCTCTGTATATTTTCCTGCATTTTGCATTATCATTTGTTAAATACATTCCAACCTGCAACTTATCTTAGTCAGCAGATTTAGGGCCTTTGTGCCTCTCTGTGCACCCAGGGAATTTAGAAATAAATCACTGCTCTTGAGGGGTTGTTTTTAGTGCAACAAATGTTTTAGAGAAATTCAAGAGGGGTTTGGTCAATATTGTCTGGACCCTCCTGTGCAATAAAACATTTTCCATATGCTTTCCCAGGTGGTAGAAGAATCCTGATTCAATTCAATTTTCTGCACTTGCTATTTTTAATTTTTAATATGTATGTTTTTCATTGGATTCAAGCTCTGCTGGTTAAATTTCATGTGCAGGAGATAATGCAAGCACTAGTCAAAATTATTTTTCTACTACTTATGCATTGATTTTTGTTGGCAGGTTTTACATAAAAATACTCTTTCTGAATGTTTTTATAGGTGAGATGATGCAGAATAAGCTAAGAAAACAAGAAACTGCATACAGCACAACTTTGTTGGGCAGGGTTTCTTAGATATCCAAAAGCGGAACCTATTTTTAATAAGATGTTTCCTAAACTACATTGTTTTATTGAGGTGGAAACTGCACTAATGTAAGACAAACATGTCTCTTCTTTAAAACCTGTCAAAACCAGGGTTCCTTGAAGTGAGGACAAGTATTTGCATAAAGATCTAGGTCTCCCTCCTGCACCATTGAAACAAGTGAGAATCTCTGTGCGTCCGAGTCTGACCTTATGGTCTTGTGAGGGTGGAGATCCTGCTCCCAGCGCAGTGAATTTTGCTTGGTAGGCTTGCCTGCCTTAAATGTTAGGAGATGGTGTAAATGGGGTACTTTGGTGCACAGTGTAAGCACCCTGTGCTCTTCTGGATCAAAACCAGTGCACTTCTCACTGGCAGGGTTGTACCGTCACCCACAGCCCTGATGTCCCCTTTGGTGGCGTGGTCGGGTGGTGAAGCACCTCTTGTCACCGCACAGGACGTGTTTTGGGCCCTTGGCTGTGAATGCTCAAGAGAGAAGGCTGTTTGCCCATCAGTTTGTCTGTCGCTCTCAGCAGGGCGAGTCCTCTGCAGTGATGGGAGTCACTGAGCACTCAGGTAATAATGCGTAATAAATGATCACAGAGCAAAAAATTGTTTGTGAGGCTTGTGTAAAATTGATTCAAATGAGAGGCAATTGTCACAACTTGCTTCAAAAACAAAAGCAGGGTTTTTTAACAGAGCTGTAGCTATAATGGTTCATTATCACGATCAAGTTTCTGTCAAGAACTTAGAAAGGCTGGGAGCACACAGGGACCCCTTTTGATAAAGAAGTAACATTCACTTCTTGTTTGTGAAATTAGTCTACAGGCTTAACAAATTACAAATAATTGCTGAAATGAAAAATGATTGAGTAAGGCTTTCAAGGGACAGTTTTCATATTAGCAAACTGATCTGGTGCACATTCAGAGACATTTTCTGCCACGTTATTTAGCAGCAGGGATCAGAAATATTCATTTTCTCACAGTAAGTTGCATCTAACGCTTTTCTTAATTTGGAGACAATTAAGGCTGGAATGTGGAGGGACTATTGCAGTGGAGTGACTCATGCCGTACTTATTAGGGAACAATAAGATTACTTTGACTTCTGAAGCAAAGCTAAATCTCCAAACTACTTATTTTTAAATAACTGCAGACTATATACGAATAGGGATAATCGGATTCTAGAGATTTTTCTGTTACTGAACCAACGAAAAGCTGACACATCTATTTGCTGTGTCTGAACAAAATGAAGGAAAAAAACCAATAGCCCAGAGAAAATGACTTAAGTTTATAAGTACAACTGATGTTTGCATGTGTGCATTAATATTCTCCATTTGCTTTTTTTAAGTTCTCCCAACAGTGGTAGATGAAGTTATTTTCAGCTGAGGCAGTGGGCAGACCTTTGCAGCTTGTGTTCCCTTATCACTTCATCAAAAATACAGTCCTGATATGTGCAGACAAACTCTGAAAGAAGGCAGATATTATCCTGCCAATGTGCCTACCCTTACCTATTTGTTATGTTGCAAGACTGCCATGTGTAGAAATGCGGATTTAAGACACAGGGCATGCCTCTGCTTCCAACTGGATGGACACACCTATCTTCAAACTT
The DNA here is from genome assembly GCA_013396775.1 of Cephalopterus ornatus. Classification (NCBI taxonomy): domain Eukaryota; kingdom Metazoa; phylum Chordata; class Aves; order Passeriformes; family Cotingidae; genus Cephalopterus; species Cephalopterus ornatus. The sequence goes on along the minus strand of VZRE01005144.1, from coordinate 170,552 downwards.
ATTTCCCCTTCAGACAGACACAAGACTTTCAAATTATCATCTTTCTGCCTTTTTAACCTAAAAGTCATCATTTGATAAATGTTTTGCCAGAAAGTCCATTCGCTTAGAAATCTATGCCAAGAGATGCTTTTCAGGTTTTATAGCTTTATTGACATAAAAAAAAAAATCACATCAAATAGTTCGTGAGGGCTTCAATGCTAAAAATTTTTACGAATACAAGTTCTAATGTCACAAATGGATTTTGGGCAGAATCAGGGAGTCACTGAAATAGGAGAGGCCAGCAAAAGAGAGGTTGAAAATCAGAGTGGGACTGTCCTGTGCAGTCTTTGTGCCTTTCTTTGTCCTTCACTGAAGTTCAAGTGTAGTAAGAGACTATAAGGAAAGAGGAGGTCAGGTCTGCACTGAGGAAGAGGTTTATAGAGATGTGAGGTCAGGATATATGAACTGAACAGGTGAGAGGGAGAGCATGAAAAAAAAAGGGAATGATCTTGCTGTAGCTAAAGCAAGAAAGGAAGATGAACTTGGAGGAAGGGAGGGAAAAGGAGGGGGGCAAGTGGGACAAGGAATTTTAGTCATTGCAAAGCAAAGAACAGGCTTAGCAGTAGGAATAATGATGAGCGATCAGCTGTACAAGCCAGAGACAAGATAGCTGTCAGGTAAAGGAGGCTGTACAGAGGTAGCTGCAGGGAAAGGAAGATGGAGAGGTAATTACATAGAAGTAAATCACAAAGCAATATGTCTGCGTAAAGAATTTAAGGAGGAATTTAGTAAAGAATAAGATTTTTAAGTACATTTCCAAATAGATTTCAGCTCAGGTAGAATCAATTTAGATATTTGTTATTTTAAGGATCAGTGAGAAAGTTATTTGCAACATCCTTCTGAGGGAGAAGTGTTGTGACATTTGCTAGAAGTACAAGGATTTTCAGATGATAGTTTGTCTGTTTACAGTCAAGATCTCAAGAGAACCTGAAACATTTTAAGACATCAGCAAAGTAGCCAGTAGCACACTGTTTGAATTCTCTCAAAATCCAGACATTGTTTTTAGCAGAAATAATGTTTGGACACTGAACAGTTTTTGAAAATGTGTCCTACTGTAGATACAAGCATTTAAAAACCAGTTTCTCAAGTAAAAAATCTCCATCTTTTCTCCTGAGATTTTTGTCTTTTTTTCCCTTTAGATTTATTAAAACAATTCTTCTAGTGTTTTTTGATGAAGGCACTATCATTATAGACTAATACTACATACCCAAAACCACATACTACCAGAAATGGGATACCTGGTGAAAAGTAAGTTTAGTGTGATCTCACAAAAGAGGTCTGAGCTGATAAGCTCTGAACACCTCAATTGGACTTGGTAGAATTCAGGATGGTTTGAAATCACAGGACAGTTTTTCAGTGCTCTTAAAGACCATACCAGCAAAAGAGTTTGATGGAACAACAACAACAAAAAAACTGTGATTTGCAGCAGTATTGGGATAACTTCTCTTAATAAGATTCCTTTTTATTTGTCTAACTGTGCTGATCGTTGTGATCCTAAATGTAGAGGAGCTTAGGAAAAGTAATTTACTTATCCAATTTCTCAAGGGGGCGGGAAGCACAAGAAAAATACTAAAATTCAAAAACTAAAAATGTAGGGAGCTCATGACTCTGTTTGCATCCAGCTGTGAGCCATTACTCACATGAGTAGTCTCACTGATTGCAGTGGGTCTATTTGTAGAAGCTGGAGCTTATGCCTGGGAGCAGAGCCAGCAAACAGCATAGGAAACATAGGCACCAGCTTAGGGAGATAGGCTGCAGCAGGGGAAGGTTGTCCTGCCTGTGTTGGAGGATGTGTAGGTCAGCATGGATGTGTTCCTACAGTCCCACTCTCTGGTGGCACTAACACAGACAAAGTGTGAGGGCAACTGCTGCTCTGTTACCTTGGAGCCTCTGCTCTGCACCACCTCCCTGGCCCAGGGGCAACAGAAGCAGTAAGCAAGGGATTGTGACAGGGTTATTTGGGTCTTGGGTGAGGAAGAGCAACAGGACGAAACGGAGAATAACAAGACAAAGATGAAATTCCCAAGCTGGTCTTTCTTCTCTCCTCACTTATCTGGTTATTCCACCAAAAATCCTCTAACCCTTTCCTACTCTATTCACTTTTCTCCACACAGACCCCCTCAGCTCTACCTTTCTTCCTCACCTGCTGTGGACTCCAAATCCCCCTCTTTTATCCAATAACACTATGACTGTCTCTCACTCACCTGTAGTCCTTCGTGGCACATGAAGAGCCTCAAGATTTTACTGCATTCCTGTTATCACACAAATATGAGTTTTCAGCTCCTTTTGCCCTTCCTGGCCCTTCAGCATTCCCCTTCACCACAACATGCACACCCTGTCAGCAGGTGACTCCTTCAAATCTGGCCTGTTGCTTATGCTGCTGAATCGAATTTGCTTGAAGGATCTTTGGAAGGACAAAACTGAATTTGTAGCTGAAAAGCCTTGAGCTTTCCCATCTATAAAAGCAGCTGAGGGAAGAATCAAATTCAAAATCCAGCATTTAGTGATTCATATGTGAAAAATTCTTATGAAAAATGTCTTAAATGGGCTATGGCATAAAACTTGGAGATCCCAGCTAATAGCTCAAAGCCAAAACAATAAGGCATGATGTGTTAAATCCCCTTGCTAAAATCTGCTTACCTATTCCAATTAAAGAGATGTCTCACCAGGACGCTGGTTACTCCTCAAACTGTTTTTATGGTGGCAGAAATTTATGACCAGTTCACAAGAGAAATGTGACAGATAAAAGGGACTAAAAATGCCCTTTATCCTTGTTATACTTTCCCCCTTGGATTCAGGGCTGGGGGGGAGGGGGAGATGTCTGGTTTTGCTAAATACAGGGTGTGGTATATATGAATCCCATCTCCCTATGGTGCAGTTATATGAATCTCAGCTGTCACATGACTGTGGGAAACTGGAAGGATAACTAACTGGCCTAAGCTGTTTCTCTTTGACTTTCCTTTTTTTTTTACATTGCTACCCTTAATACTCCTTAAAGAGTACTTTTTCCCAATACAGAATTCAAGTGGAAAGATCAAAACAGTGATATACAACCAAACACAGTTGGAAGTTTTGGCCAGCTTCAAAGTATCCCTGGGAAGCCAATGCCTATTTTAGAATAATGTCTTCATTCAATATAATAGTTAGACAAATAATTAAGTTTATGATAAAACAAACATGGGTTGGAGCAGGTGCTTCAGTGTTTTCATGGATCAGAGACTAAAATCATCATAAACATCTAATTCCAATTTCAATTTTTTGTCTTTAAATGCTCAAAGGAAATCTGAAGGGAATTCAGACAGTTCAAAACAGCTGCCACTTGATATAAATTCTACAAATTTTTTTTCTATTTTCCTTATGTCATCTGAATTTTTTTTGTTTGGTTTGGGGGGGGGGTTATTTATCCGTCTACAAAGCTAAAGATAATCCATGATTTAGTTCTGTTGCTTCATGGATGTTTTGGCATTCAAGACACTTGAGCTCAGCACTCTGTCCCAGCTGTAGAAATATGTTGTCCTTTCAGGTGAATGTCTAGAGTCGCCAGGATATGTGAATAATGTGAATCTCTGTATTCACATTTGTTTTTGTAAGAGCAAGGCACCTAGACAGCCCCTCAAAAAGCATTGAATAGCTCATTGAAAGTCATACTATTAGAAGTAAAACTGCTCAAAGGAGATGTCTTTGTGAGAGTGCCTCACAGCACTTAATGCTTGAGAGGATTTAGCTCTGATCAGCTGTGTTGCAATCCACAAAGAGAGGTTTCCTCCACTGTCTCACCTGGATGGCCAGACACTGGTGCAAATCTGCCTGATGCTCTCTAACACAAAAGATGGCAGATCATGGCAGTCCCCTTTTTATTTTCCCTTACTATCAGGCTGAGAAGTAACATCCTCTCTGGCTTCCCCCCTCCCATTTTCTGATTCAGTTACTACTTAATTATTCCATACAAATGGAACTACTTCTAGCATTGCAAGGGAGAGCCTCTGACCACTCCTGAATACTTGTTACTCATTTAGAACACTTTCCTTGGAAGATAGAGAATACAGATTCAAATCATGTAAGTGGCATTCTCCCTATTTCTGTTTAGAAACTTTGAAATGTCTGCAGACCTACCAGGCTGCGCATCTGCTGAGCCCGGCAATCCCAGAATGTGTCAGATTTAATCTGTGTGGTATCCAGCGCATCTAGGACATGCTGAACTCAGAGCACATTTGCTCTAAGTTGATCTTGAATCTACAGTGGCATTTGTCTGGCACTTTGGGGCATCCAGACTTTCTGCTCAGATGGTCAAAATCCTCAGGTTCTGCCGGCTGGAAAAATAATTTATCTGAAGAAAACTTGGGTAGTTTTTGGCTCAAAGGGGAAAAATATCCTGGGCATGCCAAAAGCCTGACTTTGCATATGCAAGGAGTTAAGTAAGCAGAAGACTCTGAAAGCCTGTGTGGTGGACTTTGGCAGTTAACACACAGTCATTAAAAACAGGGCAGCCACTAACACAGCCTCTGCCTTGTGGCAAACAGCAGACACCAGCAATTCCGAGATGGTGGAGAGAGTCTTAATCCCAGAGGGGTACCTCTCTGAAGCTCATCATAATGCATCTTCACATCTTGCAAAAGCATAACTCTGTATGTCTTCGGTGGCTTAGGTGAGGTGACACCTCTGAGGTTGGTGAAAATCCATATATATGCACCAATCTCTTCCAACATGCTGCATGTGCTCCTCACCCTGAGCACAGGATTGCAGTAGTTAGAAAGGACTCTAAAGGCTGAGAAATGCAGCCTGGGGTTGGAAGCTGTTAGTCTTATGGCTGGCTGAGTTGATCTTGTGGCTTTCACCCAAAAGGAAGTGAGCTCACTTTTATCTCCTTCATACACAGCTTTGATACCTGTCAGATGATTTTGGAAGTTGTGTTCTGTCTCTTTGGTAGGAGAGGAGTTTCAGAGCAGCTCCTGTGCAGCTCTGCTCGGAGGTTCACAGCCTATAAACCCCAAGCAAACATTACTTTTCTTAATGGATGTTCACACTAAAAGACAGCAAGGAGCTAAGTTGTTCCAGTAACAAAGATGTGTTGCAGAAGTGTTGTAGACAAAACTAGCTGGATTATTTTATCTAAAACAGATAAAATATTTCAGACAGACAGTGGGTCAGGATTCTGGAGTGCAACATCTTTAAATTTGATGTTGATTACGGCTATTGGCTGAATTGGGTACCCTCAGAAAAGTTGAATGCTTTTAGACAATTATTGCATGCAGTTGTGTACCTCATGGAAATGTGAGTGTTCCTGTACGTGCTCTTTCACATCTAAACAGAGTTGTTCTGAAGTTAGATGTAAATAAGACTTTGTATAGTTTTAGATTCCCTAGTCATACTTAGAAAAAATGAGTGTGGTATTGGATATCATGCATTAAAATTTGTTATTTAAAATATGATACGTGATATACCCAATGAAACATGTCCTGATGAGAGAAAAAATTACCAAGAGATAATAAAAAGTGTAAGTCACACATGAATTACCTGGAGAATGAAATTTCTCTGTTGTATATAACTTTTATAAAGATACTGGTCCCACTGAAGATTTCATATTGTTAGCTCTTGCTGCTTGCACGAACTTATGACAGTACAAAAATGTTGGAAGGGGATTTAATTCATTTCTTTATAATAGTAAAGTTATTGAGCTATGGCAACCATTTCTGTGGAGCATATATTTATTGGGGAAAAAAATGTGCTCTGGACACAGAGCCAGTGGGCTGAGAGGGGATCTGGGTTTGTTCACCCTGGCTGTTCTCCCAGAAATAGGTGGTTGACCCGGAAGACACTCAAATCCAAGGTTTTTTGGATAGAAGCCCATTTCAAGCTGCAGACCTTGCTGGTGTCCTAGAGCTTGGTGAGAGGGAAGCCTCGATCAGCTGCTCGAAGTGGGCCACTTCTCGCAGCGTGGCTTGGCTGCCTCCTGATGGTGTACGTGGGGTTTCGGGGGTGCAGCACTCCCGAGGGTACTCTCACACCAATGCAAGGCAGAACACATGTGCTATTTGACTCAGGGCAACTGGTTTTCCAATTCTTTGCCATTCTCATTCATTCTGTTCCATTGGCATTTATGTGAGAGTGACTACAAGAGCACTCCTAAAATGCCTACAGTACATTTGATCTCGTCTGAGTCTTCAGGGCACCGCACTCACACAGACAAGATAATAATGATGTTAATAACCTCTCAGAGAACTTGTGACAATGCACTGCAGATTAGTAACCAAAATATCTAACCCAAGGTATCTTCTTGATTGCAGTTTAGTTTACCATAGTAATGCAAAACCACTATGTTTCTCAAATGTCCTTCAGTTTGAGGGCTCTCTTCACGTGAAAGATGGAGTCAAAGCTATCATCATTCTACATAGTCTAAAAGCTGCTTTTCCTCTCAATTTTCTTGCTAAAATTACCTTCGAGACAACACTTTCCCCCTCATCTCTAATAAATTATTATATAGCAAGAGCTATTTCTTAAGTCTAATGAAATCTGTAGTGTTCCAAAAATGTTAAGTTTGGGGTGCTATTTTTTCATTTCTTTATTATTTCTCTAGTAAATATTTGGAGTTCCTGTTCTGATCCTTCGTTAGACGTTATGCTGCACATGTGGACTCTGGCAAGTTGAGAGCTGTGGGAGTAATTCTGATCTGAAACAGCCTTTTGGTAAACACAAAAATGAGTGTATACCAATTTCAGAACCTCTCTATCTAGAATTACCAAAACAAACAGCTTTGAAATTGGAAATGTGTTTACCCTGACCCTTCAGCCTGGCAGAGCAATCTGGCCCCATGGAATGGAAACTATGCATTTGAAACATGACACGCACTACAAAAGTTTGGAGACCAAATAAGGAAAAGGCTGAGAGCATTCTGGCTGGAAATACACCAGGAAGGCAGGAGAAGACCTATCTGGATTCACAAGATAATGTGGGACCCTTCAGTTGCACAGGGTCAGCCAGAAAGCTCTTAGTTTTTCAATGCAAGCAACTAATGTAACTTCAGGAGTCTGGAATCCCATGAATGCCATAGTAATACTAATTATTTTTTCAGAGGCATTGCAAATGTTGCAATGGGAAGTGCGATATGCTTTTTTCTGTGCTCTCTATTGACAATAAAATAAGAGGCAGGTTATCAATCTTGGAACTTTTTGACGAAAACTAGTGTATCTTATGCTGCATAATTTAGATTATTAAAATGCAAGCTACAGTTGCCAAGTTTTCAAATTAAATTTACATGTGGGAAAAAATATGATCACAAACTTTAATGACTAAATTGTTTTATTAGATCCCCTTGAAAGATTATAAAAAATAGTGATAATCTGTAATGGGTCACAAGAAGAAGTTTTGTGCATGGTTAAAACATATGGAACTAGGCAAAATTTTTAAATGTGGTGTGGCTGTCAGGGTTGACCACTATTTTACATACATAATGGGCGAGAGCTGACTGAGAATAGTTTATCTTAATAGTAACTATAGACTAAGTGCTTAAACATATTGTTGTTTTATTTTTATTCAGTGTATTTATAGGGATTCTAAGAAGCAGGTTATCTGTGCATTGCAATTTTATTTCCAACATAAACTAGTGATGTGAGCCTGTGAGCCAACTTCACAGATGGCATAGTCAACTTTAACTCCACTTATTTCTATTGTGCTGCCTTTATTTAATCCACCAATTATTTCAGGATTAAATCTATAATTTCATCTTTTCCTTGGTATTCCCAACCATTCTAGCTAGAGCTGTGTAACTGATTTGTAGCTATAGTCTGGATTGCATTCAAGGTACAACTGTGACCTGGTTATATCCTTCTGCAGATGTATTTAGGCACAGAACAAAATTATAGGCCTTCCTTAGAAGGATAAACTGCACAGTGGAGAACTTCTGGGTGGAAAAGCAGAGGGTGCTGAAGATCCAACAGACACAACTGTTGTCATTCTTGCATTTGCCTTAGGTCTGTCTCTAGGCTGATCCCATGGACTGAACACCATGGCTGAAGGATGTAAGGAGAGCTCACAAAGTACATGCTTTGGTTTAGTTTGATCCGAAAGGATCTAGTTTGTGCACATTGAGTCTGCTTTGATATGCAGACCAAGGCACGGCGAATAGGAACAGCGAAAATTTAACTACTGGTTTGAACTAAAATGCTAATGTGGAGGCAAGATATTCAGTCATTTAGAACCTGAATAGTGGTTTAGACTATCTCCTCTTTCAGTAGTCTAGTTTCAAGTCAGAATCATACAACCTAACTTCTGTGTATCTGTGAAAGGTAACCCATGATGCAGGTCTGGAATTCCTTCCAAAAACCACTCGTTATCTCCCCTCTTTTTTGGTTTTACAATGTCCAAGCATTCCTCCGCTTAGAGAAGGGAAGATGCACTGAAGGGTTTTCTTTTCTTTAATACTGTCAAAAGAAAGCTAAGATATGAATGTAATTTGCTCAAAAAATCCAGTGCAGTGAGGGAAAGAAAAACAATGAATTTTCCAAAGACATTGTAACACTACAATAGACAAGTTACCAAATTAGATAGAAGAGAAAGGAAGAACTATTCAGGGCTTCTTCACCTAAGGACTTTACAATATAGACAAACCAATGGATTACAGGATTTTTGTGTTTATGGTGATCTCTAAACTACTGTAACTGTGTTAAGCTGTTGAGGTGAAGTCTGAGTCTGTAGGAAAAGCTTAGCCAGTCCTTATCTTTGAACAAATTGAGTATTACTGAACAAGTGTTAATGAACAAGTCTTCACACATCTCATACAAACACTGTAGCCTGATAGTTTCCAAACCTCCGAAAGGCTTTGCCTTTTTGCAGCCCATGAATATTTCAATAGAATATTGTTTCCTGCTTCTTCATCGAACAGGTTATGAACAGGTTCTTTGGTGATTTAATGAGCACACACCTAGTTGATGCAGCAAAGAGCAGAATTGTTAACATGGACAAATGACATCAAGTCTTTGACTCAGATGGGGCTTTTAGGTGAGTATCATCTGAAAAACTTACATTGGCAGCTCACATATTCCTTCTTGCACGTTCTAGCATGGCAGTGAAACTGTTCCCCTCACCAGTCAACGTAAGTGCCCCATCTGAACATACACTGTCTAATCAAGTCTACCATTTCTAATAGCTGTCAGACTTTTAGGACATTTATTCAACTCTTTGAAGAAACTTTGGGCACTGCTGGCAAAAGAAAGCAAGCAAAGCCATTTCTTCAATTACAGCAGAGTTTCCATGTGTACACCAAGCCGTGTAGTGACAGTAGATTTACAACCCCCGTGACTTGGAACTGAAAATTATTTATATGCAGTTGTTTAAAAAGTAATTTGGGTTGATATATCATTGGGCACCTCGTCAAATCCTTTTCATCATTATACTATGTGAAAGTACAGTCCCATCAATTGTTACCTACTTTTTCTTGGTCACAGCAATGCACATCGATGCTGGTTGATTCTTTCACTCCTTCACTGCTTCCTGTAAATTGGAATTAAGGTTATTTCATGTCATTACCATATATTGCATTTTATTTTGTTATATATGCATAGGCATGTCTTTTTGTGTATGTATCCTATGCATTATATATCTGCATTTATATATGTGTGTGTGTGTGCATGTAAAAGAACAGAGAGAGAGATGTCTGTGTGTACAGAATGAATGGACCTCAAATAAATATTTTACTGCATGGCTGTTGTTCTTTCTGCCACGAGAGATTATCACATAAAACATTTGCCAAGATATTGTGGAATAATTTCTTTGTGGATTCTATGAAATGCTTCCCTGTATCAAACTTCTTTGTGAGTGTAGCTTTATAAGATAAACAGGCTGAAAACCAACCTGTAAATAAGACATGGCTTTCCCATATTGCATTATTTTTTTCTCCTCTCTGTAATCATCCTTTTTTTAAAAAAAATTCTCGTGATGTTTTGTTCTTCCTCTTCAAGATCCATATATACCCACTTATAACAAAATTTGAAGTAACTTCTGAAGTTATTTCATAAAACGAGGAAGGTGAGACCCTGGCTACATTCTCCAAGGATTTTTTGCCTTTTATCATTTTCTTTTTCTGAAGCATCATCAGTCACAGAGGAGGTGAACCTTGTACTGCGCAATGCCAGGCCTGCAGACAGCTGTTAAAAACTTCTGCTGCTGTGACTCCATGCAGTACTTTTCATCACTGAGAGTCTTCCTGACTGCAAGTTGTTCTTTTTGGTCATTTGCTACTTGAATTTTGTTGCTTCACAGGCTTGTTTTCTGGGAGTGCCACACTGGTTTATAATTCTTTCTCTCTTTGAAACACGAGCTCTGTCACAGCTGAGCACATACAGCATCCCTTGTGGCGTGTGAGCCACGGAGTGGTCACTCCTGCCTCAAACTTGGAGAACTAAAATAAATTCTCTGGCTATTTTGCCTCCCTTTGGGTTCTTTGCAGAGAAACAGCATTGAGAAGAAAACTGCAGATCTTGACTGCAAATTACCATAAAACCTTGTAATAAAGCAAAATGAACTTCAATGCTTTAGGCTTCCATATGACCAAGCAGTAGGAGTCCTCATCCATTATCTTTAGAATTCTACCTGCTAATGAGTTCTGTGATCCAAATGCAGCTTATCAATGCTAGTCAACCTTTGCCTCTTCTCTCTTACAAAGTCTGTGTTCTGAGCCTTTGGGCTTGAGGAGTGTTGCGAAGACAGATGCTTTATAAAAGAGTTGTTAGTCTTGTGCGGCCAAAGATTTGACAACCTGAGACCATTTGCCAGTATCATTTCACATTCCTCAGGCATATCCTTCAGACACAAGGAAAGATATGATACCTAGGCTAGTTTTCTTACAAACCTGTGAGATATTATGGAAAAAATATTTATTTTATTACAGCTTGAAACAGGACATTTCATCTAAATGTTTTTTAGAAGTTATTTTTACACTATCACGTTTCAAAGTTGGCAAATATATGAATACACAAACATGAGCAGCGGTTGACATAAAGATACCTGCATTTATGTTTCTTAGACAAGTTACTTAATCAGTTTAAGAAGCTATTTATTCAAACACTTATTCAGAAGCTGGAAGAATTTCAGACTTCGAGATGCATTATTCTCTGAATTGAATTTAAAACTGCAGCTGACTTCACACTGAGGTGTAGGTCCCTGGTTTAAAGAGGGAGAGGCAGACTATCCTTCTTCCTGACATTTTTGATTGGATTAATGCCGGGTACAAATAAAACTATTCTGTATCTCTGAACACGGACATTTTTCAGAAGGACAACAATGCATGCTGTTTAAATATTAGATATCCATGTCAAATGTTCCTTTTGCACATATTCTCTCAGTATATTGGCATTACCTAGGCTTAACTTACTGCATTTCTTCTTGAGGAATTTGAGAACTATTATTTTCTGGATTCGTTTTTTTAGCATTGATAGTTTTGTCACGTCATTCACTACAGCCTTCTGCTCCTCTTTGGGAAGCATTACTCTACTGGAAAGTAGCAATAGGATTTCATGACAGAAGCACGTTATCCAAGACAATCGATTACAATTGTAATTTCTCACAGATGCTTTAACCCGGTGGGTTTAAATTGATATCCAAGTAAGTTTTAGGAGACTTCACAAAATGGATGTGTATCGCCACTCTACATACGGTTATCTTCCTGACAGTACAACTTATTATCTGTAAGGAAACACCATATGGCTTTAACTCAGATGAGACAGCACCACTGTGTAGTAGATGAATTTCTCTAAAGCTGAACAGCGAAGCTATAATGCACCATGCTAAAAAGTATATGTGAAGAAACCAAGAGTGTTATAAACACAGGTGACAGCCTGGCAGGCTTTTCTGGAAGCATCACCTGGTCTATCAAGATGAGGCATGATGAATAGACATTGGCTGTGCACTTTCCTTACTTAGTGCTTGGTGATGTTTATGTTACTTATGCAGCCGGGTTCTTTGGTAATACAATTAATAATGTTGTCAGTTTTGACCTCTAAAGACCTCTGCAGTAAATTACATTCCCCAGTGCTTTATATTAGTCAGTTGACTCTAAATCTGTGGGAAATACATGTATTATAGAAAAGGTTTCTTAAAAGTTGTATTTCCCACTGGGCTGCTGTAGCAGTAGACATATGGCCTCCTGTTATGTGTAAAAGTTAGCACTGTACAAAACCTACTCCAGCTCTCATGAAATTTATTAAAAACTGACTCAAATAAGAAACCTCACCAAAAAACTCAAGTAGAGCCATTTTTTCTTGGGGTCACGGTGAGATTTGGTTTTTTCCAATGTTATTCAGTAAGCTGTTTGTGCCTTGGCTTTTGCGAACTGATGCATTGCTACTTTTCACCAAAACATTCTGGTTTGATATTTTGCTGAAATACCTGTGGAAATTTTTTGTCAAAGTGGCTTTTGTTGTAATGTTTCCACTGGGAAAATAAAGTTTAAGAGAGGGAAGAAAATGTGTTTCTTGTATGACACAACTTTTCTTTTTAAAATGCAAATACCAAGGTCACTAGAGGTGAGTTTAGCACTTATTTCTTTTGAGCCTAAGCTAGTGACACTTGTAAAATGGGATGGGTGTTCAGGTGAGACATCCTTGCCTTTGCATAAATAAGATTCCCTTGAGATACTGTTGAAAATATGCCATTTCTGTGACCCACCCTGGGTGTTGATCGACTGCTAATGCTTTCTTTTCCACTCATTTTTTATATACACAGGAACTGCATCTTTTTTTTTTTTTATTCCTATCTCAACTGTGATTTTTCTGCTGCTAGGGCAACATTTTCCAGCAAACTGAATTTAAAATTTTAGAACCCCAGGTGAAAGCTGTCCAGGACCCAAGCGTTCAGCTACCCAGTCCCAACACAACACACCGTCAAACAACTCGAATTTATGCAACCACTGTAAGGTTTTCTGGAAAACAGCACAGGAAGAATATCGTTCTGACACATTTGTACCGTTGATCTTCTTCATCACTGATATCACTGGCAAAAATGTAGTCCAGAACTTCATTCCTCTCAGTCTCTCCATGGATATAATGGTAATTCCCATTGCAGAGCAGGGAGAGAAGGAGAAGAAAACCCAAAAGTAGTGAGACTGGGTGCTCTCCCATTGCTTGCTGGAGTATTTCCTGAGAGAATGATGTTTTTATCTGGCATGTGAAAGCAGAAGTATAACTTAAAGACGTCAAGTATAAGACACTGAAAACTAGGGAACTGAAGTCTTGACCTTAACAAGTGTGAAATGGTTGAGTAAGAACTCCTATACATCTTGCCAAGTTGCTCTGTTCTATGCTGAACATCCTAATACTGTCAGGAATTTTTTGACCTTTCTTGTGCCCCTGTAGTTACTGAAGAAAAACAGCTTAGTGCTGTTCTGAAAAGCTCCGTGGTAACAAGACTTCAGCAATAAGGAAAGCAAAACAGAACTGGTAACACAGAAAAATGTATTTAATGCTCTGAATGAATGCTAACTAGTCACCTGAAACACTGTAGTTTTCATGCTACCTGTTAAAAAACGGCTGTAGAAAGAAACCAAATTCATTGGGGAATAAACAAGTGTCACACACAGTAAAGTAGAAGTACAAGATAAAATTTAATACAAATTTATACAGGTTTGGTGTTTTTATCACAGTGCTAATCTGACCTTGGTTATCATTGCCCCAGTACAAATAAACTGAGAGATATTGATGTAGAAGCAAGTATAAAAAGATACAGGCGGTTCTCCATTTAGATGGCATATTGTTGTTTTCTGTTTATAGTAACATAAATGTATATGAAGACTCTTTGGCTTCCCGCATCAAGAGAGGAAAAAAAAAATATCCTTTTATTCAAAATACTTGGTATACAGAAAAGAAAAACAGGAAGGTCACTGATTTGGTCCATGGCATGATTCTGTTGTGCTCCAGGCATCATTGTACTAATATGCCTGGAAGTCTTTGTAATGCCTCATTCAGGGTAGATGGGTTTTGTTCTAATTGCACAGAATAGTCTTAATAGGGATGTCTTAATCTTCTTTTAATGTCAAGTAAAAATAAGAATGACTGCATGTATAGCAATGAAGTTCTGCGATCTTCAGGGTGTATATTTTCCTTTTCTTCTAACTCAGCTGGAGGTCCTGAAAAAATGCTGAACAATATTTTTCTTTTCATAAAAACAAGAGCACTAATTAAACAACCACTGTCTTAGTAGTTACAAAGAACAGAAATATCTGTCACAATAACTTCGATACAAACAGCAGTGAGGAGCCAGAATTCTTCCTTTAGATACATTCTTCTGAGCAACATTGTTATGGCCTTCGGTTGTGAAATGTTTCATACTCCAAGATAATACAAAGCAAGCACAGCGACTAAAAGCTGCACCTTTTTGACATTTTTGGAGTTATTGTGGCTCATTTTGAAAGCTGGTATACGATGCTCAATTTTAATGTTTTACAATTTTAATGTTTTACGGGCTTGAGTTTTGCCCTTTTTTTGTAAGAATTTTCTTTTCTTATGTAGTTTTTTTTTCTTAGGTAGTTTTCTTAGGTAGTTTTCTTTCAATTGATTTCTGGAAAGATAAACATTTATACTGGATACCTAAAGTGATGAGTCTCTTGAGTATTGACGCATTGATTACCACGATAATTGCAGAAATTGATCATGAAGTCTGTAAATTATCCAGTCTTTGTAGAAGAAAATGAGAGATGGTATTGCTGGTATTTATTTCCTTTGGCTGTTAGAATTGTGAAGCTGAGTAAATCCCTTCACGGAGTTACAAGTAACAATATCTTTTTACATTCTTGAGAAGTAATGGTCTTAACAGGTGAAAGTGGTCATGGAGGAGGAGTTCTGCTGGTCTTCCAAGCTGACAGAGTTTTCTGCCTGATATTTTTTTATCCACCTGCAATTTTCTTGAATAGTAAAAATGCATAGAGGTTGCCTCATACATTTATAACCAACATCTTTGGTAGTTATTGAAAAAAATCCCTCTGTAATGAGCCATATTATGCCAAACATTGCCTTGGTGAATTTGCAGCTATTACTGTGAAAAAAGTGGAATCATTTGAAGAGAGCTTAGATGGGCTGACCAAATCAACTGTATAAAGTAAATAATTCCATAATTTCTTTACTCTGTTTCCCTTTCCTGCTGCTGCTCTCCTTCCAGCTCCTTGAGGTTCATCCCTGATGTTCTTTTTCCTTACAGTTGTCCCTTTCTCCATCAGTCTCTCCTCTCCTTTGTGTCTCTCAGGTTTCCTCCAAAGACACTGCCTATGTTTAGCCATCCTCTTTTCAAGGCGCATCCTCCCAACATTTACATTAGGAAACAGAAAAGCATAATTCACTCTCACTCTCTCTGCAATCTATATGAATTCTATTTTCACGTTGTCGTTTATGTTTTAAAACCCCTCAGATTCTTCTCTGTTCAGCTCTGCTTCATTTTGGGATCCCTGGTACAGCAGAAGGATGTGATTATTCAAGGAACAGATTAAAAGTAGAGCTAAATAGAAGAGATTTCTGTTTAGAGCCAAGCAAATACGGAGTAGAGGAATTCAAAGCAGGGAGTCAGGCTGAGGAAGCAAACACCAAGAACCAACCAGATACCTGTAACTGGTCTGTTTGAGAGCTCCCTGCATCGTGCCTGGGGTTGCATTTCCAGATAGTTCACTAACAAACCCACGCTTCCTATCAGTTCTGGAAGCTTGTTCTTGCCAGCATCTTTAACTTTTTTCACACCAACCTTTTGTGAGCAACATACTTTTTGTGCTCCTTTATCCACGATGTAGTAAAAATCAGCTGGTAAATAATGTTTGCCAAATAGTCCAAAATAGTTTTCAATGAAGCTTTTTTTTTTTTAAAGTGAAAAGTGATCTCATCCCTACACCACTGTTCCAAATAGTACCACTATTTTTATTTTTTCTTTATATAACCCTTTTTTGTGTTGCTCTGCCTTATATAGGTTTCCAGTCTTATTCAAGGTGGAAACTACTCCTAAATGATGTGAACAGACATATAGGTGAAATGAGGGTAAAGGAGAAAGGAGTAGCTCATAGCAGGTTGGAAAAACAATCTGTGATATCAACATGGTAAAAATATATTCTGTTCAGGATGTACACATATTTTAAACACAGCGAAATCAAATTTAAAAAAATTTAGTTATAACTACCATTATAGCTTACAGGGCTTTTCAGTATTTTTTTTTGGTTTTGCAGAGGGTTGGGAGGACAAGGGGGATTGCAACATTCTTCTGGCTATCCAAACGTATTTCCATTGTACTCTTGTTCACTTTAAATACATTTCATTGTACAGGGCTTTCAACAGCTTGGTAAAACGCTTCAGATCTGAACTCTATCACTCCATTGACTGAACTTTGCAATTTAAAACTAATGTGCTGTTGCACTGTCTACAGGCACTCCTAATGGACAACTTTAACATTGTTTAGATGCCAGGTAATTTGTTACAACCTGAATTTCCTCTTCTACTTAATGGCTGAAAGTTAAATGTTTGCCATCAAAACCAGTGGTCTGTTGAACATTGATCCATGTGAGAACAGTGAACCTCTGTCTCTGCAAATTTGTTAGTCATCTAAGAGGCAAAGCAAAGCTGACCTTGTAATGTCAAATCCCATTTAGAGCTGCTGAATAGGTTGGAAAGAAGGTACTTGATACCTTTTGAGCAGTATTAAAAATACACTGCTGTGCAGAAGGATGAAAGCCTCAGTAAATTAATGTGGAGAGTCTGGCCTTTCCAAATAATTTATAGTTGAATTTTATCTTTTAGGAGGAAAGCAATGCAGTTAACAAAGGTTGTGACTTCAGTAAACAGTTTCAGAGCAGGGATGCTTCCAAAGCTGTGGCTCTGCCCTTCTGTGTTTTCTTTAAGTTGCCTTTCCTTAAGCCTCATTAGTAGTTGCACTTTCTAACTTCACTCAAACTAACTCACACTAATCTGCTAAAACATCCATTTGAAGTTGAAATATCATATACCTGACTGCATTTTACTAAAATATACAGATTTCCCCTAGTATACATGTTACTTAAATTCTTCTTATCCTTTGGCTACAGGCCACAGGAGCACCTAGACACAGAAGTCATGAAGCTGGGGCTGGTGCCCAAGGTGACACAGCTCATGTTAACACTCAAGATTAGAGTTTCCTTTTCCCTGCCAGGTGATGTGCTGTCCCCACTCAATAAATTCACTCCCCTGAATGTCAGCTATGAAGCTTTTAGGGCTTCTAGACTTGCATCTTTAGGATCCGATTCTCAAAGCTTGCAATTTGCTACATAATTTACTGGATGGGTATCCACTTTATTTAACTAAACTAGCAGGCATTGTTGCTATTTTAACATTAGTTTTTTGCATAGTGGGAATTAAATTTTTAAGGACTTTTTTTCCAAACCTCAATAACCTATCGAACTGCAAGTATTTAGACAATCAAGCATTCACTTGTAGGTATTGCACAAGCTCTGAGCAAACGCAAGAAGGATCTCCCTGCTAGAATGTCACTGCACCTTTTTTAACACATATCTACTGGAAACACCCGGGGTAGGATTTGAAATTGAACCCAAAATTTCCTTTGAAGATCAGTAACAATTGATCAGAATTGTCAGAGACCAGTGAAGAGGGCAGTTGCTGCATACAAACACAAGATGTGACACTGATGGTTGTGTGTGCTAATATATTTATGAATCTGGGCAGAAAGATGATCAGATACTTCATCTGTGCCTAATCCAATTTCATGCATGTTCTCACCAGTTGTGACCTCTTTGCATCGCTCCAGAATGTTTTGCCTGAAATAGCTTGCCCTCTTCATCCCTGTATTTTTTATTAGGCTTCTGCTGTGGCCAAAATCTACAAAATCTAACTATGCAGACTGTGGAGTGCAATGTTTTCTGAGGAATTTAAGTGGAGCCAAAAATCAGGCTCCAATTAGACAGCTTGCTACATTCTCACCATAGAGAGGAGACAGCATGTAAACTACCCATATGCATAAATTATAATCTCCTCCCCTACCTTCCATTTCTCAGCTTGCCAAGTTTCTCCCTTAATGAATTCTCCTGCCCTTTCTTTGTGGCTAAGACTGAGGGGTTTTATCCTGTGAAATTAAAAAGAGATGGGCACAACCAAAAAAAGGCTGATCCACAGGGACCCGAGCAAGCAGGTGTATGGGGTTTTTTGTTGTTTGAGTTTTTTTTCTTTTTCACTGAGTCACTGGTGGTTGAGAGTGACAATGGGGAGCAATTAGTGTTTTCATAAAACCTAGACCTAGGACTGAGGAGAGAGCAGGAAGCAATTTATCTGTGGTGAGTAAGCCTCAAGAGTCATCATTTCCCTGTTTGTGTTTCAGTTCAGATGAGTGCCATCCTGTTGTTTGTTTTATAAACTGTTTAATAAACTGTAATGTTTATTAACAGTAATCCATTAAGATTGTCTCCTTTGAGATTTTTTCTGTGCAGTCAGAGCTCTACATTTCAACCAGGAACCCAGTTTTATTTTCCTCTTGTTTCTTGCTTTCACACCCATTCAGAAACTTTAATGATTTTATCTAAACTTTTATACCATGATGCACAGAGAAAGAGCTCTTCAAGCTGTTTAGACACAACCTCTGGCAGCTCCAGCCTTGCCACACAGAAAAATAATGAAGTCTAGAATATGTATATGTAAGCACTATCGTCTGAAATTGTAACAGCTCAATTTCCTTGCTAGGAAGTGGGAAAATTAGCTATGCTATGTCACGTGGTGGATCGAGGTGGGAGGTAGCACAGGTGGTCATAACAACTGCAAAGGTTTCATTATGGAAAGCTCTGCTCACTTTTAATAAAATTGTCCTTGAAACCCAGCTAGCCAGAAATTAATAGGAAGCTTGCAATGATTTTTTTCCTCAGCAAAGCACTATGAAATTTCGTGTAGGGAAAATCACTTATCGGTGCATCTAAACTGAGTTTTATTTTAAAATACAGTTTTTAATTAAAGTTTGCAATCCTGAGCCTGCTGCTAGTACCTGACACTTTGCTGAAAGGTCACATCACTGGTGGTGTTAACGGTATGAGAACCTGATATAGGAGATTACGAATGTTCAAATTGTGTTTCAGTGCAGGTTTATCATTAGGGAGGGCTGCAGCCATTCCTCGCTAGAGGCAGGTTTAGGGATGAAAGTGAGAGGCTCGTTCTTTGGCATAACTGTTGTACAGGCAAACCAGGCTGGTTCCTGGAGTGGGTGTGTGCAGGGAAGGGGCAAGGGGTTGTCCATGATCTCAGCTGCCTCCTTTAAGGAGGGTGTTGCTCCAGCAGTCCCCAGCACAGCTGCCTCTGTGCTGTGCTGGGCAGGGTGGGGATGGCGACTGGGGTGGGCAGTCATGCTCTAACCACTGGAGGTGATAGGGACAAAAACTCCACCTCACTGTCCAAGCCCCATGCCTTCTTCTGAGTTGTCCTTACTAAGGAGAGGAACTGCTTCACGTGGCTTGTGCCCCTTACTCTTCATGTGACAAAAGTGACTTTGCCTGTACTGCTAGAAAGCCTTGAACTGGCTTGATTGCAGCTGTATCTTGCAATATGAATCAGAAGGTCCTCCAGCAGCTTTACTGCAGCTGACCATGATATGGGGGGACAGCAGAGCAGTGGATGTTTGCCAGAGGAGAGATGAGCTGCGACGATTTCCAGAGTGGCATTGCAGAGAACTGAAGAGAAGAAAATTTCATTCCGAAGCTGTAAAAAGACCTCAAAAAGAGAGTTAGATGTTTATGCACGGGGCTGGTGTTACTGTATTCCAAGCTCCTGAAGCAGACCAGCGTCACACCTCCTGCCTCTGGAGCATGAATGAAGAAGTAAAACAGAATGATGAACTTAACATAGTAACTAGTGTAACTGTGCTGTTGCCTGAGCCGGCAACCCAAAGGTGCTGCTGTGCAGGGGCAGGCAAAGGACAAGGCTTGCAAATCCTCCAACATGGCAGGAGGAAGGTGTTAAGGAGGCCTCGGAGCCAATGTTCTCCCAGCACTAAGCGCAAGACTAAGCTGTCCAGAAACAACCCCAAGGATAGATTGGGTACAGCCTTATTACTCTGGTCATAACTCTAAATTACTATGACTTTAAAAATATATTGGTCTACTGAAAGCTGAAAGTAAGTGGAACATATTGCCATTGCCCGTGGGGGTCTGGAACAGAATCACCACTGACAGCAGAAATGATCATTTGCAAACAGAACAGAAACCAGACTTCTGATAGTCAGAGGCACACGCTTCAGAACATCTGCCAGATGAGCCATGGCACAAACTCCAGTGTTAGGTTATGTGTGTTGGGCTGTTGGGGTTTGTTGTTATTTTCTTTTAAAATTGCTGTTGGGTCTCAGACAGCAATGCCTCTTTGTCAGAGCCACTGGTGAGGGTGAGGCTCCCACCAAAATATTTAGGTCTCTGAGAGACCATATTTCTGAACTTGTGTTATCAATACGAAAGTGAATTATCAATAGCAGATAAGTGTTTCTAAGAACTACTGAGAGGTTCAGAACACTTCACAAAATAAATAAATAAATAAACAAAAGGGCACCTTTAAGAGGTGTTTGTTTAGGAATACAAAATCTGAGCCATAGCCTTAGCCATATTGAGGAAACCTCTATGACAAAAAATACTACCTGCAATAGCTGAAAGTGGCTATACAATGAGATAACAAAAATAGGCTTCTCTCTGTTTACTTTTCCTGTATAGAAAAGTAACTGTGTGTTCTGAACTATCAGTCTTTTTTTTCCCTGACGTATCCTTTTCTGTAAAAAGACAAACCAAACGAACTTTATAATTTGGAGCCTTGGGAACCGCAACACTTTCAAAAAAGTCCATGGAAATTGGTGGTGAGAAACAGAGGTCTTAGATCACAGTGATATCAAAAAGGGACCTTTCTCATTGCAGAGAAATACGTGCCGTGGCAGAATAGGTTATGCCGGTGTAAGGCAAAATGGGAGGGAAGCAAAGGTCTTTCTGCCCAAGACAGCTTTATATGGGCAATAACGTCCCCCGGATGAGCTGGCTGAGCCTGGGGACATGATTCATCTGGTACTAATGAGCTTTTTGCTGCCTCCGAACAGGTGAGACAACACAGGGTGTCTCAGATTAGCTGACTACAGTTAGCAAGTTGCTTTCATGTGTTGGAGACTTTTTATTACACTGACTGTTATTAGGGCTGTGTTTGCTTGAGGAAGGTGGAGGAAGTGGAAAACTGTTATTCTAAGATCTTTGTGCAGAGGTTTGTGTTAGAGGTTCAAGGCCAAGCAATAGATCTTCGAAACTGAATGAGTTTCTCAACACAGCTTTTGTGTTGCTCAGCAGCCAGGCAACCGACCTGAAGATAATGGCTTTTGAGAAAGGTAAAGACTAAACAACTTTTGGTTTTCTCATTAAAATCTTCTCATTATTTAAAAAGAGATTCACCTAAGACAGCAAGCTGCTGTTTTGTATTTCAGCCCTCCTCTGAGCCTGGGTCTCTGAAAAGTCTATACTGTCAAGCAGACAGAAAGACCAAAAAAAAATGGTAGTACTTGTTTGCCCAAGGTAACGAAGCACATCCAGGAATTAAATCCAAGCTGGCATTTCCCCTCACACTACATATAGCCTGAGGATTCTGTTTTGGCCATCAGCAGACTACTTGGTACTTGTGTGTAACCCTTAGTTTTTCTACTTATGAAAAAAAGTACAATCACTGATAACAGTCTCAATATGCCTCGTCCTTTTAAAAAAAAAGTTAACCACTGGAAGAGGCTTTGCATGTAAATGAGCTTCAACCTTCTTCAGGTTTCAAATCTAATCAAAATGGATTCAAATTTCTTCTAAAGAATATGCAAACTAGTAGGTCAAACATCCTTCAGCCTCTAAGTTTATTGCCAGCCTGACGTCAGTCTGGAAATCCCAACTTTCTTAAGTGATGATAAATGTTGTCTGCCAATCTCTTCCTCTGAATAAACTCTGTTTGATCTGCATTAATCACACTTGGCAGAAGCTGTTCAAGCCTGCTAGCAGCAATCCTGGTGAACAGCTTGGCATTATTGCTTAATAATGAAGTGGAACAGAAAAAAAAAAAAAGAAAAAATCATGAAGGAGCCTCCTTTTCATTCCCACCCCAAAGTTAATGAAACACACATTAAAGTGTAGGGTTTAAAATATTCAACAGATCTGAAACCATCTACTTGTAATTGTATCATTACTCTCAAGGACAAAACATGACCCTTTCTTTTTCACTTTTTGGCTCTAATGCTATGTGCCAGAAGTGCACAGAAAGAGAAACACCAGGTACTTCTATAATTTTTGCTACTTTTTTATAATTTTAATAAATAAGCCTTTAACTTTCTGAATTAGTCTTGACAAACTTTGCCCGAGAATGTTTGAGTCATTATCGTTTTCACTACAATATGATCAAGCACAGTTCCGAGCTCAGCAATTCCTGTTATTTTTCTTTGTAAGGAGAGAGGGTGTGAGACAGGTCTGTGCATCACTTCAGTCCAACAAACACTATTGTGAGGGGCTCTCCTGATATTTAAGCAGTGACTGGAACACATGCTGAGTACTTCTATAAAAGTGCCAGGCCTGGTTGCAGGTTCTCATCCAGCAAATGCTTCAAAACCTTTCTCAGTAACTTCACTTGAGTGTGTAGATGCACTAAACTCAGTGGGGCTGTTGACAGAAGAAAAGTCCAGCACAGAAATAAGGCATTGATAGAAACAGCTATTAGAGTACTAGGGAGAGTGAGAAATGTACTCCTGTGGGGTTACTTTTGAATAAATGGGAAGAGGGAGCAATAAAGAAAGTGAGCAGGGAGGGAAGTGCAGGAAGTACAGGCATAGCACTGAAAAATGAGATGTAAGAATGGAAAAGAAAAGAACACCGGAGACAAGGGAAAACCAGAGTGAAAACACTTGGTTTTACTTGTGGCCAGATGGAGAAAATAATGGTTTAAAAAAGTGAAAAGTCTTCTCCAAAACCTCCGATACAATTTCTGGGAATACCTGGTGTGCAGGGCCCACTCAGCAATGACTTGCAATGTTTTACTGAGAAATTTCTCTTGTAAAAAAGAGCATTGGTAAAAATAGCATGATTGACGAAGGGAAAACCACCAATGACCTTTTTCCTTTACAAAGGAAGGATATTAAACTTCTCTAGAGAAGCTGTGTTAAGTAAAGCACTTAAGTAAAAAAAAAAAAGGCATATTTCTTCCTAGTACTCCAACAGATTCGGCGAATCCATTCAGTTTAAATATAAACTTCCTCCTCTAGTTTATGATATACTCTATTATTTTTTGTTTTCTAAATATAAATTGTGTACTCTGAATTCTGGGTGACACATGTTCCACGAAATCATTTAACATCGCAGTTGAAGTAACAACATTTCTATTTTTCTCAGGAATTTATTGCATTACAAAAAACTTTATTACAGAAGTGAAAGGCTTAGGATGAATAAATAAAGAAAGTAATGAGGACATAAACACATATTAGACAAGACATTAGCACAATGTATGATGTTGTTGCTGAAGTTTATGGATTCAGACAAGGAAATCAAGAAGGAATCAATTAAATCATCATGTTTTTGAAGATGTGTCCAAATACCTCAGTTGTGCTGGCCACAGAAGGTACTTTCGTTCTTAAAACAAACAGACAAGTTAATCACTGAAGTTTCAAAAAGAATCTAGACATTAGACAGTCAGAAGTCTATGAAAATATTTAATTAATTACTAGTGTGCCAAAATATCTCCTGTGACTGGTGACATTCGTTTTCCCTCTTGCAGACACATACACACAATGTCTCGTTAATTTAAAGGGATTTGCTACATAGTCATGTCTCCTGAAATTCACTTTTGGCTAAGCCCACAATTAACCCATGCTTTTAATTTTATTCCTTTAAAGAATTACAGGATCCAAATGGCAATATATATGTAATGAATACCGTATTGACTCAAATTGCTCTCCCCTGTCTAAGAAGCTGTCAGTTTAATGAGACATCACAAATAACGTGCTATCTGAAAAAAAAATCTCTCGCCTGTAATTGCCCAAAGCATGCTTTCTGTCTCCAAGCTGCATTTTCACTGCATGCCTAATGTTTTTAAAGTGGTGTTGAATGTAATGCCTTTTACTCTGAACACTCTTCACTTACTGGCTCGAATTTCCTTCTTGATATAAGAGGGAAAAGTTGAAATTGCTTCTAGACATCTAGGGAAACCTCTAGAATACAGATTAAATTCTTTACAAGATTTTGGTAAGTTGGGAGTCCACTCTCTGAGAAGCAGGTAAGCTAACCAATAATGAGGTAATGTTAATTACTTCATGTTCTTGTTGAGATATATATATACACATAAGAACTGGCTAAGGCCATATTCTCTTTTCTCTGGTATTCCATTCTTTTTTCCTCTGGTATTCAAAGGAGCTCTTCCTAAAGCCTCTACTGCAAAACTGATTTTAACCACACAAAACAGGAAGAATGTAAAAAAGGAAACAATGTATATGATGAGAAAAAAGTGTATGAAAGAAGAATCTAACAAAAAAGTATGGACACAAAAGCATGACCAGTAAGGAAATTGTAAGTCCTTTCCAAGTCAGTACATTCTGTGAAAAAAAGTATGGATAAAATTTTCAAAAGCATCTTATTTCCAGGTTCCAAAATGCTAGACTACACCGAATTAAAATTTGCACCATCTCCTGGAACATCTGCTCTCAGACATATTTTAAACCCAGGAGTCTAAAACCAACCAATGCCCAAGCGCAGTTTTGTTAGAAACTTTTGTATCTAAATGTAACTGGTCAGACAGAGAGTAATTTATAATGGGATGATATACACATACTAGTAAATATAGTGTCTCAATTTTGTTTTGTTTTGTTTTTCTGTAAATGGCAATGTTCCTGTAATTTCAGTTCTCTCAACACAACTGTTCTGTTGGAAAAGGATAATTTATGAGGAGTGGTACTATTTTGGAAACATGCAGCTTTTAGTATCAATCTGAATTTTTCAGATAAGGGTAAAAATTGTCTTGAATATATAGAACATAGAAGACCTTTTCAAAGGATAATGTAAATAGCAGGCAACCATTGAGGGTTTTTTTATTTTGTTTATGAAGATTAAAGGACTTATTGCTTTTCTGAAGTGAAATTCACTGCCCAGGGGAGAAAAAAGGTCTGCTTACAGGTACTGTTTACAGATACATCCTCTATGGGGTAAAATGTCTGAGGAAACTGCTACCTAGGCTGCTTGAAAACTTGGAAGTCTGAAATTTTTCCTTACTTCAATGTGAGATATGTTTTAATAGTCATATATTTATACCATAGAGAAAAGGGTTCTTACCATTAAATTCACTTAGCAAATCAAAATTAAAACAGTAAGTACTTTGTTTGCTTCCTTTCAAAACCTATTGTCATCGCAGAAGAGTCAGGACTGTGAAGTACTTGGAGATTAGAAAGTGATCTCAGGATAATGAACAATGAATCTATGTGCAGGCTGAACAGATGAATTTGATCAAGGTGTTATGTACTGTTATGGAGATGTAGAAATGATGGAAACACACTTCCTAAGGTGGCTCATCAGGATTTCTTATGAGCACATCTTCGGGCTTCTTTTTTCTGCTGTAACCTTTGGTGTTGACAACCAAATCATTCCCCGAGTTGTAGCTTCACAGCTACAGGCAGCTGGGATGCTGAGGTGAATGTACTTATCTTTTCAAGGGAGGAAACCAGTAATTCTCATGGAGAGCTCAAGGACTACTAGTCTGAATTTTCCTCCCATATGGATTGGACTCTCCGGGTAACCTGCCAAGTCTCCCTTCTCACCTCTTTTTTTTTCTTTTCTCAAGTCGTGGCTATGTTTGCTGTTGGTGTTCACTAATGACAGATGTGTTCACTAAAACCCTTTCATTTCTGGTGACAATGGTAGTGTTTTTACTGTAAATTTATCTAGAACTTCTGACAGAAATTGAAGTGTAAATAAATAAAGAAACAGGGCCGGTCAGAGTGATGTCAGATTCGTACTTGTCTTCCAGGTAGCTGGCAGTGACTCAATTGCTTCCAAATAAATGCCATCTTTCTTTGACAGAAATGGCATTAGAGTATCTAAAATGACATGAGAACCTTTAAAACAGCAAAACACTGCAAAAAAAAAAATACAGTAATTTTGTCACTTAAAAATAAAAATACCATTTCAAAACCAGAAAGAAACAAAGACAAAATATATTCAAAGTCGTTTTTTTTTCAAATCGGATCACACACGGTACAGATAAAACTAACAAAGTATCACCTGACCCCTGGAACAGGAAAAAACCCTGTTTGAACATAAAAGACTGAATTTGACAGGATTATTTGTGAAGTGTTGTTAGAGAAATAGAAATGAGGACAGCTCACTTCAACAAATGCGTTCAGTAGTGGTTAGCATCATTGCTCTCGATAATTAGAAATAACTGCAAATATCTTTTTCAACACTGAGATATAGTGAGAAGCACCCAGGAGTAATATTTTCTTTTCTTTGGCATATAGGAAATTGTTAACTTTTATTTAAACTGTGCAAGTTATGCTGTTGATTCTAGAATTTGGAAGAGCATGAGTTTGAACATGTGTGAGGGTTCAATTTCAATATCTCTTTTAATACATGTAGCCAAGGTTCTTTTACCTCTTGGTTTAACTCTCACGTATTGCCATGGGTCTTCCTTGGTAGTAATTATTATTTAGGAAAAAAAAAAAACAGCATCAAAATGTGAATGTGTTGGAGTTCTGATGGTGAATACGGGGACCTGCCTTGGTAGTGTTATAAGATTTGTTAAAATGCTTGCCAAAAAGATGGGATAGTATCAGCACGTCACATATCTCAACACAGATTCCCTTTCAGGACCTTGGTTACTATTTCTTCGAAGAGTTGATTTAATTGTTTATAGCTCTATGAGCTCGCATGGCAGACCTCCCTCTTTATACTCATGGGCTTTTCAAATACCAGTTTTCTGGAGACAAATGAGACAGATATACGTATATTAATTTGACTGTTATGACGTAGACGTTGAGATCCAGCTCTGTCATCATTTGTCTTTCCACGCTATGCTTTTTTTCTAGGAATTTTAAAGATAGGATCAGTCCAGACAAGACAAACCCTTTGCAGTTTTAGGGTTAACTGCGTGTTTGACTGCCCACGGGGTTTCTTTCAAGGCATCTCACTTAGGCATGTGACCACCGGCAATCCCCTTCATCCCCGTGGCCTTCATCCCTTGCTGTGAAGGTGGATTTATGGGTTAAGGCCCTTGCTACAGTCTGACTTCAGGTTACTATTTGCAGTCTCTCGCCTTGCAAGGCACTGACAAACGCACACAGTTACGGCTCCTGCTTCACTTTGGTACAAACAATCAAGTCTGAACCAGCAGCAGACTGATCCATTCCTTGTAGCATTAACGTCCTTGTCCTGTAGCAACGGACAGAGAAGTTTCATCTTTCACTGAATATGTGGAAAAGAGATCAAAATTTTCTCTTCTGTAATTGCACCTGAGCTTTTTAATAGAAACAATAAAAGGAGCATACATTTGCTATTGACTGAGGAAGGAAAGCTAAATTCTCTGCCATCTGGGGATTTCATCAAGCAGCAGTTTGAAACATTCCGAAATGAAAGTGAGCAGCCCGATCCACGTGTTGGCAAAAGAGAGAATGATTTGAATTAAATTTGCTACTGTTAGTCTAAGACAGTATTGGCCATCA
Source organism: Cephalopterus ornatus (assembly GCA_013396775.1). NCBI lineage: Eukaryota > Metazoa > Chordata > Aves > Passeriformes > Cotingidae > Cephalopterus > Cephalopterus ornatus. The sequence goes on along the minus strand of VZRE01005144.1, from coordinate 142,844 downwards.
TAACCTTGGAGGTAAAAAAGGTGTAATTGCTTTCCTGCAATGAGAGGTGGAGTTCACATAGGAATACTTCCTAAAAAGACAAGGAAAGCATCCGCCAACAGCCTACTAATGCAAGCCAAATTATGTGCCCATAGAAATAGACACAACCCCATTGACATCAGAGGCATTTTATCCACTTACAATAGCAAATATATGCCTTCTTACTGAGGTTTATTGTTGTACACATTCTGCCCTGGGGTCATCCTGTAATTACTATAGAAAATAGTGTACTCACTTGATAACTTCTTCGAGCAGAAAAGCAATTAGCCTGCCAAGTGACTTGATGTTCCTAAGAAGGTACTGAAGTTTTGGAGGCTGGAAGTTTCAGTAGAAAGAAATAGAAGTGGGAGAGGGAAAATGTCTGGCTGGCATGGTTCAAAGGAGAGGTCTGTGTAGGGAGATAGAGATGGCCATTTTAGGGATTGCAATTCCCAAAAAACCCTCAAGCTTTAATGTGGTACCAAAACTAGAAAATTACTTTGCTAGCCAGCTCTTTGCAGTACTGAGAAAAACAGCTGGGCTTTCTACCCGAACAATTTGCTTAGGCTATTCTTGGCTAAGTGAGCAGTAGCCACATTCTGCAAGATCAGTTGTCGCATCTTTCTGATCTAAAATATTGTCGATGCAAAAGGGAAAGAGGCCCTTCTATACAGAAGAGCTCTTACCATCTGAATAGCATTGTTAATATGCAAAATACTGCTTGACCAGTGCTTCAGCTCTGGTTCACTGGATTAGGATGGTGCTGGTGAGATCTCAGTTTATTGGGCACGAAGGCAGAGATGGAAGCGCTAGTAGATATCTCAGATTGTTGCAGTAGTGTTATCACAATAGCACAAAGTGCTATTATTTTGTTATGAAAATCAAGACAATTTCTCTCAAACAGAAAATAGATGCAACATATGATGGACTGTGCAACGTTTGAGAAGACTGCTTAGGCAGTTGGGAATGAAAGAATAAATTAAAGTGCAGCAACCTTAAAGAATAATAACCATTTTTTGACTCTATTAGAGGGGAAAATGATTTTGCAAAGTGTGATTTACCTGGTTCCATTGAGCAGGCTGTATTGCGTGCCTCTGTTGCATTTTCTTTTCTCTTTCTAACTGTTCAAAAAACAATTTAGAATCAATATGTAGTGGAATATTGGAATGTCAGTATCTATTGAAAATAAACTGGTTTATGCTGATCTAATATAATTAAAATCAATGCACATATCTTTAGAAAAATATGTTTTCTTTTGTGGGTGAAGCCATATAGGGTTATTGGGTGGATAAAATGCTCCCAATTGACTGCTTTTTTAGAGAAAGTGTTTATGTGATTTGAATCTCTATTTATTGATAGCTAATGTTCTTTTTTATCTCATGCAAACTAGATTAAAACCAGAAAGACTTATAATTTACAGAAAAATGTATTTTAAGAGATGGGTCTACATGTGTATAAATAAATGCTGTTGTCAGATTGTACATTACTGACATGTAGATGGAACAAATAACATGTTAAATCCACATATATCTAAAGACTTTATGTTTTTAGACACAGGAGAAAGGTTTAGATTGTATTTCCCCACCTACTTGCAAAAATACAAAAACAAAACCCTAGCCATTTGATAAAAATATTGCTTTTAAAAATCCCAATCAAGGTCCTAGGAGGCTCCTACCAGCCTTATTTCAGTTTTTGTAAATCACTGTAAATTCAGAAGGAAGCGAATCCACGCAATACAATCCCTCTGAGGAGACAAGGAACACAGCCTGTACCTAAGAAAAAGCAGGGTTAATTCTTTCTTCTGACAAAAACGGACATTTATCTAAGTTCATCAATTCTTCTTGAAAAATCTTCACTTTTTAAGGTAAAAGGAAGTGTGAGTGGAAAAGAGTTGCAAGACAACATGAGTTCTCACTATTCCTCAGAGATTACAACTGGTGGGAGATTTTCTGAGGGACTAAGAGAAACAGGAAGGCAAACGATGTAGGATGTCTCATAAGAACACCATTTATCCTTCTCTACTTTCCAGTTATTGCAGGGACAGCATCCTGCAGATCCCTGGCCTTAAAATTAAGGAAACCACTTACAGGCAAAGTTTTATTTATGGCACATTCTTTGGAGCATGTATTATTTTTCCGGGATATTACTTGTAATGAACAAATCCTGCAAGTGGCAATGGGCCACACCAGTGGCCTTCCGCCAGGAGAGCTGAATCCAACGCTCAAGTTTGATTCACAGGTTTAAAAAAAGGCACTTCCTGCACTAAGCAGTGACCAGGACCTATTGTACTGACCAAAAAATACAGAATTTTGTTGGTTCAGTTGTAATAGTCGTACCTAAAAGCGCACTTGGGTTCCTTTCACCCACACATATGCAAAAATACTAGCATCTTTTGTATTCTATTCACTGGACACACAGGGAACACAAGTTTCAACTTCAAAGCACGTGTTCTGTTTTTGAGGAGATACATACTCAAAGGCAGAAAAAAAAGAAGTACTCAAAATTTACATGCCCTTTCTTAAAGTTGTTATTTCTGCATGCAGGGTTTACACATGTAAAGGCACAGTTAAGCTATATGTAGAGTTAAGAAAATTCAAGTGTAAGCCCATAAGAGCTGCAAGCTGGGAGTGATAGTTATATGCAACAGAGTTCAGTCTGCGAGTATTTGACATCCATATGCAATGTCAAATAATTTTCTAAGGCCAGATAGTCATGAATAAAAGTTCATAGATTAATTCCACACTTTTCTCTGCTACACTTTTTAATGAGTTCTCTCACTTAGATACAGATTTCCATAAGGCAGCCTGTTAAAAATGAAATTGAGATGCTTCCACCATCAGTCTGAGCATGCTGCGACATCACAGCTCTAGTAGGGCAAAGTAAAGTTTTAGTTTTTAGTTTTGCAGTGGGTTTGGATTGCAATTTAATGACATATTTCCCTGAGCCCCTTCAATCCAGCACAAAACATTTTGTGGTGATGCTTGTACGAGGTGCACTGTGTACGGCCACAGGTAAAAACGGTGTAATGCAATTTTGGCAGCTAATTGCGAGAGCACAGCTTCAATTAATGCTTGTCCTGTCGCTACAGAAAAGTGTACACACAGGGGAAATGTCATGGAATTATCAGAGGTGACTCCTGAAGCAAGCTCTAGTACCTTTTTCATTTCCACCTGTGGAAGTTTCACAAACTCACCCCCTTGTACATCAGTGTACTTGCTTTGGTGCATCACCTTCTTTAGGCTGCATTTAGAGCAGCGTTCCCCCTCTCATTCCACATGCACTCCCAAATTGCCCATGCTGGCAGCTGTTTGCAGTGAGCTAACATCCCAGTTTTAATAAGCTGGTTTGTGGAACTTTTTTTTTCTCAAGGCATATCAAGCATTACAGACCTCTAATTAGTGGTACTTATAGTCAAAGTTCAATAGTCAAGTCTTTTGAGGCATTAAGAGATTATATCCTTTAACAGCTCTGAAATTAATGGAAAATATCCTTATTTGCTTCTCATTTCTCAGCTTTATCAATTTCAGGATATAATTTGGTGTCATGGAATGTGTGCATTACCTGCTCAAGAGGCTATACTGGTGCACTGGCATATCACCAGAACAGGGAGAAAGCTCTTGTCTGCCAAAGAACAGTGAAATCCAAAAAACTGAGTGAATCAAAATTAATGTGCGTGTGTGTTTGTTTCTGCCAGGGAGAACTTCTGTTTCTTTATCCTTGGCTATGATCTTGCAATACATCAAATTGTCCCTTCTCTTTCATTTGACTGACAGCAAAGCCAACACTTGCTGAAACTTTTTTTTCGTTCCTCACATTTCTTATCCCTTTTTTTTTTTTTTTAACTTCATTTTTTCTCTCTTCCTCTCCGGAGATCCATCACAGCAACATGCAGCTCCCAAGTGCAATCTTTGATTTGTTTGGCAGTGTATGTCTAAATCAAAGAGAAGGGACAGAAAGTATCCTGACTGATGTGCAACCTTATAATGATTTTTTTCCCCATAATCACTCACAGAGAGATGGCTAAATAATTACTTTAAAACAGGACCTCAGAGTTTCACGATAGTTTTCTGCATATCAAAAGCTCATCTCATTCTGTATTTCAGTTGCAGGAAATACTCTATCTTGATGATCAGTCAGTCAATTAAAAAAAAAAAAAGTAAATGACTACTTAAAATCCAAAACAAGGAGTCAAACCCTTGAAATGTACCCTAAAAAATCCAGGATCCCAGCTACCCCAAATACTCTTTTCTGTAGCTAATTGTAGTAGTAAAAGTCAATGAAGATTGCCTTGAGTTATTTTCCCACCAAATTAAGGGTATTGAGGTGCCAGTATACCTCGGGCTTTACAGATCATATCTGATGTATCTGAAATCTGCAGTGTAAGACCATTTTTTTTCCCTACTGTGGTGTTCAATTGAAGAGCAATTTCAACTGTTTGTTGTCAACATCAAAAGCATTCAGCAAACTACACTCACATCTCATTTCCAAGACAGCTTAGCCAGAATTAAACTTTTCTTTTTTTATGGAGTTGCTTATATTTTGTAATTATGGAGGATATTTATTTATCTGTAAGGTTTGCAATTCTGTTTCCAACGCATCTATTTGCTAGATACACCACTTTGCTTACCCTATTGCAGCTTTAGCTGTGTTTCAGTACACATACACACATACACACACACATATATAACCCAAATGCTTATTAAAACACACTTTGTTTCATTGCTGTGCATATTTTGACACATTTAAAGAAGGATGACTTCTCAGTTCTTGAGTGCAACTCTGCCAGAGTTGAAGGCAGTGTGCAGGAAACATCCCACCGTATTTGCATCTTTGCACGAGCTACACTCCTGTGATAAAGTTATGGCAGAAGAAAAGGTGTCAACATGTGCATTTCTTCAAAGTTGAATTAATTCTTTCTCTCTTTCAAGTTCTTAACAATTTTTTTTTAATACATTTGGCTTTGGTCAGGTACCCTTGCTGGACACCCTCAAGTGCAAGCACGTTTGAAAGCTACAATCTGAGCCATAAATCCCCAAATGTCCATTTCACTGTGAGACCCCCTTGGCACCTAAACTTTTATTTTCCAAGCTGTTTGAGTTCTGCAAACGTATATACCCAGTAGCACAGCCATCATGCCTGAGCTAATGGCAACAATTTCATGCCTTAAGACCATTTTCTACGCTTTGAGAAGTCTGTTCTGCTGGGCAAATTCAGTGTATTGCCTTTGCAATTACAGCAGTGATGGGCACTTCTATCAAAACTGTAACCAGAGGAGATGATGTCATTCTCTAATTTTTGAACAAGTTAATAATATGTCTTCCATCTGGGAAACAGAAGACTTCCTTTCTTAAATATCACCTATATTGCTTTCCTACCAGATAAGCACCCTCATTAATAATTAGAATCACAATTTTCTTAATTTCCTTCTGTTGTGTGGTTATCCCTCTGAATTATGGATATTTTTGCAGTATGGTTGCAATTAAAGTGTTTCTTTGCCTCAAACTGGTGAATGGCTGTCTGCATAGCACATCACACAGGAAGGTCAAAGCCGTGAACTTAAACTACTTCTGAGTAAGGAAGATCAAGAATTGTACTTCTAATGCCAGGTAATTTTATCTTGGCATAATTTTAGGGTGGTGATAATATGCTGCCTTCTGGTCCTACTGCCCTAAAACCCAGTCATCATCTGCAAAAACTCACTTTGCACTCACATTTCGTATACAGACCATATAGATTATAGCCCTGAGTCAACATTTCAAATGCACATCTCTTTTGGGAACACTTCTGCTGTTTGGGCAGTTATGAATCTCACTATTAGTTGAAAGTCTTGCTGTTTCTGTTCGCTTAAGAGAGAGTTTCGGATCTAATCTGGATTTAGGAACACAAAATTTGGCACTAGGTTGCTCTGGCCTTTTATTTGTACACAGTTACTGTAAAAGCAATGGGGAACCCAGATTGCTGAACTATGCACATGGCCTTCATTTCTATCAGACTTGCTTGTGCTGTATTAAATAATTATGCAAGCATGAAAAATTTGTCAGAGACAATAACGAAAGACTTTGAACTACCAAAGGAATGATAACTAATTTCATTCTCTTTTCTATTAGAATATTCATAAATATGCTGGACTACTTTATGGAATCAGTAAAGTTCTTATTTAATGTCCATATAGCATTCAAAATTACATAATAACATAATTATCACTTATTATTAAATTTTTTTCGTGTGCATATGTGAGTTAGACTTTGCTGTTATTAGCAATTCAGCGGGTGTGGAAAATTATACAAGCCGGCATAAAAATAGAATCCAGCTTGTTGTAATGCTTTTAATATTCAAAGGATCCCAAAGTACTATATAGAACATGTTGTTGTTAGGTATCATTAAAGACCTCCCATTAACTGGGGAAAGATAATTGAGAAGATGTTTCTTAATGTAAAACTAAAAATGAAAAGCATTCTCAAACAAACTTATCCTACAGAGAACAAGCTGGGGAGAGAACTGACATTTGTCCTCTCTTGGTCAATAGATGCTATTAAATCTCTGAAATCATATTAAGCAATATCTTAGGGAACTGACTTAAATTCACAAGGGGAATAAAAGAGAATGAAGGCAGATATTTATTCTGAAATTTCATACTATTGCAACTGTATTTCAGAGTCTGATGACATACTATGCACATGTTATTATTCACCTTCGGTCAGACAGCACGGATTGAGAGAGGAATATCATCCCAGGCATTAGCCATTAATCTGGGTCTCTCATTGCTTTACTGAGGTTTAGTTTATACAGATAATAACTCCAGGCCATATTTTGACACCTTTATTCATGGTGAATGGCATCTTATGCAGCATCAAGTCCCACTAAAATCAGAAGGTTATTTCCTGCGAAATGCATTAGTCAATGTAGCGGAATATTGTCCTGTGGCAACATCTGCAGATGAAATTGTACTGTAAAGCATTACTGCAGCAGCCAGAGCAGGGTACCATAATGGCTTTGTATACAAATTTGAAACATATTCTGAGATAGTGGCTCCTGATAATGTCATTTCACTCTCTCTTTCATTGTGTGATTCCTCGCCACAGAGCTGTAATGACAATACAACACTAACATTTTATCAAAAACTGACAGTCAAACTATGGATAAGAGTTATCAAAGTTTTAACACTGAGACATGTTTGGGACTCAAAGTCAGATAGAAATTTAGTGTGATGATCTTTAGAACTGCTTTAGTTTATTGTAGACCATTTTGTGACTCTGTCTTTTTCGTTGTTTTTGTATAGTTTTAATGCTATCTTTCACAAACAAAATCACAGACAATTCTTTTAAAACCTACTTTAAACTCCTTTTTGTGGTAAATTGGGCTCTTTTGGAGCCATTTCAGTCTACTTGAGTCTGTTCAATAGACATAATATTGGAAAATATTATTGTAAGGCCTGTAACTGTAATATTTGCTAATGATGAGTCCCACTCTAATAACCTCAAAGAACTACATTTCCAAGGAACTGGTTTTGAGGAAATTAAAATAACAGAGAAAAGATATGGCAAAAATTACCAATGGAAAACCTGCAGTTCAAGAGAAAATATAAAATTTTATTTGATTTAGTCAGGTACCCAGTTTTAGCATGATCTTAGCAGCTTATGTAATCAAAACCCCCTCACATCAACAGCTAATTCCTGATAATACAATAATGAATGCACATCAGGTACTCTTGCGAACAGATAATCAATGTTGACTTCAAGAATGGGAGTTAAAGAAGAACCTTGGGCCTGACTTTAAGAATCTTTGCCATTTGATTTTGTGGTGTTACGTCTGTGTCTTCAGCAAGATTTCTTAGGGGGAAAACAGGTGCCTGTGCATTTGAGAACAACCCAGGATGTCATATAAGGTACTGAGGGAAATGAAGTAGAAAAAAGCATTGCACTGCTGCCCGTGTCTTTCAGAGGCTTGATTTCAGTGCTACAGACATCTTGGAGAGAAGCTGATCACGTGTTGATTAAGAGCTGCTCTGCTCTCCCAGGCAATAGTTCTCTACTGCTGTACAGAATGTTATCAAGCTGCCAAGGTTAGTCCCTACATTGTGATTTTTGTTACCATAGGACCAAGAGCTTGTGTTCCTTCTAGAAACTGGGAAAACCTTTCTGGAGTCTTTCCAACATTTTCGATACAAGGGGTAAGGCCTCCTTCCTCGGAGTGTTGAACCCTGGTAAGATCTGTGGGCTCCTGATGAGAGTTCACTGAACAGAATTTCACAGCCCAGAAAGTCAACTTGGCCCCCAGCTCCTTTTCAGGAGCTCCCAGTCACTCTGTCTGGAGTAAAGATGGGCTCGTGCTTTGAGGAGGAGTGTAGTAGGCATGGGGATTTATCAAGCATGCTGAGAACAGTCATCAGGCACTGAAACATGCCAGAGGGTGTCTCCCTTCCACTCAGACAAGAAAGGCTGTTTTTTTTCCTAAGATGTTTTAGGACCGTTACTTTTTCCATGCTGAGAACTTCTGCATCACTCAGTTTATCAGTCAAGGACAAAATGGTTTTGGCCATAAAACATGATCTCATGCACTCCTTCCTCCATCAGACAGTTCACTCACTAGATCCTTTCATGACTCACCTCTCTGGTTTCTTCATTCTTATTACCTGTAAGGGGGATTTTAAGGGAAACTATTAGATGATCCTCAATATGCTTATGTGGTTCTTTGTTGTGTGGAATGTCATGCTGTTTGCATCTTCCACTGTCTTACACTATTACTCAACAACTGCTGCCTGCTCTGAAGGTGTTTTGTGCTTTCTGTCTCTGTTACTGCCTTCTTTTCCTTTTCTCCCCTTAAAAACTGCTCATCCAGCATATAAAACTGAGATTTTTCAGAAACTAGAATGTGTCTGGTTATGAAACTTTTTCATGGGAATAACATTGAAGTGTCCATTGTATGAAGGTGACTGTCTCCTGCCCCACTTTATTCCATCTGCTACTACTGCCACTTTGCCAAATGTTTTCTGCAGAGCAAATAATAGTTGGAGTTTTCAACCCAGTAGTAAGAAAACCTTATCCTGCCCCTAGAAGCAGCTAAGATAATTTATAAAAAAAAATCCCCTCCCCCTCATCCCGCAGACTCCAGTACACACCAGAAATTAGTCCAAAGCAGACACAAACAGCTTGGAAAATGTGACATTAAGTGACAGTTTGATGACAACATCCTAAAATGAGAAGTGTTGTGCAGCTTTAAGATTGGCTGAAACTAAAGGCAGGACTTGTAATTAGAATCTAGATAGTGAAAACAGCACAGCTACTGACACCAGGCCTAAAATCTGTCCTTGGATAAGTATGTTGTAAGAAGTTCCTATCAACTTCCAGAAGAAAGATTTGCACAGATCCAGCTGTGGATTTCAGTCTGAGTTTGCAGGAAGTTATGTCTGATTTTGTGCTGGCATCATTATCAGTTAGAACCGCCATAATTTCTGTCATTGTATATGCCATGCTATGAGAAGAATAGACATCAGTGGCATGTTAGGATAGTAAAAGAGATGAAAAGTGTTAAGTATAATTACTTTACAATATAATCAAATTACAGTATTGGGCACTATAATACTTCATGACATGCACAGTGTCAGAGACAGAAATTTTGATTTTTACTATTGATAAAATTATTACTTTATTACTTCCTTGAAGTTTTCATTCTTCTTGTGGGAGAGCTCCAGGGAAACAAATGTGAGGTAGAAGGAGTTGAAAGGTGCAGCATGGGTGATGAATCTGCCAAGTTGATCACACTGTTCTGAGTTTAGTAGTTGTAGACAATTCTCTTTGATTTATTAAAAGTTAAGAATGTACATTACAATAATTGAGACCCCGGTAAGTACAGAGAACAAAAGATAGGACTTCCTTTGGTAGACAGAGATGTACAAATACAATATTAATGCTTAGTATAGGTAGTGTAATAAATTGTCCACTAAACAAATCTGAATGCACTGGGAATCTAAACCTTTCCAGGAACTGACGTTGATGCCAAATCAATTCATGTTCTGCACATAATATGAGTAATAGGAGAGAAAAGCAAATTGAACACTTGACTTCTGTTGTGGCTTAGTGATTGAATTCCGAGATTTAAAAAACATTGTCCCCCTACAAAAGTCCTTACAAACAAATAAGTGGCCTATAAGTGCAGTTTTAATACAGTTGATTTAGATACATTCCAGCCTACTACTACATACATATGCTTTTAAAATTTAAGACAATGTTTCCAGTTAATCCTTTTTAACACAATTGAAATTTCTAAAATATTTGCTCTGAGATTCTGCATTAGAGTTTAATCACTGAACTTGTGTCTAGCAATCAAAGAATCACTGCATCATATTGATTGCTACTGCCAAGTACCTCTCAGTCCTTAGGACTCTGAGCAATTTTCCAGAGGGATTGGAGCTAACTAGGGCCAGTACCAACTCACCTCTGTCTCATTCTCTGAGTGTTTGTAAAAGAAAGTTCTTTTCCAACAACTTGAAATCTTTGATCTGCAGACCGCTCCTCACAGCATGCAATAATTTAAGGGTTAATCTGCCTTATCTATTGCCCCTCTTTAAGATGGTCACCAAATTCAGCTCACGGATTTAAGTCTAAGACTTCTCTCACTGCAAAGCTATTGCACAATCTTAAGCCTATTTTGCACCCTTCATTCTTCCAGCAGATCTACAATGACTTGATTTTTGGACTTTTCAATAGGACCATCTCCTTCCTAAGTCCTATACGCTGTCATTTTATACATACCTGTGATGTTGGTCTAAGAATAGGAGAAGGGCCTGGTCTCATCAGAGCAGGAGAAAAGCTTGTGCATTTCAAAATCTGATCACTTCTGTGTTATGACAGTTTCCCTAATAAAAAACATTCCCTCTCCCATAAGATCCTGCAACGTTGAATGCACCTGTATTCTGGGCAAAATATCTTGCTATGGCAGGACTTTCTCCTCTGATCTTTGATGTGAGATAGAGCAGACAGGGTGGCTAACAATGAGAAGTTACATTCCGTACAGTGCAAAGGCCCATTTAATCTCATGGGGTGCAGGGATCAACCTTAAGGTGCCATGTTGAAAAGAACAATAATAATACTTTAGCAAACAGAAGAAACAAACAAATTTATGAAATCTTGGCACCATTGAAGTCAAAACTTCCGTTAACTTCAGAGAAGCCACTATTTATATTCTCTTTTCAAATAGCGTAGAATGTAGAAAAACAGGGCCTGAAAAATTGCTCCATCAGGCAGACACAAAAAGCCAGCTGGCGGAATATCCTCCAATCGCCTTTAAGGACAGTTGCTTGGATCTATTATCTCCTTCCATCAACCTTCCAGTTTGAAAGCGGTGCCTAAGACCACAGGTAACATTACAAATAATGTTATGTTTTCCTTCTTCTAAAACCATCTGCTTTTGTACTGTCTGCCTGCACATCTAGAACAAACCTAGAACAGAGTAAAGCAAATGCTTTGAAGTCACACACCAGTCTCCAGTGATGAGGTGAAACAGGGATTAATTCCTTTCATATATGTCACCATCACTGCACTTTGTACTGGGAAGGAAATTTCTCCTTACAGTTTATCAGTCACATTTTGAAGCTTTTTCCCCCCCATTTTCCTTGGTGAATGTGAGGAAGCTGTTCATTAAAGTTTTAGATGAATGCACTGCATGTCATTGAGCTTACAGCTATCTAGAAGATGGGATGAACATTGCCTGCTTTCCCTTTCACTGTCTTGGCTTATGTGTACAGTTTAAAAAACCTTTAAGCTTGCAAAAACTGTCCTATGAGCTCCAGTCTCCTGAAAGCAAAGATGAGGCACTCAGCATCAGTGAGTCATGCTGCTCCCTCTGACTGAGAGTGCTGCTGTGTCTCTCAGCTTTTCAGTCTCCTCCCCAGGGGATACACCTTTCCAGAGGGCTCCTGGCACTGCTGGGGGCTGCTCTCTGGCTGAGCTGGTGGGATCACTGTACACAAAGCCAGGGTTGCAGACACAGCAGCCAAGGAGCACACCATGCACAAGTGCTTCTTCTGCTGTCTCAAAGTTGGGAGAGCGGGATGGAGAAGACAAGATCTGGGGTGCATTCTCTCTATTGCTTTTAGGTTTTGGTCTCTGACAATCAATTTTCCATTTCTCAAAGGCAGAGAGCAAAAGGGTTCACAGAAACATTATTTCTTGCTGTCCTTTGAGGAAAGGTCTCATAGCCCATGGGGTAAAGATGTTTGCAAGCAGCACAGGATCACCCCAACGGAATCCCTGTTCTTTAGCAGTGCTGTAATTACTACTTCTGTAGGAGTTTTTGTTCGTTTGTTTGTTTTCTTTTTCTTAATGTCTTGTTATTTGTAAGTATCATATATGTGTTTGATCTCTTCCCCTTTTAAATAAATAGCAGTTACACTGGGGAAGTCAAAAGAAGAAACAGACAAAGTTTGTTAGCGTTAAAGTCTTTTTTTTTTTTTGTCATCCTGTCAGCTTTTCTACATGAGAGAGTATAAGGTTTAGATGAAACAGCAGGACTGATCCTACATCAAAACAAGGAATGAACTCTTCTGCTTAAAACTGTGCTTATATTAATGCAACCATTGAATGGTAAGTGGATGTTTGAAGCTGAATGCTTAAAAATAGCATTTCAGCCATTTCAAAACACACACACACACACAAGTATTTCTGAGAATTTGACACTTGTTATTCATACCGCATTGTATGACCAACCAAGCCCTCCAAGCACAAACATCCGAAACAGCAAATCCATAAAAAACCATGCAAAACAGTGCAGAGGACGACGTGGGAGTTCTCTTATCTGCAGACATCCTCAGTAGTTTAAAAGCAAACAAACAAACAAAAATACATCACCTAACTGCTATTGAAAAGAAAAAAGAAGCATACACAAAGCAGTGAACATTCATTACAAGTATCTGAGTGAAACTGTGCAAGAACTTTTTGGCCCTGGATGCTGATTACTCAGTGCTTTGACTTCCATTTGAAGATTGTTGTTGTACTTGACCTGTTTATGTATTTATTGCAACATGTTTTCATACAAAACTTCTTTTTTTGGTTGGATATTTCAGTACTTTCTTTAAAGTGTATAGCATGGCAGTGAAGCAATAGATGTGGTGGCTTATAACAAGCTTTACAATGAGGCAAATATGTGTTTTGATCAAAAGCGTGGCTGAACTGAAAAGAAGGCACTGTTCCCATAATTTCTGATATAGGGTTTAATGCCTTTGTATCAGTTCTTAATCTCTGACCACAGAGACAAAGAGGAACTAGGTGATCAACTGTGGGTTTAATATCACAGAAAACAGCCTGCTTTATCAGTAGCGACTGTGCAAGGCTTATTACTGTTATCCCAAATGACAACAGTAGTGTCACTGTTGCCATATCTGCTGTGCGATTCTTCAGTCACATGCTGCCATTGCCGCAGTGCTGTGTGAAAGTGGGAATTGAATTGATTTGGGAATGTACAGGCAGGAGACAGGCAGCAGATGGAGAAGACAACAGAAGAGTAAAAAAGCCATGTCACGTTTCAGGCAAAAATGCTCGAGATGAGATAAAGCCACACATACAAACAGGCAAAACACCCTTCAAAAAAAGAGAGACTCGAAAGAAAAGAGTCAGGTGAAAGTTGGATGAATTGAAAGGATCAATAAAATTGTAAGACATTTTGCCGTTGTTAAAATTTCCATTCTCATCTCTGCTTTTTCCCTGTTGCATTGGACTGGTTACTGACTGACAATGTGATTAGGCTTTTGGTCTTTTGATTTCACAGATGAAAATGCAAAGTTATTTCAGTGCTTCTTATTTCCCACCTCTCTCACTTCATATCTTTACAGGTTTAGGATTGTTTTTTTTCCCTTCCGTTCTTTATCGTACCTTTCTCCACGAACAACATTTTGCATACTGAAATTCAGTACCCCACTGATGTGTAACCTGCACTAATATACCAGTAGTTGATATTTTACTCCATTTTTGGTAGGAAGACATCTGTCTTATGATGATCTTAGTCTACTGCCAGTGCAACCATCCATGTTCTGTTGTAACAACAAGAAGAAATAATAACTGAAATCAGATTCAAAATGAGGAAATGTTAGACACAACTGGGTCTTTCATATTCCTTACAAGTTTTATCCATCTCTACTATGTTGCAAGTGATTTTTTTTCCACAAGTATATGATTCTTTATATAAAATCTGTTTAAACTTCAAGTTAGAAAAAAGAAAATAAGAAGGAAGAAATTAATTATCATGACAATTCATCTCTTTTTCCAAAAGATTATTTTTTATATCCAACTCCCAGCAATTCGTCACTGTGCCACATTCTACTTTCACGTCTTTATAGGATTATTACTTAACAGTTTTTATTCAAATTTTTGATACAGCATAAAGACAAGACAAGTAAAGCCCTAGGGACAAAGCATTTGATTTATGTATTCTCTTGTGTATTATAGTAAACAAACAAAAAAGCAAATACATTTCCCCACCAGCTGTATAAAAGTAAACACATAGAAAGAAGTTGCAAAGGAGAACAGCATTAATGGCAATTTAAACATAACCAGACAATCAAAGCAATCTCTGGTGCAGTAGTACTTTAACAAGAATAGTGAAGAACTTGCTACAAGGAAAAAAAAATAACTTCTTGTCACAGTGAAATGATGACAGGGCCTGCAGAGCATGCTAAAAAGAGCAAACTAAACATGGTAATTAGACTTTTTGCTTGTCAGTGCAGCCTCTGAAGACTTAAGCATGTTGAGTTAAAATATTGAACTAGAAGAGAAATTGCCTGCAAGAGCTATGATGGCTGAATGTTACTGAAATATGTTTTGTATTTAAGTTTGTGTACTTTGTTTTTTGTTTGGTTTTTTTTTTTTTAATTCTTGTTACTTCAATCCAATGAGTTTATCCCTTTCCCCCTTCTGCCATTGCCAGTATTTTGGGACAATCTGGCTCTCAAAGAGTGGCACACACAGGCACAGTTCCCTCTGCTTGTGACAGCTGTGGGGAAATGATGTTATGTTACTGCTGCTTCAAACTGAGTTTCACAGTAGCAAGCAGCTCATTGCATAATAATGCTACGTAAAATGTGACCCCCATACCCTTAAACAAGAGGACTGTACTTTACTACCATAAGGCTTGAATCTTTGTATTCAACTGGAATTATTTCCTGTGCCACGGTCAGGGAGACAGCACCAAGTGTCTCAGTTATGTTCCCAATTTAATGATAAATCAAGGCGCAATTGTAATTTGCACCAACACATCTAAACTGGATCTTGAAAGCTCGTTTGTTCTGAGAGTCACTTCCCACTTTCTGGTCATGGTGATTATCAGGCTCCACGGAGACAGCAGTCCTCTGCTTGGAAAGTGGATCCTACAGGGTTTAGTGCCAGCTTTGATATACGCCCTGGGCAACACACACAGGTGCCCTGTGTACGGAGCCCCTCAGCTGCTTGGAATAAATTCTGGCAGAAGTAATTTGTGCCACAAATTACAAGAATGCTGGAAATGTCTCCTCATTTTGCCAGGTTCCTTGCTGCCAAGAGAGTTTATGTCAAGGACTGGTTCTGCACTCTGGCACATCACTGTGAGGCCTCAGAGTTATCACAGAATAACTCCCACAGTGCTGAAACCTTAGGCCATAGAGGGGTCCTGGTCCTGTAGATTTGCGGAGTATTAGGTGATCAGGTAAGTTTTAAGTAGGTTTCATCTTCTACTGTCCTATAATATTCTTGCTCCCTTGGATCTATTAATGATGGAGCTTTTGTCCAGTTGAGGCAGCCTTTCTCTCAGTACTTCTCTGGGACGTACCACAGTATCAGCAGCTTTTTTACCTTTTCTCCATTAGCAACCATTGCAGCTGCCTTCATTGGAAATCCTTCTGCAAATGCAACCTTACAGCCTCATCTAGTCCTTCCTGTCAAGCCTGCTCAGGTCTCTCAGTCATCCTTCTTTCTTTGAAAAGCAAAAATTGAGTGGAATTAAAGCTATATAGGAAGAAATTGGCCCTGCTTTCCATTTCATGAGGACTATTTATTCCTTCATACATATGTCTCTCTTCTGACTCTTCCCCCAAACACTTCACTTCCTTTTTTATCTATTTTCTCCTATAATTGTAGTGCCCCATGGTGCTCTTCTTCCTCCATATGTTTTTGTTACACACGTGTGTCACTTCAGCTGATTCCCTTAGCTCACAGCAACCTATGAAAACATCTCCTATTTCCTTTCCAGCTCTCAGGCAGCAAAAGTTTCTGCCAGAGAGATCTGAAGAACTTCCCCCCTTGACTTTAAATTGGTTTTGCACATCTCGTTTTCAGTAGAGAACTTGGAGAAGCAGATGAAAATAAGAAGCACTAATATTAAGAGACTTTAGTGCTATGAAGCCGGTCATTGAAATCCTGAGATTAGTTCTCTGAATACAGATTGCAAGCCAGTAATATACTGTTTAGAAAATGAAAGTAAAGTATGAAATAAATGTAGTGATCCATTAAAGCATAGTTAAGTATAAACTAAAGGCCACAATTATTGCAGAGTGAATTGTTTTTCTATCTCATCACATCAGTCACACTCAAGAAGTTAATGAATTCTGCAGCAGTCTTCTCATTTAAAATAGAGGGAATATCTCCTATATACTGAGGCACCATTTTTAAGGAGAGACCTTACATGGGAGCTGTTGTATGTCTATTATGAAAAAAAACCAAACAACAAGTCACAAATTTCAAAAGAATGACTTTTGGAATGAACCGAATCTGAAAAATTAAATAGAAAACGTTTATGCGAGATCAAGATGTGTGGTCGTGCCTCCACTTAATTTTCTTGGGGATAACAGAAATGCAGTAGTCAGCTCTGTCTGTACAAACTTGTGACTGCAGCTTCTGATTTGTTCCGCGCTGATATAATCCATCTGAATTCATGGTATCACCCTGTGCTGCCACAGAGATGACTCGTGGGAAGCAGAGCAAAATGCAACAGATCCTGCCCTAGTGCTAATGGGTGTGACATAACTTCTTTACCACAAGGTCAGTTAGTTAAGAGCAGATTGCCTATGACCTTCTTCTTGCTTGTAAATTTAATTGCTTTGGTTGTTAGCTAATATCCTGGAAAAAAGAATAATAGAATGTAACCAGCTGATTTATATTTATTTATTCTGTATTTGAATGTTTCACCTAGTAAGAAAGTCATTGCCTGAAATTGTGAGTGTTGCCCAAACATGAATATTTGCAGTGCTGATATTCCAGACTAGTTTACTGTACAATAGTACATTTTCAGTTGATGGTCTATGCATGTCTTTATTCAAGAATGCACTAAACATTGCTGTTTAAACATACTGCCTTTGTATTTGGATGTTATATACGCTTACACTCAAGTCCACTGCCCTGTGATGGGATGTGTCCCCAAAAACCTCCCTTTATAAACACCCTGCTCGCAAAGCAGAGATGGAGAAGCATTACAATTCAAATTATGGGGTTCACATAGGTTCAGTTGCACTGGTGTGAAACTGTGGTTATGCACGAAAGGTACTTTTTCTGCCTGGTATGCAGATGGGCAGGAGGGCAAGGGAACCACTGAGGCTGTGATTAATAAACAGATTTAATCTTTGGGGATTATTTATCTTACTCCCTTTAAATTATTAAAGGAAAAAAAAAAAAGGAGTGTAGTGTGTACTTCTCCCCAATTTATTTAGTCACTTGTAGTGAAACCAAGCACTAAGATAGGTTTGGTCTGGAAATTGAACAATGAGATAATTTAAAGGCAACAGGAGATGGTCCAGAACTGTGCACTGGCTTTGTTAATAAAATTTTTCTGTTATCTTGTTCGCTTTGCTGAATAGTCTTGTATCTAGCCAGGAATGTTACCGACTTGACAATCACTGAGACTAAGTTCCCAGAAGCCTCTTCCAGTCAATTTTGCAAGTTTGGCTAAATGAAAATGTTGGTCACTGTAGTGACACTGTCAGGAAAAAAAAAAAAAAGAAAAAGAAAAATCACTCTTGAGACACCCCAGTAGACAGGAACTTCGTTAATTAGCAGTGGGAAATGGGAGTAAGAACAATTTTCTTTTCACAGAGAAGGCATTAGGTTTTTGTTTTTTACCTGGATATTAAAGCAATAAAGCCTTGATATGTTAATTTGTTGGATCTGAATGTGCTTAGGCTCTGTGATGAAGCTGTTTTGACATTGGATGATGGGGATGTTTTGATAGTGCATTTCTGAGGTTGTGCTGTTTTGACACAAAAGGCTTTGACAAGATATTTGTAAGGTCACTGTGACCTACCACTGCTGTTATGTGGAAGTGATGGAAATGTAAATGTACAGACATCTAATCAATGGAATAAAGTACTGTGGAACATATGTAAATTGAGATGCAAATTAGCTAGTTTGGGTTATAAATGAGCATGTTTGAAAAATGCTTCACGGGAGCTTTCTTGGCCACCTTGGTTTTCCAGTCCTGAGAGGGAAGGAGTATTTATCTTTGAAAACCTTAAGAGGCCTTATAATGTCTTCTGGTACTTAACAGGGACCTACAGGAAAGATGGGGAGGGATGTTTTCTCAGGTAGTCTGTCGGTAGGAAACGAGATAACAGTTTGAAACTGCAAGAGTGTAGATTTAGATTAGATATTAGAAAGCAATTCTTTACTGTTAGGGTGGTGAAGCACTGGAACAGGCTGCTCAGAGAAGATGAGGATGTGTTCCCTGGAAGTGTTAAAGGGCAGCTTGGATGGGGCTTTGAGCAACCTGATCTACGTGGAAGGTGTCCCTACCCATGGCAGAAGGTTTGGAACAAGACGATTTTTAAGGTCCCTTCCAATCCCAAACGTTTCTGTGATTCTGCCATTGTATGAAAGCAGTGTTATGGCCTCTTTCTGCTTATTAAGACAGGAAAAATTGTATCTTTAGATTCCCATTTAAGAAAACTTGTGACTGTAATAACCTGCAAATCTGAACTTAACAAAAGGAACCACCTTTAGTGGGTCTTGTATAATCTCAGCCTAATTTCTGGTCAACCCCCAATGGAAAAGCTGCTGGTTCAGTGGCCGATGTAGAATCCACATCACAAAATTCATTTCCCCTCCTAAAGAAAAGAGGCTGCTGTCATTTCTGCTCCCGAGATAACACCAGGATAAAGCAGGCAGACTCAGCAAAGCAAACTGCTGGGCTGGCAAAACTGCAGGAGGCGGTGAGGCAACACCCAGTGAAGAGATGCTGCTCTGGGCTGTGGGATGCTTGTGGCTGTCTTTTTTTTTTTTTTTTGTTATATTATGCCAGGTCAGACAACTACTGAAGAATTCACAGGGGGCTGCTACACAAATAGAGTAGCCTGCTGTATTGGTGTGTTATGCAATTTAATGGATCAATATCGTAGTGGGAGAGGTAAGGAGTCCAAGGAGATTAGTCACAGAAGGTGAAGAGAGAGAAGAAGCAAGAAGAGGAACAAAGAAAGGTTCCTCCTCTCTTTCAAAATTAATATTAATATTGTTTTTATTTTTCTTTCAGATCTAGTCTATGTGCTTGTATATATTCGGGGTTTGCTCTTTATCATTATTATTATTATTACTACTAGTACTATTATTACTATTACCATCTTTATTGCTATTTATTTGTTTATTTATTATTAAAATATTTATTTATTTGTTTATTGTAATTATGTGTCTGGTTTATTGCTCTAAAAGCTTCCAGAGCTTGATTTGAGTTGCTGGCCAAAGAGCTTGTGCTAGCCCCTATTTCCAATCCTGTACAATCTCAGTTTAATCAGTATGGCAGTCGGCTAAGAAGAGCCTGTAGGTGGAAAAAAATCACTATAACCTGATGCAGTTGATTTTACTTCAGCACGGCCTCGAGACAAGCCGTATTGGCACATGGAACGTGTGTAGTAACTCCTCTTTCTCTGTACCAATTCACAGACTTGCAGATATGAATTTGTCCTTTCTCAAAACAATTTTAGAAAGTGTGCAATAAACCACCGTTATTCTTTAGAAGGTAAGAGCAAGTATTAAACAGATTGCAAACAAGGCAGCCTGACAGAGAAGCTTAAGATATCCCATTAAGTAAATGCCTCATTCCTTGCTCCCTTCTGTACCCTTTCACCCACCTTATCACTTCCATCAATCTTCAATCACTCTAATCATCTCTTTCCAGCCTCTGCAACCTGCAGAGAGCATAAAAAGCCCTGCACCGGCTTTGTGGTTTCATTTCTCTTCTCTTTGCTCCCAGCAACACAAATAAGTGATTTCACAACCGTTGGGAAGGGAGAGCAGAGGGGAAAAAAAGATTTAACCTACCTCATCTAATCAGAAGCTCCTAACAGATGGAGGGAAACTGCTCCCTGCGCCCAACAGGGAACTGAGCCAGGGTTCTTCCCTCATCACCAACTGCTGCCAGCTAAACATCTGAGTTTCCTCTCTTCTGGAAGCTTACAAAAGCTCTAATCCAAGAAACGGCACCTCCTCTTCCCTCCCTCATGCCATCTCCTTCTACCACAGCACATGGCAGAACACCCTTCCAGACAGATGAATTTCAACATTGTGACAATGTCTGAGTCACCACTTTCCACCCGCTGTCAAATCCACTGTNAGTGTTCACAGATGATATACATAGAAAAAAAAAAAAAAAAAAAAAAAAAAAAAAAAAAAAAAAAAAAAAAAAAAAAAAAAAAAAAAAAAAAAAAAAAAAAAAAAAAAAAAGAAAATCGGCAAAAAGTGGTAATACTTTCCCTTTCTATTATGTCATCTCAAGTGTTTTTTTTATCAAAAAGGTTCAGAGCACAGCTGTGGACCATAGTTTCTCAAATATCGTGAAGCAGCACATTTTGTATCATGAGGGTAAAGGGCAGAAATAAGGATAAACACACCTACAAATAGCCAAGTCAAGGAACCTATCTGTGATTTACAAGACCTAAAATTCAAGTACCTTTCTGGCAAAAGGTAGCATCTATTAACCATCCATTTGCATCTTTGTGGGCTTGCCTTTCCTTTTTGGAACAGAAATTTCATCCTGCACCTGACTAACCTCCAAACTGAAGATGATACCTTGGTCCCTGTCAGAGCACCAACTTCAGTTGCCAAAATTAAATCGCCCATCACACCAATTACTCATTTCTGCTATTTGCCATTTCTGGGCTGAGTAGCAGGTATACATGGGAGCATATTTCAAAGTCCAGCTCCTGCCCGCTCATCCAGATGGGAAACACAGCCAGCATTCCTTGGCTCCCATCCAACAAAATATTGCTGTGTAGAGGATGGGGCTGTCAGACTACCCAGATATGGGGCTATGAGTAGCCAGACCCAAGGGCTGGAAAGTCTGCAGTGCTCCCCGGGTTAGACACAGCTTTACAGGTCCTAGTATAGAAAATTCTGTAGTGAGTGAGTATCTTTAGTGTTCAGTTCCAGTGAGTTGTTAGCTCATGTGGAACCTTACACATAAAAAACAACTTTACCTAGTACTGACCAGGTATGATCTCTGGGCATTTATTGCAAAAGATATTCCCAGTGCAATCCACCTGCTGAAGTTCAGCAGAATGACCCTTGATAAAAATTCAGGTACAATTCTCTTCATTAGATAGTATTGTCTATTTCTTCTTCCTCAAAGGGAGGAGAAACCCGTTAAATACATGTATGTAAGTGATCAGACTCTCTGAGGAAGGGACCAGAAACAATGTTTGTTTCATGGAAGTTCATCAAGTTTTACTTTTGCGATTGTTTCAGTGCAATAATATATTGATAGTCAACATGATGCTCCTGCTCAAACGTTATACCACAGACTCCTCCTGGGTTCTCCCACATTCAGTTTTGAGATTCAAACACAAAATTCTTTTAAGTTTGCATTCAGCGTTTTCTTCAGAGACCTACCTGTGCATGCAACCACACACATGCGCATCCACCCCTCTCACATACACTGAAATGGAATCTAACAGTAAAAACCAAACAAGTAAAGTTTTAGAAGAAGGGACGAGAACAATACTGTAATTTCTCGCTTAATACCTACTGTTATTATTTTATATAAATTATTTTATGGCTTGTATTCCAACATTCACTGGCTAATAATTCCTTCCTTTCTCTATATAGCCAGTGTATTTGTCATATGCATCACAGTGAATAAGAGATGACTTTTTCTCATAAGGACTTCCATGTGTCCAGTAGCACAAATATCTAGGTCGGTGTTACAATTGCAGTCTGACAACTTCTGCAGAAAAATGGGTGCACTTTTTGTAGCTGATTTGTTTCTCCTGCAGAAAATACCTTGGCAACAAATCTGTTTTGTAAGTGTAATGAGATGTGACTTTCAAAAGTAGTAAATGGGCACAAATTGAAATGTAAAAAAAAAGTCTTTTTAAACAAAATAAAAATTAAAAAAAAAAAGAACTTTTTGGTGGTTTTTTTTTCTTTTTCACTGTGAGAGTGATTAAACACTGTCACAGGTTGCGCAGAGAGTCTGTTAAGTCTTCATCATTGGAGATATTCAAACCCCAACTAGGCATGGCCCCAAGCAACACATCTGTAGGTGGCACTGCTTTGAGTAGAGGGTTGGACTTGACAATTTCCAGAGATGCCTTCCAGCCTCAGCTGCTCTGTGAATCTAAATAGTCGTGCTCGCTGCACAGTCACAAAGGGGTAGTTTCCTTTTAGACAGCTGCATGAATTCCTCCCGTTGTCAGATTCAATAGCATCAGTCATCTCTCTGTTTTTGTAATAGCTAAAGCTTATCAGAAATAAGAGAGACAATTCAGAGGTGATTTCTACCTTTCCAGGAGAGAAGGTTGAAACAAAGATGAGCTTTGAAGCTATTACAAATTATTTATGCTGAGTTGGAGATAACAGAGTGCACTTTCTTTAAGTGGGAGTTATTTACAGTCTTTCATGTTAATAGTTCTTTTTTAATGTTTAAAGGCTCTCCGTCCTTTGAATGCAAAAGTCTTTCAGGTAAATTAGAAACAGGAAGTGTTAATGTACTAAGTGTTTGAGACAAAATAACCAAAATGAAGAACTGTATTCCCAAAACTGCATCCTAATCTGACATTCTACAAAGGGA
The DNA here is from genome assembly GCA_013396775.1 of Cephalopterus ornatus. Lineage (NCBI taxonomy): Eukaryota > Metazoa > Chordata > Aves > Passeriformes > Cotingidae > Cephalopterus > Cephalopterus ornatus. The sequence goes on along the minus strand of VZRE01005144.1, from coordinate 119,819 downwards.
TGAAACTAAAAAGACAGGGATAAAATGTGATTGGATCAACTGTATAACTCATGTGTCAAACGTGTTCAATAAGCTAGCGAGAGAGAATATGATAAAGTGTGAAGGTTAATTACTAATGAAAAAGTAAACACAAAAAAGGTGGGGAAATAGAAAGCAAAAGCCTGGAGTTTGTAATGATTGAATGCAGCATGCTTAGGGGACTATTGCCATACATCTGCTTTGTGACAAGTACAGTAAAATTAGTTATGGATCATCAAAGAGATTCCTAGCACTTAACAAAATGAGACTGAAAGTGCCTTTTTTCCCTCAGGTTCAGACATCTGGGAAAACATTAATCAAACATACAGATTCAGTGGGAGGAAAAATCTGGAAAACAGCAACGTTGAAAAAGACTGAGTGGATAATATTGGCAGAAGAATAGAAGTGAATATGCAATGCAGTGTCACAGCAAAACAGCCATTTTTTAATGTTATTTTCTTTTTATTTTTTTCAGTTTGCATATGAAGAACTATCAGACTTTTATTCAGGAGGAAACAATAATCCCATTCTGTTCAAGAATGGTGAAGTGGAAAATCTTGGTTCCTACTAAATGCCCTTGAGTCCCTCTGACACAGAAGTGGCCTGGCCCTCAGAAGGCAGTGTATGAGGCTCGACAACCTCTCACCATAACATTGCAGAGCAGCTGGAAGGGAATTCAAAGAAATGCAAAGCTAGTGATTGCTAAGGGGATTGACATCCAAGAAGAGATTAAAACTTGTCTGATTACATCTGTGCCTGGTGGGATGTAGTGAGGATCTTCCTAAGAAGTAGACAGAAAAAAAAGGAATTTTGTGATATTGGCCACTGCATAAGAGCTGAGTCCTCATTTGAGGGAGAGAGTTGGCTCTCCTTTCTCTAGTGTGTAGAGGCAATCTCTTGGGCAGAGATTGATTTTCATATAATTTGCTTTTAGCTTAGTTTTAATGCTTCTTCTTAACCTAATTTAAATCGGCAGGTTTAAGAGTCTGGTTTTTTTAATCTATATGTTCGATTTATTATTATTTCTAATGGTGATGATATCAAACAACAAACAATTTTACAAACAAGTAGAGAATGGGAGAGAAGAGTCACTGTGCAAATGGACATAAGGAAGAGTAAGGGAATGACACTCTAAAAGAGAGAGTTGACTTTGAATATCAGCAAAAATATCTCCTCCCAGACTTTTCTATGTGTCCTGCTTGGTTTGCACAAAAATATGACCCCTTTATCAGTTGCATATTCAGTTCTGCACTATATCTATCTCAGTGAACTTGCTTCCACCTCCCTACCCACTCTGTTCTATTTTTTTTTGTGTGTAGGCGATGAGCATTGTGATTTTTTTTTTTCTTTTAGTGTGCTGAGAACTTTGCCTCTCTGCAACTGCAATTCTGGGTCAAAATTCACACATATCCATTCCTAGATCTGCCCATTTGACGGTTTCGTACCTTGCAAGATACTTTAAGTAACAAGTGCCCAGTATTGCATTGCTAGTCTCTACCAGTGCATGTCAGGCACGAAAGAGGGCACGTTTTTGACATCTTGCCCCCTGTTGGCCTCAGCTCTGCAATTCAGAGCTCAGAGACAGACCAGCTTCTGTAAGACTTTTGGCTTTTTAAGTTATTACGGCAACTTTATGAATATCACTGTAGGATGATTAGCAAAAGCACAAGATGCACTGCTTGCTGGTAAGCCAGACCTATTTTCTTTGGTGAAACAGATAGCAGCGTTTCCACCGCCTTGATCACATTAATAGACATGACAGAATTTTTATCCTGGGAGACTCTGCTAACTCTCTCCTGCCTTTCTCTAAATAATAAAAATCACAAGAAAGGGCAATTTAACTATCATCTAAGCTACTCGGATACAAGATTTTGGAAACTGAGGGTAGATGACATTGCACTATAAGTAGGTTACCAAGTGCTGGGCAGTACCCAATCTTCTCACATAATTCCATGCTACGATTGAACAGCTAAGAGAACAGAGAAATGAAGAGAAACTCCTTCCCCATAATCACATTTTCCCTGGACACTTAATCACTTAACCAGAGAAGACTTTTGTGGTTTATGGGCTATGGTCTATGGAGGATAAACAGCGACGATAAAAATTCACAGTTTAGGGGCTATATGATTGCCCTTCCTCCCCCCTTTTTTTTTTTGTGTGTGTATTATCTTGTTGTGTAATTCATGAACATTTAGTAGATTATTCCTTAAGGAGTACATAGACTACTTTGTGAATGTTGAAGGGGTATTGAACAAAGACCTTTAAAAGTGGGAGAATACTGTATGGTGTGGTTATGTTCCCACTTTATGTCTGTGGTTATGTTACTCCATTTTATTTGGAACTTAGTCTATTGAACCATGAAATAATCTTAAGTATGAGAAATGTACTTTTCTTTTATGTAGGTAGTATTATGAGCCTCATAAAAAAACATATCTCAGATGAATAAAGGAAATATTTATCTTTGCAAAATACAAGTAAGAAGATATAACTATTTAACTACTGCTTCAAGAAACTGTGCAAAATACACATGTTGCCACCAACATATTGTTTTGCATCCACGGGTAGAAATCAATCTAGGTTTCCAGGAGATCTGTGCCTTGCATCCCTTCACCTCATGCTCCCCAAACCTCCAATAACCTCATACTTCCTCCTACAATTACCCCTCCCACACATACCACACCAGAGCAACATCCCTCTGTCTTCCCAAGTTCCCTCACATACTGTGTGCCTCCTTTCCCTCTGTGTCCGTGTCCCCGGTGTTCCCAGTAAACCATCTCCCCTACACGAGGTGTGCAAGAAGCAGCAAATGCTCTCAGTGGTTTGGAGCTCTGCATGAGGAGCCTGCCCAGCCAGACATGGCCTTGTCTGCTGGGAGAGGCAGGCACAAAGGCTGGGGGCTGAGCCACCCCTGCCTGTCCTTCAGCACATTTCTGCCTTCCTCCCAGTCCTGCATTTTCCCGAAGTTTCTGTATATTGGAAACCTGATGTTCTTTTCCAAACGTGGCTGAAACGCTGCTGCGAGTTTGAATGTTATGGAAAGGGAAGGAGGAAAGACGGACATACATACAGGTACACAGAAAACTTTCTTGTATAAGCCTCCTTTTCAAAGAAAACCACTCACGCTGAAGAAAACATTGCAAGGGCCATAACGGCGCAACATTTCGAAATGATTAATTCACAAAAAGAGAAAAAAGTTCGCAGCATTTGAGCCTCAAATTTGCTGTAAATTTTTTTCTTGATGCTTCTCACCTTGGATTTTCTGCACAAGACGAGTTCGCGCCACACCTCTCAAGGGCAGGCGCGAAGTACACAGAGGCAGCAACAGTGTTTTGAAACAACTGTCCAGAACATTAGGGGTTAAGGATGCCCGGAGCCTCCTGCCTCACCGCTCCCTAAGCCTATGCATTTCTTATGCAGAGCCGACTTACAGCTGCACTGCTAAGTTTTATCCGGGGAAAAAAGCCTCAAAAATATGTTTCTGCTGCAGAAATTCTGCCCTTTGTAATTGGGGAAGAAAATGCCTGTAAGATATGCTACAGAGTTCTGTGATACAGCATTCTGAAATGCACTTCGTTACACACCATGAAAGCTGGAACTTCAAAATCCATTGATTAAAATGAGAGCATTACTGTACTCTGCTAATTAGGATATAGAACTTAACACTATTCTTAGTTTGCACTGTGCAGAGTGAGTGCATTTCTATTAATAGGGTTTTTTCTATTAATAGGGGGTAGGGAGACAGTGTTTATATTTTTATTTCTTTTTCCATGTGGAAAGGCAGGATCTGGCGGTCACCATTTTGAGATGCTATGGTAAGAGGAGCTTTCCTGCTGGGAAAACCCAAACAAGAGTAGAAGGAGAAAATTATGTCAGATGGAAGAAGGAAAGGGGGAACAGAACAGTTGAGGACAGATAGCCGGGGTGAGGCTATAATGAACTATGTAATTCTTACCATTCTTTTTAACCAGTATTTCTGGGGCTCAACATGGAAAATACCCCTTTGAACATTCAAGGGAAAGGGCTATCAGCATGCAGGAAATAAAACAGGGCTTGTGCAAATACATACAAATACCTGTTTGATAGTCAGAGTGGGAGCAGGGAATTTTAAACGTACACAAAAAGCAGTGAGTCTAAATAGTTTTTCCTCTGCCACAGTCACTGGATTCAGCGCATGAGGAAAGGTTAAAAACGGTCTCCAGCAGATACATGGAAAAACAGGTCCTGGAGATGTATCAAAATATATAATATTGGATTGGTTACATCTAGAAGCAAAAGGAAAGTTAAAAAGCAGAAGAGTAAAGGATAAAAATAGTCACAAGCCCAGATAACTTTCTTGGTACTAACAAGCTGCCCATGCAAAGTGCTGACAGGTTTTATACCAGTAGTGTAAAAAGATTCACGCTGGCCTCTCACTTCAGTCCAGAGAAGCCCAGCAGCGACCCATCAGCAAATCAGCCACCTGAAGAGGGAGCCTTGTAGCCTTGTAAGCCACATTTTATCACACAGCAGCCTGACCCTTCATCTTTTCACTTCCAGGATGTCTGTCCAACTCCAGGCAGGTGATGCTCTTATGCCAAAGCACAGTTATATAAATTAGGGTGCGTCACCAATGTGACCTCCTGGTTGTGTTTGCCACCAGCCAAGGGCTCACCCCAACTGCTTGCTGCCGTTTAACAGGCAGCAACACCCGGTGGTGACACACAAAGGCGGGAGCAGGAGCGCAGGGCTCTCCCCTGCGAGAGCTCTTGGCTCCAGCAGAGTGTGTGGTCCAGCTGCAGCCACCGAATATCAGCACGCTTTCAGTTAATGCACTCTGAATCTACCCCGGCTTCGAAAGCAGCACAGAATATATTTTATCTCAGCAGTTAATACACGATAAGATTCATTCTGTGTGAATGCAGGTGATCTGAACGTGCAGAAACCAAGCTCGGGATGAATGCGAAGGGAGCCCCTGCTCCCCTGTGTAAACAAGTTCTTAATCTTTCTAGGCTGTGCCTGAGAAAGGAATTAGGATGCTGATCCTCAATTTTGTCAGTCTCCTCTCCATGATCTGTGGGTGTTTACCGAAGCACTGGGTTGGTTACATAATTTTTCACATTATTCTCACAGGCTGTCCAATGTATGAAGTCAGTGTCTAATTGAAGTTTCTATTTACATGCTTCACAACCCTTAAAATATTCTGCTTGGAATGTCAGATGAGCTTAATTGAGGACCCTCTTGATGATGGTATTATTGGAATTTGAACTTGGAGAATTCAATATTAATTCTAGGAGGATTCTGTAAGATTTATTTTTCCTCTTTAGGTTTTATCTTTGTATTGAGAATTAGCTGGTAGTTTAAATTCAGACTGGTTTTCAATATAGTGAAATTCATAACGTTCTAATGAATTCTAGAAATCATTCTTTCCTAGAAATAGGTTGATGGTATTGCATTTAAATATTACTTTTTGGATTCTACAACGTAGGGGACTGATTTAGACCCTTTTTTGGCTGGTACGGTTTGAAGAATTTTTATTTCCTCTTGACTATATGCAGGAAATTATTTCTCAAGTTTGGCTGAGATCAGCTATAATTACTGTTCTGTGCTCTTGCCTCAGTATGACTGGAGTTGTATATTTACTTCTGGAAAACTGACTGTAAGAGTAGTTTTTTACCTACCAATAAACATTGTTTAGGAACATTCTCTTTCTATTTTCCCTGTCATTTTTAGCAGAGAGGTCATCTCCATGAGGAAAGGTGTTTGTCCCTGGTTAAAATACAGAATAACATGACAACAACCTAAGAGAAAAGCATCTTTGTCAAAGGACTGAAGCATCCATTCAGATCTGTAAATGCAAATTTTATCACTCAAAAGATATCGAAACTTTTTTTTCCCTATGCATACCTTGGCATCCATTTTTCCATCATCATAGTAAGTTCATGCCCTGTTGAAGTATTAGGTTTTACCTTATGTCGGCAATATTTACAATGTTCACACTAGATATATTTTTACAAATTCTGTAACACAGGGAAGCAGTGGCACAGTATATAAATTTAAATTCCTCATCCATCACCAAACCTATTTCAAACTAATACTTCTAATGATTTCAAAAAATATGTGTAATAGCTTTTAGACCAAAGTTTGGTGTTATTATGTAAAGCCTGATACAAAGCTTTAAAAAATGTTTCAAAATGTCCCCACTAACTTAATATCCAGGCATTCCTACGTAGTTTAAAAATTCCATGATAAAATCCTCAAGCAATTGTTTTATATTAGAAGGGGAACTGCATATTTGTTTTCTAGCACATCATACTCTTTTTCCATAGAACTGAAACAGCATTTGGATACAACTGTGATATTCTTGCACTGTATCATTAGACAGTTTTTAAAAATGGGTATTTCAGGCAATACTCTACACAGATTTGTTATTTCAAATTTTGTGTCCAATCCTTCAGAAACAAAGAGAGGCCTCTTTTTACCTCCATATGGAGCCAATGTATTCCAAGGGTCATCTGCAGGGGACTGTTTGGAAACACCAATTTCATGCTCATGTTCATATCAGTCCACGAGCCGATGTTCACGTTCATATCAATTTTATACCGTATGGCTTTTCTTTGCTCTGCTGGACTGTTCAACAAAGTATCTTTCTTTTTGTTTTTTTTTTTTTTTTTAACTTAATATTTCGGCCTTTCAGTTTTACTCCTCTGCACACCTGTATTTGAGTCATGCACTGAGCGGGAGGGAGACAATGCTTTACTGTAGAATCATCAAGAAACCATTCTCCTGCTGCACAGCCATTACTGTTGTTTCTGTGCAGAGGATACTCATTATCCAGTATGTGAAATTACAATGGGAGAAAACGGTGAACGGCTCAAACAGAGAAGTAATTACCATGTAACAGAAATTACATGGTTACATTTGTTTTCAAAAAAAAAATGTTGTGGAAAGTTTTTCTTATTTCTTTCTTTTTTTAAAAAAAAACCTCAGATCCTTTAAAGTACTGTGGATTTCAATACCATCACTCTTTTCTGTCATATATATCGTAGCATCGTACTGTCCTGGACTGTCACTATTGCAGCAACAAACGTGATAAATTACGTCATGTAACTCAACACCTAACTCCTACATGTCCACTGGCCAACTAGAGAGAGGGAAAAAAGTGTGTAAACAAGCATTTTTATTTCTTTACAAAATAGCAAATAGATTTAACCTCCCAAGAAAAGCTCGGATGTCATTTTTAATAGTTCTGAATAGTACTGAACACTGCAGTGACTGAGCAATACAGGAGGAAAAGAGGTAGTTTGTAGATAAGGATGACATAAAAGTCAAATATTTAATAGATATGTTATTTTTGTATTTTTCGTAAGCAAGGGCTAAAGGTCGGAATCTTATGGTCCATCATCTACAGACTTACAGCAAAGAAATAAAAGAGTTTATCAAAGAGTTTCTCTTTTCCATTCTTTTTTTTTTTTTTCCCTAAGTAGCCAACCAAAGTGCTCAATAAAAACAGTCACTATGGGTCAGAAATAAGAATTTGGGTTCCCCCAATGAGGCGTTTTTCCCCTTAACAGTTAAGAATCCAGTCCAAACACTCTAGGTTGTAAAGGGGACAGGGTCCTTACCACAGATTTGTTTTCATTCATTTTCACATGGTTCATGAAAGCCAGATTGTTTTCCGAAAGGATACATGGGCAAGGATGAGATTCTTAGTTTTCCTTGTCCTTCATGGAAGGCTGTCCGTTCTCCTAAAAGCTCCATGTTCACCTCTGTTTCACTGCACTGGGAAAAGCAAGCTCACATCCCCACGTGTTACAATCCTGTTGATAGTAACCACAGATCGCTCTGTAACATGTTTAGCCAGGGGCAAGGGGAGCTGTTGTGAGGGACAGGTGTCCTTATGGATTGTCCCATTCTTTATGCATGTGTAGGGGCTTTCCCTGCAGCTTTTCAAGCTGCTTCTTATCCTCTCCCCTTTAGATGGGAACTTACATTTGTCTTTCTCTGCTGGCCCTCTCCCAAAGGTGTTACCGCAAAGGGAGGTGATTTGTCCATGGGTTATTAGAGTAGACACCACATACTCTAGGAATTCCCAGTGCATAAATAATGTCCTTGCTAATTAATTTATTTGTGTTTGAGTCTCTCGTCCTGTCCTGTTACTGGCACTTGTGATTATTAGAACAGAAAGCCCAAGTCCTTTCCCAGGCTTTGTCATACGGCTGCCTCTTGTGTTAACTAGTGGGCTGCTCTGTACACCGTCCTTGGAATGAAAATGAGCTGCTCTGCAGAAAGCAACAGCAGGGAAAAGGGAGAAATTGCATAGTTTTAAAACCCACAACCATATGTGAGTTAAATTAATAATAATAATTAAAAAAAAGTATTGCTGTCGCGGTAAACCTGAAGATTAACAAGGAAGACATACAAAACACCAGACTGTTGGCTCAGTGAAATGAGATGCCACCTTTCTCGTAAAAAGGAGAAGAATTAAGTTGGTTATAACAAAAGCTGTGTCAAATGAGGATTTCATTAGAAGTGAAGAGCAGTTTTACTCTTCCAGTGACTGTGCATTACCCAAGTGATGCCATACGAATCTGAAGCTGTTGCAAATGTTTTGTCCAGAACTTCGCCCTCCCCAGATGAGCTGCTTGTTGAGAGGAAACTGATGGAGACAAAGCCAGCTCCTTCGGCTCCCACAGGAGAAGCATTAATGTAGAGGACAAAAGCTGCAATTTGAGCCCAATACCACCACTAGGTCCCAGAGATCAGACATTCCATGAGGGAAAGGCTTTGCTCTGACATACACAATAGATACCAAAAGCACAGCTCGTCGTGCAACTGCAGGGTGTCTGTCCCCTTGTCCTTGAGCAGCCCCTTCTCAGCTCTGCCTGAGCAGTAAGGAGACAAGATCTTCACTGTGAGATGGGATTTAGTAAACAGGACAATTTAAAAAAATGGCGTTTCTTGTCTGACCACTGTTATCACTGCTAGCAACTGTCACTATATAGATTTCCAGTAGCTACAAGAAATACAACTAGATCTAGCCTGGCAGACGTTCCAAGTGCTGTAGCAGAGCCTTGTCTAGGCGAAGGAGACAAAAATAAATGTTTATCAAAGAGTTCTGATTGCACGAGAATAGTCACCCCAGGTCTTAATGGAAAGTTACATTTTGCAGAACAATCTATAGATGCTATCTCACAGCTGTCACAGTGAAATTACCTTCCCAGAAGTAAGCCAGGAGTCTGCTAGGAGTCATAGAGTGTGCAAATGTCCTGAATCTGAGTACCCCGGTGGTGCAAAGTTATCTCTCATTTTCGTTAAAAAAAATGCAGCGTGGAAAGATTTCGCATTATTCTTTGGGAGAACATGAAAACCGCATCAATTCTGGACTGTAACATTCTTATTCTACCCAAAAGTAATTTGCTTCCTATGCATAAGCAAACTGCTATTTTGTTTTGCACGTCTCCAGAAGTATGTACTTTTTTCCCTGCTCAACAAAAACTCTGTGTGAAAGTAAATATCTAAATTACTTCTAGCACTGTATGGTAACTATGCAAAGTGCCTGACTAACAGTTGAGAAGCCTGAGAAAGAAGCCTCTTGGTTTTATATTTGTGACTTTTTTGGGGTTTTGTTGGGGGTTTGTTTTTTGTTGGTTTTTTTTCAGAACAGTGTCTGTGCTGAGAGCTATGGAAATAATCAAGACACTGAAGAGAAAAGCAACAGTAGTCACCTCAGAGAAGTTCAGAAAAATGGAACTAATGAAAAAATTTTGCAAGCAGTTTACAGAAAATGCAAGGGAGCTGGTTTGCAGGGTTTTTTCTTTATTTTCTGTGATAAGCAGAATGATACAAAAGTATGTGTGTTGGGAATTTTGTTTTCCCTGGGGCTGGGTGTATGGGAGAAGAAAGTTTGGCCTAAAATTAAGAAGGTGCAAATCTAGAGTACCTAGTAGAAAGCATTTTGTAATGCTGAAAACTGTTGGGGAAGTAAAAAAAATACCTAACCATTGAATGAAAAAATGCACACAAAACTAAAATTCCATACATTCCCTGAAGAATGTATATTCAGAAGCCACAAGCCTTGGCTTTAGATTTCAGTCTAAAAACATAGGATCTTTTCTCCCCCTTATTCAGTAATACACAGGTTAAACTGACATTCACTGTAATGTAAACTCCAAAAGAATTTCCAGAATGGGAAAGTATACCATAACCTAATAATGGTTCCTGAAAAATCCAGATCTGGAGAAGGTGGTAAGATATGAAAGCATAATTCCTCTTCTCGGTTTAAGACCAAAACTGCAACTTGTAAAAGGTCTCAGAAGGTGTTTTAGTAGAAGCTGTGGAGAAAAGAGAGGACTGTACTAAGCTAGTGGCTGAAGCTTGTTGCACCTTAATGGAGACCTGTCAGTAGCAAGTTATTCCTGAATTGATTGATGCTTTGGACAGAATATTAGATATAGACAAGTTCTGACAAGCAGCAACCCAGTTCTTGCACCCCAAATATCTACATCCCTCAGGACATTTATCATGGCTGTCAAAACTGGATTCACAGTCCACGTGTTTCAAAAAAAAGCAAGAGCCTGTTCTTGCTTTGGGAGCGGGGGACAATATTTTCGTCCTTTCTTGCCTTCCTTTGCTTACAGCCTTTTCACCTGCTTCTGTCTGCACTCAGTCTGGTGGTAAACTACCCACACGAGCAGCTGGGGCTCCCTGTGGCCCTTGCCTAGTGAGGAAGCTGCACTGAGGCCACACCTCTTATAAAACGAGTACAGAAAATTGAGCTTTCGTCTCAGCCACCCGCATGTCAGCAACTCAGTGCTGAGAAATGACAGACAGGGCTGCAGAGTCACTGGGGGAGGAGGGGAGGGGAGAGGCATGAGCGCTTTGTTTCATTATCCTACTTCAGGTTGATTGCTACACAGTTATCTTAAAAGTGCAAAGATTTGGCGAATAGATTTCTGGTAATTAGCGTTCAGAATATTGTAATGCCGGCACCCTGGATCTTTTGCTGGGGATTTACTCGCAGCAGAAAGAAAGAGCCCAGGCTCTCACATTCTCTACCTCCTCAGTGGACCAGCTACCACACGTGCTGGCAGACAAGTGCACCAGGCTCACGGATCAGACCCGCTCCTGTGGCAGGTAACGAAGAGGGGACTACGCGTCTGTCGGGGCTGGAGAGAGATACATTTCATCCTTCACGAGGAAGCCCATGCTGGCTGTGCTACACCAGCGTGTTTGCAGGCATTACTGTCACCACATCCTGATGCCAGGTGAAACTCTGCTGTCATTTACTGCCTTGGCTGAGGCTGAAGTCCAGCACGTATAATAAAAAGGAGCTGGAAGCAAGTAGTCAAGAATGAAGGGAGTATGAATGTCAGATATTGATGATTTAGAGTACTCAGTTTGCAGCAGCGCTACAGGGGGAAATCCGAAAGAACGTATCACAAAAGCAATAGGTGTCACAGATTGCCTTCCACAGTGGGAGGTGAGTAGCACTCTTACCTGGACAAAAGATATATTTAGGTAATAATTCACAAAGAATTAGGCTGTATGAACTCTCTTGAGGGACCATGCATCTAACACATCCAGTGGTAAAATATCAGCAGAAACTACAACACTGCCTTCTGCAACTATCTCAGGCAGCATAAGCTGCCTGAGACAGAGCAGAACAAACCACTTGGATCCCCAAAACGACTGCTCACAATGAGATCACAGCCTTCTGATCACTCCCCAGATTTGCACCTATTTCAGGGGACAATTTGGAGTATATGTTGGCATAAGCAAGCATATGCACCAAAATGAAATAGTTTGCCAGTGTAAAATAGAGGAAACTTTCTGTCTGCCAGCTGTGATACTGGCTGGGAGCTTGGGCAGCTACCACATAAGCACCTGTTTTCATTTTCTGAACAGTGCTGTGACACAGGGGTAAGCAGTGACATGAAGCTTTTCATATGGCCACGACCTGGGTTCAAAGCTCCATAAACAGCTCTTAGTTGAAAATACCATGGAACAAGTTTGGGGTTTTTTTCCCCTTAGTTGCATGTAGTTCATCTTTGGAGTAAGAAGAGCCTCTGCTCATCTGGGCTTTGGAACAGGAGTTCCCTTGAACACAGTAGGCATTCAACCTGAGGCTGACCAGGTTCAGGCATTGAGCCATGAAGCTTCAAGTGTGCAGGCTTGTCTTGCATAAAGAGGGAATTACAAGCTGCTAGTAGGGTGAGATAGCTTCTATTTGAAAATAAGAAAAATTGCATTAACAGAAATTAAATTTAAGTTAAAAAAAAAAAAAGAGACCAACCTAGTTAATTTTAGGAGAATTCATGAGTCAAAATGTAAGACCTTTAGTTAGGAAATCATTGCATAATTACAACCTGAGGGAACATTCAGACTTTGCTGGAAAAAAAAACTGGCACGTATCATTAAATTCAATAATACTTAATTATATAATCATAAATATTTGAGATTGGAAAGGCCCAGTAAGTCATTTAAGTCCCCCTTCTTATCAATGCAGGACTGTTCCCTATTGTATATATGCTGGTATGTTTTCCTCAGACTGTTAGAACTCATTGTCAGGAGGATTTGCCTTGAATTCTGCCTCAATTTTCCATTTCTTAATTTCATCCCATTACTCCCTGATATACCTGCTTGTTTCCTGCTAAGTAATTCCTTTCCTTCCCGAGTGTGTATGTCAGTCAAATATTTGTAGATGGTTAGAATGCCTCTCCTTAGTTATCACTTGGCCAAACTATACATATTTATTTAGTTCTTTTAATCTTCCTCACAGGTAAATCCCTCCAGTCCCTTAATTATTTTGATGCTCTTTTCTGAACTTTCTCTTTCCCAGCCTTTCTTGTGGTCATATTGGATGCAGTATCCTAGTTCTTGCCATCCAGAGCCACAGAAAAATCAGGGGTGCTGTTGCATCTCTGCAGCATGTGCTGTATCTTTGTGTCTGACTCACTATGATTTTTTAGCCCTGATCCATCATGCTGAGCACCATGCAAGGCTGGAGAGAGGCCAAGACAACCTCTGTTTTTAAAGTTCTGCCCTGCAGCTATCCCTTACGGTGCTGTCAGCAGGGAAGACATTTCTTCTTCTAAAATCTTCCTTCTGATACTTTTTCCGCCTAAAGATATTGTAACGTGAGCCTTCTTCTGCATTGGGCAATAACTTCACTTGTGCTTCCCATCTCTTTCTGTGCTTCTTTACCGTCCTCTGCCCTGCATGTTTCAGAGGAAATCCGTAAGAATGGGAGAACAGACAGAGAAAGAAGAGAAAAAAAAAAAAAGGTAGCTTACTGCAACAGCAGTAAAAAAAGCCTCCTCTCCTGGGTTTATCATCCCACAGATTAGTAGATCAGGATGAGGAAAAGGCTCTAGGGAGGCACCATGATGAAAATTCAAGAATGAAGTAGGGAGACAAAGTAGTACAGAAATAACTTACTGGGGCAAGCTGACAGGGAGATGAAAACAGGGAAGACAGTGAATGTATTATCTTCCTGGCCAGCACTTAGCAACAGATTCTGCTCTTGAATAATTGGTGCTGTGTTGATTGCTTTGGATGGCTCTGTTTTGAGTTTTCCTTGTCAGTTTTGATATCTCCATTTACACTAAAACACTTTCTTCTTCCTCAGACCTTGGTTCAACAGAGTTGAAAGGTGGACCTTCCATGCAGACTTTAGCTTTGCTTTCCTGGCAGAAAGGCCTTGCCACAAGGTCCCCTAGATAGTGAGGTCCATCTCTTTAATGTCTTGGGCACTCAACTAAAAGTCATTTCTAACAGCATACTGCAGAAAAGCTGAGAATTTGGGATAACCTGGTTGATGCTCAGGGTTAGTAAAAGACTAGTCAGCTTTTTCTCTTGAGACCTCACCTGATTAAATGGAACCAAATATTAAATATTAAATAAAAAATATTAAATATTAAGTAAATGTTGCCCAAGAAATACTAGATTAAAATTATATGTATCAGTTGTATCAGTGTTCAAGCTCAGGGATTTTGTACTGTTTGCCTTATCCTTATCTTCTTCACTTTTCATTTCATCTTGTAAAATCATGACAATTGACAAAGCTGTGCAGGAATGCAAAAAGTAAATGTAAAAATCTGCATACATAAAGGTATATACGTAAATATTCCAGTAGAAGGATGAGTGTCTACATAAAGGACAGCCTATTTCTTCTTCCCTTCTTAAAGTGCTCAGCTGTTTTGGTTTGGTTTGGGTTGGGTTTTTTTTTGCTGGAGTTTTTCCCTGAAAATAAAGGCAGGGTTACTCGGAGAGGTAGGACCATCTGTACAGCACTAGGGTGTTCCAGATCTGTAAGGATATTTAGGCATCTAACTTCCAGCTTGGAAGACATGAGGTTGCATCTCACAGTATTTTTAAGCATTTATTTATATGACAATTGCCACGGTATTTGTTACAAATAATAGAAAATACGTATTTTTTTAATTTTTCAAGTAGCTGCCCAAATACCTCTCGCATAAACACATCTGATAAGCCATTATCAGAGTAACTGTCTGAAATCATTCCATGGGAAGAAATTGATCCTTGAGAGAAATCTATCTCAAACAACAGGACAAGCATGAATGTTTCCATCTTTAATACAAGACAATATTTTCCAACCTAGCCCTCAATTTTGTGTACATCGAGCCAAACACAAAATTTGTGTGCCCGTGTGCGCGTGCAGATGAAAAACCAGTACCTGAAGCTGACAGGACTCACCTGCCTGTGAAAATAGCACTTAAACAAGGGATCCTGAAGAGCTCTCCTCATCAAAACATTTTACAGGTGCACATGGATCTAGTACCTGCACTGCAACGAAGGCAAGGAGAGCCTTGTACTGTGAGACCACGCTTTTACAGCATGGGCTTGGCCCTGGTTGTCCACAATCCCAGGACTATTCCCCTCAGGTTCATTTCTGGTGCTACAGGAACCTAAATAAAGTCAAAAACTGAAGTCCTGAGGTAAATTCAGATGATGGGTACTGAAAGCTTTTCACCTTTTACGTGTCTAAAATGTCAGGCAGTCAGCATGATACAGAATGAAGGGTGTTTATGAAGAATTTTTCCCAGCTTACACCATTTTCTCAGCCTGTGTCTGAAATACCATGACACACTAAGTTGTTTCTTCTCCCCCTAAAGAGGTTTTGAGACATTTTGGGGAAAAAAAAAAAAAAAAAAAAAAGGCAAAACATGCACAGATTAAAATCCAGCCTCCAAATCTCCTTATTTTAGGTCTTCGTTTTGGTGGCTTAGAAAATGAAGGCTATCGGCTCTTGGATTGTGCAAACTGACATGGTACATTTCATTTGCCTCAGAGTGCATGCATCAACTTATCCATAAAGTATTGATTGCAAGGGGTTGAAGCTGCCTGCACAGCGCTGGCTGATTTTATAAGAGATTTTATTTGCAATTCTGCCACCAAAGCAAGGTGTTGCTGTTACTTATAATGGAAAGTATGAGATGCTGAAGACATGCAGGTGTCTGTGGGAGAGTGCCTTGCACTCTAATATCCAAGTTTGTGCTTTAAGCACGGTACAGGTGAATGCATGAGGAAGTCACTGCACTTGAGTCATTCCTCTGGGGTAAATTGCCTTCAAAGCTTTGTTTTCCCTGCTACATCTGCTATACTGCTTACTCTCTCTCTCTTTTCCACACATCTATATCTGCAAGGGATTTCCCAGGCAGAATCATGTAGCTACGTGCCAAACACTTGTTCAGTGCACAAACAGTACAGATAATGTTTCAAGGATGTATCATACACCGAGCTCCTTCTCAGCAGATCCTGGAAAATGTGTCCTGGAAGCACCATCCTCGATGAGCAGAGCTACATGGCACAACTGCAGAAACCCTGAGCATCCCAGTGCATGCCTGGACCACAGCCAAAGCAGAGCCCTAACATGTCTGAGAGGACCAGGCATGTGGCAGAGCCTTCACACAGCTAAAAATCTCAAAGCTCTGGGAACACTTGCAAAGTCTTTGATAGAAGCTGGACAGAACTTCCTCAGACAAAAGGCTGTTTCTAAGAAACCTGCAGCCACTACAGGGGTTTTGACATAAGAGTCACTGAAGGGATTGCACAGGCTCCTGGGGCAATGGCAACAGCTGCATCTTCTCCTTTCTTCATCCTCCTCATTTCCTTGAGGAGAGGGCAGGAAGTGCTGCCTCCGGCTCTTGGTTTAGAGTCACAGGCGGTCTGTGTTTCTGGTGTATACACAGGTATATGCTTTTATATTCGGAATGAACAGTCTGGCCGCCTGACCCAGGGCCCCGGAGCACCAGGTGGCCGCAGCCCGACAGCTGTGCCTGCAGGAGATGGCAGAGCTGGTCAGTGCTCCTGCCCTCGCTCCCCCCGCTCCCCCACCTCCTGTTTGGAATTCTCGCTTGCTCTGCTAGCCCTTGCTTCCTTTTTTTTGTCGTCTCCTCGGCCCTCGACTCTGAGAGGCAGCAGCACAACCCTCCTCCGCCAGCGTTTTTCCAGTAACCAGTTGATGCTGAGGATGCGGCCGAGGTCGGGATGCCGGGATGCAGCCGGGAAAGGTGCTGCTGTCCCACGGCTCCCCGCCCGCACGGCCCTCCCGTGACGGGTGCTCACACTACCACTCGCAAACAGCTTGCTAACATTTCAAATAGCTTTTTTAACCTTCTCCGAACGCCATAATAATTTCCTACCTGCATTCAGGGTAGGTCAGGCATTTCACTACAGAGACATGATAAATACGATCGTGCCTGACTTCCAGAAGGTGCTAAGCGTTTCCGAAGTTTCGTGACGCTCGAAGAGATTTGTGTTAGAAACAAAATGGACATCTCTGCCTGTTGGATTTTATCTGTTCAGGCAGCGGTTTGCTGCCTTCTGGCTCCTCGGAGCGGCGGGCTCCGGCAGTGCCGCCCGGCCGCGGGGCGGGGGGAGCTCCCGGCTGACCCAGATTTTGAAGCACTGTGGAATAAAAACGTACAGCTCCTATTAGTCCTGACTGATGACTGGATTAGCAAACTGATTACGTAGCGAGGTATCTGCGGGTTTTGCGGTGTCTCTGTGGTGTGGTTCTGTACCTTGTGTCTTGCACTTTCTTTAGGCAGAGCATACAATTTTTTTTTTATCTTTTTATTTGCTTTCTGCATCTTAATTTGTCACCCCTGTGTCACATCTTATTGAAAAGGATTTCTCAAAACCAGAGGGGTCCAGCTGATTAATGAAACTCACATATTCTTTCATAAACATATATTTAAGAATTTTAATAACACCACGTTGCAACAGCTTCTTGTGCTCTTGTTTTAGGGAATCAGCATTTGCACCACGAAAGACAGCATCAGTCACTTTCTCAGATTTTGTAGCCCATCTGCCCTACACTGGAGATCCCTGGAGATGTCATTACTGAAGCGATGAGACATTCCTGTTTAAGTGCTCATGGTCTCTGCAGAGCAAGGAGTTGGGAATTCAGTATGCAACTTATGAATAGTAGTGCAGACCACCATCAATAAATGTCTATTCTTCTGCTTAATTTTTGCTTTTAGATTCATAGGGACTAGAAGTAACTACTGCCAGGTCAGAACTTGGGATTTTTAATTCCTGTTCAGGCCTGGATTGGTGGTGCTGAACTCCATCGTGCCTCTGGGAATTGGACCCAATACTTGCACTTACCATTGAGCTGTCATACTGACCAGCTGCTGGCCAAACAGGTCTTCAAAAACATAGGAGTTATATGGGGAGGAAGGTTTATGGTTGTAATGGAACAGGGCTTCAGTAATGAGTCTTGGCTAAGGTGAGATATCTAGAGAGACTACCTGTCCTGTCCAGTGAAATCCTGGATAATTTGCCAGTTGTCTCAGGGGGAAAATTATTTTATTTTTCTTGTTAGTTCTTCCACAACAAATACTTCTGGTTTTTCTATTAGTATATGCAATGTGGTACATCAAACACGCCGGTGTTTACTACACAACTAGTTCTGTGATTTGGTTTTCTGTTCGGATCACACACTAAAACACAGAGCAACGACCTGATAGCAATGTAAGCTTTGTGTTGAGGTTAGCACTAACGTATAGCAGAACTCCTTGTGCTTAAAACACAGCTACGGTGAGCTGAATTATTGTCCCTGTGCAGTTTTCATAGTTATTACTTGGTAGGTTGCCTCTTCAGTGTCAAATTAGAAGTCGTTTGACTAGAACCATTGCAGTGGTGCCTCTTGAGGTTTGTAGGTCCAAATACTTGAAGTATATTACACATTTTTCCGAACAGTTGTGCTTTCACAGGGGTCTGTATTAGAACAGCATGAAATCTGCTGCTGTTTACCCTGGTTTCATCTAAACCTCACTGGTGGGTTCACTTTATGCAGTGTCAGCAGCACTGAGAGTCAAACTCTGTCTCTGTTTCAGACAAACTTGAGGCTTAAAAGAAAACTTGCACTCAGCCTCCTGAATCCCTTCCAGTATCTTTCTCCTTTCCATTCCTTTCTTCAAGGGCAAATTTGCATTTAGCTTTCTGATATTATGCGAATGCCAAACATATTTTACTGCTTTTCAGGAGCCATTTTATTCTGCAGTTTTGCCTCTCCACCTGCCCTACCTTGCACATGTTTATCCTCGTCACACACTTGCAGAAAAAAAGAAAGGAGGGTAGGAAGCAAATATAGATTTCATTCACCTTTTTGTCTCACATACTTTTGGGCATGGAGGATGAATTTTCTGTGTTAAAGTGTTTGTTTAAATGCTGGTTGTGGAGACCGTAAAACAGAGGACAGAATGGAAGGGCTGATGAAAGCATCCAAGGAACTAACTGCCTTATTCAGGTGAGGAGAAATTTCAGGGAAGAAGTGCTCACAGATTAAAAAAAGACTTATACTGAGCATAAAGGTAGAAAGCCTTTTTCTGTACCTTGGTAATTAAAACAGAGAAGTGTTGTGATCCTCATTTCACTGTTAAGGAATCTACAGCTCAGATAAATGAAGGTGGAGAGAGATACCTAACCAGTTTCATTTTGTCTAGAAACACAATAAAAGGCCTAGACACTAAATTAAAAAAAATATGGGATTCAGCACAATAGTGCTGAATTTTCTTTTCTTTGAGTGCTTCTGCTGCTGTTAACTTTGCTTGGTCTCATCCCTTTTCTTAAAAAAAAATCTTTTTTAATCAATCATACAGCAGCTATTATGGTATCTTGTCCTTTAAACTTGACTGAAAACCAGCCTTATTTTTGAGATGATGCCTTTCCCTGAAAATGTCTTCTGGCAGACAAGACAGAGATTTGAGTAGGGTGAAAGACAAATCTGTGTACACATTAAATCAGAAAAGAGTTCCAGTCTTCCCATA
Organism: Cephalopterus ornatus; assembly: GCA_013396775.1. NCBI lineage: Eukaryota > Metazoa > Chordata > Aves > Passeriformes > Cotingidae > Cephalopterus > Cephalopterus ornatus. The sequence goes on along the minus strand of VZRE01005144.1, from coordinate 100,524 downwards.
GGATTCTTAATCCTAGAAAGTAAAAAAAAACAGATGAGATTAAAAAGAATTATACAGCAAATAGAGTTAAAGCTTTTATCTAATATAAAAGGAAGGTAAAAATTTGAACATAGACAATTGGTTTTAGTTAAGATTATTAAAACTGAGCATTATATATGTTTTATATTCTACAATGCATGTTAACATTGGAGTCTCCAGGGAACCTCTTGGAGATTTAGATTCAAAGTAAAAAACTGACTGAAAATCTACCCTTGATCATGGTTATTAAAACAGACATCATGAACCTGAATTGGTCCTTGTGCAGTTTAATTCCTCTGTCTTTGTGTAAGAAGATGAACTGTCATATAAACTTTGGTTTGATACTTCTTTTTCTTTTCCTGGAGAAAAGATGAGACTTTTCCCCTCTATTACAGCTTTTATTTGCAAAGAGTGATGGATAACTGGGTTCAAAGGGACCAAGATCCACTAAAATATTTTCACTATATGGTGGGTGCAATTTTTTTATGTGAAATAATGACAGATTCTAACAATCAGGAGAGACTCCTTATAACCCCTTTTCCACGAAAAGGACGTGCATACATGTGACAGTTGCTTTACTTGTCAGACACCAGCATTTACAAAAGCAGCACCTTCTCTAATTCCTTTCTCTATACAACCAGGTATACAACCAGGTGCACACGGGTACACACGTCACATTTTTCTTCAAAATTATCTTTGTGTGGCCCTGCCCAACATTTTCCTTGTATACACTTCAGTGAATCTGTTTCACTTTGCTGCTGGGAAGCAATGCTACATCTGGATTCTAACCAGATTCCTCCAGAGTAGGAATGGGGTTGTTGTACTGTCTAAAAGGCAGCTGATAAGACTGATTAATACTGATTGAGACTCACGAGACCATGCTATGAGAGCTTCCCTTTGGGTTCACCCCCACACCGGTGCACCAAATACAGGAAGCAGAGGGTCCGTGGAGCACCATTATGCCACCAGAGCTTGAAGTGTTGGGCAGGGAAAGTCCTGAGCTTCCTCAAAGCCCGATGCAGATTAAGCCAGGATAACAGGAGACGGCAGACTCTCTTCAAAAGGCTTTTGCAGAGCCTCGGTGTGAGCGTATGGCTGCAGCTACACCTCTGAAACCCATCCAGAGACATTTTTGTACATAACATGCAATGTGTTGGCCCAAATGTTGGAAGCTATGCCAAGCATCCTGCTCAGGCTTCCCAACAGGGAAGTCATGCTTACATGGGAAGATGCTGGGCAGAGTCTGTTGTAAGATTAATGAGGGTAAGGGAAGGCTCAACAGAAATGACAAGGAGAAGTATCAAATGAAATCCTCTGCGGGCCTCTCCTGTGTGCACAATGTAGCACAAACCCCTCAGCTACATAAGAAACAAAAATAAATTCTTTCTAGGTCATTTTGTTGTTAAAGATTAACTTGAGATCAGAGACTTGCATCATGCTGTGCCAATGCCTCTGTGTTTTGCAATATTGGTACAGACTTTTAAGGACTAAAATGTCAAAATAGCTCAGTAGTTGTGTGAAATCTAATAATTTCGTACAGATTACAGTACCTCTGTATTTGAAATGGATTTTTTAAATTCCAATTGCTGTAACTGGATCTTTAGCTGCTCCTTGATTGTTTGTAGATGTTACGAATGCCTTTGGATCCAGACAGAGTGATAATGACTTTGAGCATAGAAATGGACTTGCAGCTGGATTCTCAGGAGAGCTTTCTACACTGGATAATAGCTCACATATTGAAATGTGCTCATCAAAGAGGTGTTACGGGAGCAGTAAAGGGAACCAAGATTTGCCTGCAAAATGGAGATTAGAAACTGGAACAGGTAGAATGAATCTAATTTCTCATGGAAGTTCTGGTAAAAATCAAACCCCATTATTTTAATCACTAATTTTAGGCCAGGATCTGCAACCATTGCTGAAGGTATGCATTACCTTGTTTCCAATGCAATTCCATTTATTACAGTATGTGTCAAAGAAACAGAGAAAATTGCTCTTAGCAGGGTAAGCTACTGCTTAACATAAGTGTCAGAAGTGTCTAGCCTTTATTGATTCGGATTCTGAGTTCTTTATGTGATATAACCACCCTAAGCATAAATAGCCAATGTGCTGAAAGGCAGTTCATTGTATGTGCAAAAAGAACAGTGTGAAAGGATCTATGCCGCAGTGATGTCTTGTTTTCTTTACTGTTGCTGTGGAGTTGAAAGCCCATCTGTCCTCCTTATTATGTTAAATTCATTCAGGAGTCACTTAACTGAAGTATCCTTAACCTAGTGCTTCTGCAAACTAGTACATCTACATAGAGAATAGTTATTAAAATAAACATCTCATTATCAGCATCCTAATGCAGTACCATTGTGAATAATCAATGAGGTCTCTGGCAATCATGGGAATTATACAATATAATTGAGTTATTTATAATAAAAGTGCTGAAGAGTTGCAGACTTTCTCAGTTAAACATTTTTTTTCTTTCTCTCATACAGCCTGCTGATCTTGCTCTGAGTTTTGAACACACCATGTTTTCTTCTTTTTCCTAACATAACTTTAGAATAGATATCTACTAAGCTAAGCACAGGTTTATAAAAGATCATGGAGTCACATTGCAGAATCATGTTGCGTTCCTTAAGCTTTAAAACCATCACTCCAGGTAAGAATTTTATGCTATCTTCCAAAATGAAATAGAAGCTGAAAAGATACAATATGAATTTTTTTTCTATGTTGCTTCCAACTCATACTGACAGTCTATATTTTGCCCTTTTCACTTTAGTCTCTTAGTCAGCCATGCAGTAAAATGAGTTTGAATCCCCTGCACACCCATTACAGAGAACATGTAAGAATCAGGCTAATGCTGAAGCCTCAGCTCTGAGTAAACAAATATAGGAATAAGAAGCTTCCAGCAGATACGATAAAGGCATAAAAATGCCTTTGCTTTGCAAGCTTATGCAGCCCTCCCCATTTGTTCCTGCTTCTCTGCTGGTGGTGGCACACACACAGAAGTCCTGGTAGAAAGCTACCAGTGGCTACTCCTCATCTCTGAGATTTCCAGGTTGGGTTAAACCGATGATGAAGATGATGTAAAATAACCTTGCAGATTTGACCCAAAAGTGAATGAAAGAGCATTCACGTTCTGCAGTTTCAGAAGTAAGAAGAGTGATCTCTTAGGTGGGCATAGATAATCATCTGGAACAAGTAAAAAGTTTTAACCAATCCAAAGCAGGGTGTTTACCCACTGGCATGCAGGTGTGATTTTGCCCTCTAGACTATCTGACAATGTAGAATAGGGATGTGCTGATTATCTTCAGATTTGTTACAAATATTTTCATATCTCCGTAAGATGCTCCAGCAATTATTTGGACCCTCAGAGTTAGACTGTCATTAGAAGTCATTGTCTAGATCTGCATTAGGACAACTCCGTTGTGAGACCATTGATACCAGTGGGTTTGGATGAGTGTCCAAGGGATTGGTGTAGATGCTGTACTTTTGATTGTATAACTTTATTTTAAAGGGGGCAGCAGGCTGGTCCCCTCTTCTGTGGGTGCAGGATTTGCAGCACTGTGCACCGTTGCAAGAATGAAAAGTTAGAATACATTCAAGTCACCAGCACGAAAATTAAAGGAATCAAATTCAGATATCCTATTCTGGGTCAAGAAAAAACCTCTAGAGAAGAGCAGTTAAAGCTTGCTTATTTATCAGGCAGTTGAGTTTGTAGGTGAGCTGACTCTGAGCTACACTGTAGTTGGGGAGCTTTTCTGTTGACTCACAGCAGTGAGCCAAGAAGGACACCTCAGAAGTTCAGGTGGGAGAAGACTGCTCTCTGCAGGCGCAGTAGTCCTCCCAAAGAGAGGACCTAGGGACACCGTGTGTCTGTGAGAGTAAGGTGGGAGAGGTAAAACGTAATCGTGACTGGTATAAAATAAAAGCTAGACCTAGATTCTCCAGGCTTGAAGGGTCTACGACCAGCCTTAGAGGCAGACAAGGACAAATCACATGAAGGACAAATCTCTTGCAGGAGATGCTGCCTTGCAACTTCTTTAATGCACAGAAGAGTTGATGGAGGAAGGGTCTTGCCAGCTCTTTTTCCTCATTTGAAAAGCTGTACTGCTGCGTTTCATTTCACTTAATGCAAAAATGGCAGAGGAAGGGAGGCAGGAGAAAAGCATCCATATCAGACACAACAGAAGGAAATATGGGAGGAGGGTGGAGAGGTGGGTTGGTGTTGTCTGTTTTATGGCCCTTCTGTGCCATCTGAATGGTACAAAAGGCTAAAAACCAGCTTGAGCATCTGTGTTACTGTCTGCACCACTATGATAATGAAAATCCACAAATGCTTAGAGGAATAAACAACATTTCAAGTTTCCCGAGGTTATATAAAAGAAATATTTATTCTATCTGAAAAAAGACTATGCAGGGAAATATTGCAGTTAAAGAAAGGCATAATGTGTTCACAATGTGAGTGAGAAGAGCAGCACAGCGAGCAACCTTAACTAGGCTGTTTCCAAACTTTTGACTGCCTAACCATGCAGCCTTAATGCTCTGTTACCATATTTGTCATGCACACAGTATTATATAGATACATATAACACCAACTGTCTGGCTAGATATACATATCTTATTTTTATTGGAATTTTATCCTCAGTCTCCTCTCTGCTTCTCTTTTCACAGTTTTTCTTAGGCAGAATGTGAAACTAATACTTTAAAATTTGAGCTGCACTTTTGAACTCATGATATTTGAAAGCAATTTTTTCTCATCACAGCCTGAAACTGATATGTTGTTACACGGGAAATGTTGCACATCTCAAAACTCTCCGCTTACAGAAGACACGGTATGTATCCTTTCAAAGGTGTGGGATGCATATGAAAAAAGTATCAAGATTACTTGGCTCATTGGAAATTATCACTGCAACTCTTTCCTCTGCCTCTTTTTTTAATCTGAGTGCCAAAATTGTCTCTTAAAAATGTTTAAAATTCATATTCTGTCATGTAGATCCTGAAGTTCATTTTGAAATGCAAGCTTCTCCGTGAAAGCTGTGCTACGTATTTTGGTGTTTATGCTACATAAAAATATTAAAGTGCATCTAAGCTCAGGTCCATAATTAGATCTAAGACAGAAATTATCAAAGCACTTGAATGATCCCCGAGACCAAATCCTGCCTGCCCAATGAGAGCCAATGACACTGGACTCCTCCAACTCTAAGATTATCAAAGGATCTTAGCACCCAAGTGCTCTCACAGATTTCGGTACCTAAATCTACCACCTAAGGATAGACAATTTCTTTCTATTTTGTTACAAAGGAATATGATTTTTGGAGACAAAGAGAAGGGACAGAAGATGGAGTACAATCCTCTAGCCCAGTGAGATCAATGTCCTGAATTTGTGGGAGTTACATGAAATTACAAAACATTCCTCAAAGCAAGGAGGAGAAGCCTTGGCTCCTCATAGAGAAGGGGATATCAGAAGGTGTTTTTTATTACTTCTGAGCAGGATCAGATGTAAGATAGGTACAGCAGGGAACTTTCTGTTGAAAACCCAAGTATCCTTAGCCTTTGGGATGCCCGGGAGGTTAAGAAAAGGTTTTGTGAGTTTTGTTCTTTGAATCAGTTGTACAAATCTCACAGAAACCTTACCCAGGGAATCTATCTGCCTCTGCTGATTTTATTTTGTTCCCTAGTGGTTTTTTCCTGATTAATTATCCATTTCTTATTTATGTATACATGTATGCAACTGCTGCCGTCTTACCTATCAGATCAAATTCTGACAAAGACAAGACCAAATTCCTCTCTAATTTTACTCCCAGAGTTCAGTTAACTCTACGCAGGAAGCATTTGTCATGCAGGAAAAGCTGTAGTGTTGATTCTGTCTCCAGTAATCACACATCCATCTAATCCATCATACTTGACCAGATTATGTGTAAATCTGATTAGCTCACATAAGAATGTAAAAGAGTTTCTTACTCCCTTTGGTAAACACATCAGTCCAATAAGCCAGACATCAACAGAAACAAGCTTTACACTTTACAGAGGAGAATCAATAATCCTAAGGATATGCTGATTATAAGTGCACACAACCTCCAGGAAGGTTGCAGGCAGCTGAGGAGAGAAATCCTTCATCTCTTAAGCTGGTCAGACCCAAAGATTTGTTTGGTTAGCTGATCTTGCTTTCTCTGAGAAGACCCGAGTGCTTAATGCAACAGCTCAATATGCAACATTAATTTTAATTAACAAATTGTTTGTAGCCCTACAGCTCTATCATATCGTTGCTGTAGCCGAGGTGAGGAAATTGTCTGAAGAAAATAAATTTGAGGCAATTCAGGCATAGGTAAATAGCCTCTTATTATCTATGAACCACTGTCATTATGGTCACTTCATGAAAAATCATGTGTTTCCCATGGTTCATTAAATCTGTTTTACTGCCCGAATAAATGAGCTACTTTGAGATGTCAGCAACAACCCCAAGCAAGAGGCTTTATTCCACTAAGAAAGATGGCAATCAGCAACAAGAAAGGCATCCCAGAAAACATCTTATACAAAATTCATGGTTTTATTAATTCATAATGTTAAATGTTTTTGGCAGCTAACTAGTCACAGAATTTCATCACAATGTGCACTTATAAACAGAGGGAAAAGATTAGCTTCTCTTTAGCAACTTTGATACCTTTATTCTTTCGGAAAAAAAATAAAAAGGACATTGTCAAAACAGAAATTTTCTATTTCAGGGGGTCTACCTACCAGGTTGTCAGAAAATGTCTTCAAAACGGCCAGCACGTGGCTTCCACCGAGACTTGTCAACAAGGGAGCGAAAAAACCTCCGCGTTATGGAATCAGAAAGAGTGAAGAAAGGAGCAGGGGAGCAGCCGGCCTGCTCCCTTCAGACAGGGGTCTGTACTGCCCTCGCCACGAACAGATTTCAGAGCAGGCCAGGCTGCTTAATGTGACTGTAGTTGTTCCCGAGCAGGTACTTACACAATGGCAAATGGAATTTATACCATGCTATATCATCACAGGAATGCTGTGAAGAGGGGTAGCAGAGAGGAAGGCTGGTGCTGTGGTTTGAAGAGGAACACCCTAGAAATAAGAAAGTAAAAGGAACTACACCTTCCAGTAGAGCATTCCAACAAGCCAGACTCCCAATTCCTCTGGAGGGAAGGGCAGAGCAAGTGGTGGGAGAAGAGGAGAGCAGGGAAAAGGACTTCAAAGAGAAGTCAGGAGAGCTCACTTTATCTCAAACACAGAAACAATGAAAGCTACTAAAAATTTGAAAGAAAGCCTGGGAGAAAAGGACCCATTTTTCTCAAGAGAGATATCGGTTTTCCAGCTTTCATACATTTTACTTCTCACTTTATAGGTTCTGAATTTTCCCTGCTTGTTTAAGTGTGTGTGAGGTTCTTAGAATTCTTTTTCTCCTAATAAATCCTGATTTAAAAGGCTACAAACTCATTAACTTCTGGTTAAGATGGGAAGGGTTTGCTTCTTATTTCAAGGCCCTCCTGGTGTAGGGCTTGCGAGCAGGTAACCCTACGCCACCAGGTGTAGTTGTCAGCACTGGCGAATCCCAAAAAAGTAAAGGACAGCTAGGGAATAATGTTGAATCACTCTAGGATTGCTGCACAACGACAACCAGAGGAAACTCTGCCTCCCTCCCTCCTCTCATCACGGCACCAAAACCTGCAAGGAGATACATGCTTATATGCAGGTATATATTCTTGAAGGTATACAGTGAAAAGATTTATCTTGATGTGTGTCCATATTTCGGCCTACATGGTGACCCTTTTGTACACTCCCAGGCAAAGCATAAACCTGCCCATGACTCAACACTGCCTGTGGGGGCATCCTGTGCTCCAAAACAGCCTCAGATGGGATATTGAATACGCTTTTTTTTTTTTTTTTTTTTTTTAATCACCAGAGTGCAACAGGGTGTATGTGGAATATGCACGGCATATTACGTTGGTTTCTAGCCACCTGCCAAAATTTGATGTCAGGAAATTTGCACTGCTCTTGTTGTAGCCAGGTGACAGATAATAAGAGAGGGGTGTTATTGTTGGAACTATCAGTATCAGATTTTCTAATATAGCCCTGTTGTAATGAAATCATACACATTGCTCAAGCTGCAATCAGAACTTCCACTGAAGGAATGAGAGTGAATAATAATAAAAGCAGAAAGCATTTTAAGTAAATAGAATTTCTCAGATACTGCATAATGTTGTTTGTTATTGCTAGCTTTTATGAGCCTTGAGAAATATATTGTATAAGAATGATTTCCTTCAATATAAGCTGTTATCATGGAGGTCTCCTATGTCAGTTCTTATTTAAAATGTATTTCCTTGCATAAGGAAATTTATGAAAGCATAAATTAATGTGACCTCTTTGCTTCCATTGCATGTTCTTATAAAGCCTCTCCGTAGCTCTCCAAAGAACAGTTACGTGCTGCTTTGTACAAACGTAGCCTAAACCACTCCAAATAATAAGATTCATTTTGGCAGCAAAAATTCATTCCATGTACAGTTTTTGGAGCCCCTGAAAAGCCAAGGTCTCTCAGTGAACATTGCACCGAGTATTTTTTTCCTGGGCTTGAGAGTTAAGAAGCGTGTAGACGATCTCACCGCTCCGCTCTCCTAATGGAAAACCTCCATGAGCCTGAGCAAGTGCTGCTTCTTTTGAAGAGCTTGTGGGAGCATAAACAGGGAGCCTGACAGGGCCAGCAGCCAGTGCAACAACACCCTGGCAAATGTAGAAGGGAGGGCAGACAATTTTCATGAGCTACAGCAGTACATTATTTCCCTCTTGCCTAAAGCTTGCTACTGGCAAAAGGACAAAACCAAAACAAACTCCTATGGCAAAATGCACATTCCTGTTTAACATTTCCCTATTAAGACCATGTTCCTGGTTTTGCACAGTTTGCTTTTTGTTTTGATATGTATTTATTATTGCTGGCAGAAAACAACAAATATAATTTAATTATTTTGTCACAACAAGTTTTGACCACTGGATCTTATATACTGTTTTCTGCCAGTGTATGATTTCAAAAATTCTACCTTACGTAGTTAAAGTCTTGTTTACGGGCAAAGGAGAAATCATATTTTATATATAGGGTCAAAATTTATCATTAGTACAACTGAAATCCTGACAGTCTAACTAAGAGTGATTATTAGCCCAGCTATATTTGTTATGGAAAGAGAAAGTCTATGCAGAAAAAGTTCAGTAATAAAAATAGCAATGCAGCTACATTTTTACACATGCGCTCAGTTTCTACCTCTTTTCGTGAAGTCATGCTCACCCTTCTGGTGTTCCTCTTACCCCTAAGGCTGGGGGTTTCATTCTGGTGGTGACTGTGTTCACAGCAAGCTGTCAGCATCCAAAGTCTTTTGCCAGGAGGAATATAACTTCACTTTGAAGTTTTCCTCTTTCTCTGTCTCAGATTCATTCAGGGTCAGTTTTACAGCATGTCTGCTAACATGCTCTTACAGCTAGCCTTTATTTCATTAATCTGCACCTCCATGCTATGGCCGTTTTTTATGGTGGCTTTACATATGTTAGATACTATTTTTTTGCTTGCTTGCTTATCCTAAAAAGCAGGAGTACTCCAGTTCTAGGTCCACATTTCTTCAGCTGTGGGGTTTATGGTGTCAGTCTGTGCCCGATATCTCACCATTCCAAGTCTGTACCCCTCCACACAGCGCCCCGTGTCTCTCTTATCCTGCGTGGACTGTATTTACCTGTATTGGCAAAACCATGGTGGCACCTCAGAAAGGTAAACAAAAGTAAAGCAAATCAGCCATAAAGTCCTAAAGAGTTAGAGAAATTTCTGTCACAACTAAACCAACTAAAAAAAAGCTGCAGGCAGGTCAAGGAAAGTTCAGACAGAGCAAGTCCTGACACCTTGCAAACTCAGTGCAAAGCTTATGGCATGTTACTAACCACGGCAATACTGTATTATAGATCTATATAATGGCAGTCCGATCTTGTATAATATCTTTTCATCTTGGAAACATGAAACTGATTTATCTTCCTTATGCTTTTACTGTAAAACATGAATTTCACCCCCCAAGTTATTCTACAATTCTCGTAAGTACTTTACTTTGTTTTTTGATCTTCAACAAAACGTTTACATGGTAGTGATAACAAAACAGTTATATAATGTAACATGTGTAGGTTAGGGAAATTCGTCATAATTGGACAAGGTACTGAATTTCTTGGCTGTCACCTCCCTAGACAGTGCTTCTTGCTCTTTTAGCCTCCGGCATTTTTAATTCTATAAGCCAATATGGCTTAAAACAAACCTGGAAATGGTAACATATAAAGAAAGAGAAAAAGCTGGTAGATGGAGAACCTTGCATAAGCAAAGGTAAAAACCGATGAGACTATCCTGTACACTTTATTTTAAAAAGCACCACATGTCCAGACCCTATCACTGGATTATCCAGTACATGTCCACGACAATTAGCTTTAATGAAATCTCATACTCTTATTTCCTAAGGAATGACATTTGAAGTCACAGTATCTTTTATGGATGTTTTATTTTAGCCTGTTTCCCCTTACTACCAAAAAGTTTTTGTACCATTTCCCACATTTTGTGTAATCCAAACCAGGGGCAAATCATCTCATAAAATACTGATTTTCAACTGAGGAAGCATGGGTTCAATCATTATCGAATACAAGAAACTCCCATCAAATACAGGAAAAAACTCAGAAGTCTGCATCTCACTGGTCTTTGCTGGGCTGCTTCTCAGGGAACAGGCTGCTGGCCAGCTAGTGGGTTGCTGGGCAGTGTTCAGTGCTAGCTATCGCAACAACTCTTGTCCAGATGGAAAAACAAATTGCTAGATAAATGAGAATAAAGAGGGAGAAGATAAGGTGGTTTTAAGACCCTTGTAAGTTTCTATCTTCAGCCTTCTTGTTACAGTTCTTCTTGCCAACAAGACCGCAATGTTTCTCTGATTCCCCACACATCAACGCAGGAGATGCAGAACTGCTGCTCTGAAGAGCAGCTGGGGAAAAAACAGCTGGAATAGGTCCTTCTCCATCAGCAGCCCCATGCTACAAGCCTGCTCTTGTCACCCTTTCACACTGTAAATATAACAAAGATAAGGGAAAAGGGGAGTCAAGTTAGTGTTCCTTAACCACCCTCATCAATGCTGTGTCCGCTCTGGTAACCACAGTGGGACTTTTCTGCGAATTTTCCATTTGTTGCGACCAAGCATGGAGATAATGAGAAACAGAACCATTAATAGGAATGGAAACGGAGGTTTATACTCCTTAACAATCAGATCAAAACACAAAGAACTAGTGCTGCAGGAACACAGTCTACAGTAGAAATATCTTCAGATCTTTGCTGTTATTACCGGAAGTATGATGTTTTTGTTAAGTTCCTTAGTACAAGTCTTGGGAGACAACAGTTGTCTCTTTAAAACATACAAAAAAATCTGTCTTAAATTCACATCTAGGAAAGACCAGGCACAGCCATGAAGTAGTTGGTGGATTCTTTAGTCCTAAGTATCCCATCTGTTTCCTTTGGGTTTTTTGCTTCCACCTGATTTCTATTAATTTTTTAAATTATGAGATTTCATAGAAAAATATTTCTCGTCTCTGTGGCAAACGCACAGACCTCATACCACAAAATACTGTACAGCTGATATGCTCTGAGTGAGAAAAAACAGTTGCTTCTTTTCTATTTCAGCAAGCTCTAGATACCCCAGCCAGAGGCAGAGGACAATACTACAAGATGCTGCCTACATATACAGTGAGCAGCAGCTTCTGTTCTGATAAATTTATGATTACCCACTCCATTTATCTCAATGAGATGCAAACTTTTACGTTTGCATGGTCCATTAGGGCCTCAAGTGAGCAAGGCATTTAAGCATGTGCTTAAATCCACCCATAGGCAGAAAATCAAGTAAGTACACGCTTAATTTTAATGATGGATCCTGTACTGAGGCATATATAGCTAAATTGCTATTAAACTTGGACAATGCCCCCTTTCTCCTTATTTCAAAAACACCTCAACAACAAGGAAGTTCTATATAAGACATCATGTTAGTGCAAAACAAAGCTTTTCCATTGCCATGTGCAACTATCAGGAATTGAAACAGTGAGGATTAGTTGCAACAGCTTTAACCTATCCAGTAAACAAATATGACAGGAGGCAGAAGGGTTAATTCATGAAAATTAACTTTGCCTAATGAGACAGGGCAATTCAGAGAGGCAACACGAGGCTTCTGCCTCTTCACTAACTGCAGAGGCAGCCTAGGGAGATTAATATGTCTAGCAGTGAGCTAGCAGTCATTCTGTATTTGTGTAACCATACCTAGAATTCAAAAGTCTCCCATAGTAGACAGTATAAAAGCACAAAGCAAATTAGCTAACGGTACATTTCTTTTCCCATGCATTTATATCTGCAGCTTTAATCGTTCCATTAAGAGTGTCATAGATGCCTTTATTTTGTTTTCTAAGCACTGCTAGGATCAGACCAACCAAAGCTATAAACTTATTTCACGCTGAGATATGTATGATGCCTATTGATGTCAAAATTAAAGGTTTCTGAAGAAACAGTGCTGCAACCTTATTATTAGTTCACTAATTGCTCATCCAGTTTGGACTGAGTATGACATTTCATAATATATTCCATTTCACCCTTTTCACCACACTATGTAGGGCAGCTGAGTACTTTGAAAGCTTTAAGGAGGTCTTTCTATTTATGAGGGCAAAGGCGATGTGTAGACACTCCTTAGTAAAGTAGGTCTGAATCAGCATTAACAAAGTTAGAAATGAGGCAGTAGGTTATTGAAAAGGAGGTTTAGAGACAGATGATTTTAGCAAAGCTACTACTCATGTTTGAAAATACTGGAAAGTACCCAACACAAAATTAAATGAGCAGACAAGTACCACAGCTTAGCCCTGCCCATCTCTGAAGGACTAATTTTGCCTTATATTAACTGCTTAATCTAGGGAGTTCAGTATAACACCATTAGAAAAAGCAGAGTACAGTTTAACAAGTGAACAGATATAAAAATACCTCAAAGCTCCAGCTCAGCTCATACTACTCAATACAGCTGTTAGAGCAACATTGGCCCAGGGCACATGACAAGTGGCAGAACTAGAAGATAAAGAGGTTAGCAATATATATACATACAGATACTAACTTTATACTTCTGAAAAGAAGTACGTGTTCCCTTCATGAATGTAAAGATTTATTTTAAAGCAGTGAATTGATGGGCTGTTTTTTTCAGGAGACAACTATAATAAAAAAGACATTTTTAGTAGCATTTCTGCCCAAAATTCAGCAGCGTGCAGATGTACAATTATTAGACGTGGCAGGAAAATGCATCCTTATCTTTTCCCTCCCTGGCCTCTTTGTTAACTTTCCATTCTTCACCCAGGTTGCCTCTCCTTTTACCAAATGCCAGGTAAATTGATCCAGACCTACACGTATACTTGACTCCCCTTAAAAACGTCCTGAGCGGAACCGTGGTGGTTCCCTTGTAGGAGCCCTGCGTTGAAATTGGCGATCCGACTCCCAAAATTCCATACGGATGAAGGTCCCTCCCAGATAAAAGGTGCCAGCATAGGAAGCTCTTGCTGCTCATGGAGTGCCAAGAGTGGCCCACCAACTGCACATGAGAGACAGAGGGGAAGGGCTTTCTTTCCTGGGTGGAAATGTAATCGTTTTCTTCATGGGGCCCTGCGCTGCAACTGTCAGTCTGACTCCCAAAACTGAATATGCACGAAGATTCCTCCCTGACAAAAGGTGTCAGCACAAAAAGCTCTCTCTGCCCATGAAGTGCCAAGAATGTCCCACCAACTGCACATGAGAGATGGAGGGTAAGGTCTTTCTTTCCTTGGCCGCAAAAGCTTGTGACGGCAGCCAACGCGAACCCACATGTACACTGGTGTGTTAAATTATCCCCCAGGAACTGGAAGAGCTCTCACAATTACCCCTCCTTTCTTTTTTCAGGGTTTGCAATGTGTTATTCTCAGGGAAACAGAAGAAATCTCATGTTTCCCCTTGTGAGAAATAGTTAAATATTTGCTGGGTCACAGAAAGAGAATGTGCTGCATTCGCTTAAACCAGCCCAAGGTACACTGGGCCTGAAAAGAAAGAGGAGGTCCCTCACTTCCAAAGATGTTTATGCAATAATGGTTTATTCAAAAGCATATAAAACCCTGCAACAGTCCTGGAAGCAGCTCCCATTTTCTTGTCTCTAGGGTGACTGCCCACACAAGAAGGTTGCCGTGTGAAAAGTGGGCCCATCTCCTACTCTGGCCATGTTTTAAAAGAAAACAACTTGTTGCGTCTGTATTCTCTATACATGTCCTCCAAACACCCATGGAGCAGTCCTCATTTGGAGGAAGGTTTTGTACCTAGGTCCCAGCTGACACAGGCTTTGCTATGAGTCATTGAGAAATGTAGCAATTCTTCATATACTTCCAGGGACACGAGAAAGTTGCACATGGTGTTAATCAGTTGGGAGTGATCCAGGGTTTCACTGGTGGGTTTGGATCATGTCCCTGAGCCTGCAGGTAGACAGGAATTGTGTGACAGAGCTCTCCTCAGTTTTTCTCACTGCAGAATCTTCAGCCTTTGCCACAGAATCTCAGCTTTCTTCTTTTTGCTTTTTATGTGCATCTGAAAGGGTCCTAAAAGCATATGCCTTCAATTTCCTTTGAGTCATCAAAGAGCAAAACAACACTCCTGAGAGCCTGGGGACAGAAGTAATGCTGTGCCACCATGAAATTTGACATTTTGCTAAGGTACCACATGAGTCGGTGTTTTACTACAGCTTTAATTATTTTGCTGCTATCAGAAGTCTAATGCATTAATTTTTTAGAGTCCATTCCTTAGTGAGACTGGATATAGCTGCATCTTGCTCTGCATTCCTCGCTCCAAAAGAGGAATACATTGATAGTGGTAGGTGTAGGAGAACCAAAGCTATATCACTTAGTCTGAAAAAACAAAAGTGAGAGCATAGGAAGAAGAAATGTTATTTCACTAACCATATTTGTCTGTTGCTGAGAGAAATGATAGCCTGACAAGCAGAGGAGAAAATACTCTTAAGCAGCTGCTATGACTGTAGGAAAGTGAGAACAAAAGAAAACCTTGTATAACCTTTTCCATTACCCTGTATGCCCATACCCATCAAGCACTTGGATTCTATTACAGCTCTTCTCTCACTGCATGCAGACTTTGTTCCTTTGATCTTAGTAGACTTCTGTTCTTTGAATGAATTTTTCCTTGGGTAATAAAAAGTCCATGTGTTCCTGTGAGAAAGACTTTATGTGTGCCACTTGAAAACAGGTGCTAAATAATATTTAGAACCCAAAAAGGAAAGTTTGATCCTGATAAAAGTATCAAACTGACAAATGACCTAAAAGATATGCCCAGGAACACGTAGGGAATGGATCTGCAGGCAGCTGAAGAGTGTGTGGGAGACGTGGACTGCTATTAAACTGTACTGGTGTGTTAAACTGCACTGGTGTTCACCACCTGTGGAGCCGGTCCAAGGTCAGGATGGAAGAATCAGGGCAATAATTAGACATTCTGCTTTGCAATTAGAAACCACAGACGCAGTAATGAAAAGATTTCCAGAACATCACTTACTATATTATTGGGTTGGATTTTTTTAATTGGTTCTTAAAATTAATTCTGCTGAAATGACTAACTAGACAGTCACTATTCTGCTTGGGAAGCACAAACAGGCTGGGGTAACCAAAGCAAAAAAGGACTGAATTGATTTTCATATTAATAAGAGAGTTCATTTCAGACAGAAAAGGTTAATTTGCTTTTCAGCAAGTTTATGAAGGGAGTGCTTGTGGCCAGGGGGATAATTTACAGCTAAATCATATGTTTAAAGGCAAAAGTGATTACAGAAAGGCTAGGAACGGCATTTGCAGTATTATGCAACAGAACTGTCAGCTATGTTCTCTGTGCTTTCTTCTTTCCCAAGCACAAGGAATTGAGAAACAGGCCAGCACAATAGCACTGTCACTTGTGGTCTTATTCTTCCCCCGCACACCAGATATCTTAACAAATGCAGAACAGAAACGTTTTCCCACCCAGCTTTATTGCCTCTCATCCCTACAGGCTGAGAGTACTCCTCAAATACACATGGCTTTTGTTGGGCCTGGTTTCCCCACAAGAGTGCTGTCTGTAGGTACTGAATTTTTAATTTTAATTTTTTTTTAGCATACTAATTCCTGAGATTTGTGAGTTTTCAGAGATGCAAGCAAAGCAATTTATGCAATTTACGTGATGAGTCAACATAGTTAAAGTCATTGTGAATATGGGTTGATTTTTTTTTTTGTCTTTTACTCTAGCCAATAAGAAACTGTGATATTTGTGCAAATGAGTATGACGTGGGTGAATCTGTTTCTTTAATATGTCTAGGTTTAGTAGTTGAAATTTTGGCTAGTCACCTGCAAGGTTAAGTATCAATTACACTGGTAACTGTGCTCCTAAGTTAGGAAGTGCTGTAATAAATGTGACTTGATGCAAGTGACTTAGAAGGAGATGCTTAATATAGTAGGGAAATATTTGTAATGATGTTGTACTGATGTGGGTGAGGAGCAGTGGCAGTAGCTTACCCGTCCTACCATTAATGCTATATTAAAGGCTTAAGCAAATATGCAGACCTAGAAAAGCTCAACAGACAAATACCCAACAATGTCTACTCTTTTGAATTTTTAAAATAAAAAATGCTAGCACATCACCTTTAGAACTGTGGGGTTTGCTACACCTGACATAGTTTCCATAGAAGTGGAGTGAGAAGCCCAAATCAGAGTAACACCTAAAAGACCAAAATTTAAGTTTCTACTCCTTTTTGTCTGAGTGTCTGAATTTGCAGATTTCAAACTACTTGGAAGTAGAGTTTTTGTTGCTGCTGCTCTGTGTTATCCATGTCCATGACTGAAGCTCGTGTGGGCATTGCTGCGCTAAAACTAAGCTAATAAAAAGTGTAAAAATATCCCTAAAAACCTGCCTCTCTGATGTTGTATGCTGGCTCAAATGTTTCCACTTCCTCTAATATCTGTCAGTCCTGCCACGATGATAAAAAGGGGTTCCCTGGTTTTCTTTTTAGCTACAAGCTATTTCAAATTCTTCTGTTACACCAAGCATAGAGTTTTACCTTCTCCTTCACAGTGAAATTAGTGACAATGTGGCAGGAAGAAAAGAGGTTCCAGGATGTCTCTGTTCGGACAAATGATGCATCAGTCATGCAAGTTGCCAGCAATTTGGTTCAGCTATGAGCTGTGAGTCAAACTTGATGTTCAGACGTGTTATAGATCTTATATGGCTTCCCTTCTGATTAAATGTCAATCATATCGTTCTAGAGCCGGACAAATCCAGTGTGTCTTTGCTGTACTGCCTATTGCTCTTCCCAGATTTCAGCAATCCATTAAGACTGAGATGTTCAGTGTTGCACATTCCTGTTCTACAGATCAACTTCTCTCTTGCTAAAAAACCCTTCTGATGACAACCAACCAAAAAAACCCCAAAACACCGATGACATTGTAAATCATTTTCCTTTTGGATACCCTAGGCAGTGTAGGCATGTGGCCTCCTCTGAATGAATGTGTTGTATCACTTGCAGGTCTTTCCAGCACCTTCTCTGCCTGAGAAGCTTCCTGAACGTAAAATAACTTGTTCAGTTTAGTGGGACAACTCATGTTTGTGGGACTGAGGCCTTGGAGTGCATGGGTAACTTTCATTGACAGCAATTGTAATTATTTGTCTAAATTTGATCAATCTGAGCCTGGTTTATATGAGTTCAGACTAGAACTATTTTAGGCTCATCCTCTAGTATATCCCTGATACTTCTGAAGAAATGGGACAAAACTGGAGAGAATACTCCTGCACTTTAGAAACACTCTTTGATGACGTTCTAAAATACATGCAGGTATTTTCACAGGCTTATTAAAAAAAAAAAAAATTGACCAGGAAATAGATAAAACCTGCAATCTTCAGGATGCTATCTGCAGTAAAGATTATGTATTGCAGATCACAAACTATACTAAAAAGAGTATCTTCTTTGCTATGGCAAAAGAACCACTGCACCTTCCACATTTCCAAACTCACGTGTGGGCACGATAAAATCTTAACAACATGCCATTAAACATGCCTTTACAACATCTATTCTGCCTCAGCTAGATATATCTGTGAATCCTTCCTTTGCACTGGAGATTAAATAAACTCCCTGGACAGCTGAGAAGAATTAAAGTATGACCTGATGGTTTCTCTGCTTGACAATAATATTGTCTGTCGGTTTGTGCTGTATCCAAGATACTGTTCTCTGATCCATGCTCAGAAAGCAGATGTTGATGGGTTTAGCTGATTAGCATCTGTATACTGTTTGGCCTTTCAGTCTCAAAATATATTTTGTGAACATGTTGCAGCAGGTGGTTTCTAGACTATGCACAGTGATGCTCCGTGCAAATATTTCCGTTTATCATCTACCTAATGCCTCAAAACTTTTTTTCTGTCCTAACCAAGCCGCAGTGCTGTTGAAGTTTGGCCACCAGAGCCCAACATTTGGACTGAGACATGGTTTGCACCCTGTAAGAGGGTATGACACCATTCCAATCCTCCATTATAGGACAGGACATCAGCTGCTAGCTGGTCTAAGTCCAGGTACACCAATACCTGCAAATACATCCAGTAATTTTGGGTAAGTCATCTAGACGGGTAACAACACAGGGAAGATATTCTGCTACATGCCATGAAGTGTAGAAGTGCTTCTTGAACATGACTCCACACAACTGAAACACCCAAATTTTAGTCAAGCAGTCATTAGGTTGTGTGGGAAGGGAGAGGCTGTGAGGGTACCTTAGGAAAAGGGTAGAGGAAAGTAGGACACAGGGTAACTCATGCCCGCCCTGAGATGCCTCTAAGAAAATGTTTGCTCAACCACTGTTTATTTAATAAAACAGTACTTCAGACCTTTCAGTCATTTAAGGTTTCCATCCAAATTGCCTGGAATTCTTTTAAATTCCTGGTATTTTGGCGGTAAGTGAAAGGAGCGAGTAACTGCGATGTGTTTCAGAGGAACCATTCTTCACCTTCAAGTTTGGTGAGGAGAGAGGGTGGGCCCAAATCTGGGGAAACCAAGCAGCTTCTGAGAAAAGAGCTCAGTTGAGTTTAACATCCGTTGCCTTTTTTACTGTGAACAGATGGTGCAATCCCAAAAATAAGGAAATGTATCAGTTTTCAGAATTAGGATCTTCATGCAAAAAAATATAATTCACACTTTCTGAAAAGCTACGGGGAAGAAAAAGAATGAGACCGTCCTCAGAGACTTTCCCTCCTCAACCAGTCTACGGAAAACATGGAAATTCCAGGAAATAGCACTTAGGCAACAGTGGTGGTTCAACTCCCTCCAGCCCCCTGGATCTAACAGAGCTGAAGCTGTGCATCACCTACTGTAACGTCTCCAGAGTGACTCTGTGGGAGCTAAGAACCGCCAGGCTGAGGTTGGATGGCACCATCACAAAATGCTCTGGTCCCACACTAACCTCAGGACAGCTGGGAAGCGATTTGGACACTGCTGAGACCCGCCCCCCCAATTCCATACCACCCCTTGGCTCCAGGCCTCCAGAGAGACCCAGGGCAAAGGGTGAGAGAGGAGGCAGCTGTGGTGTTTTGGCTCCCGCTTGTTTTCAGTTTATGGTCAAGGTGTACTGTTCCAGCTTCAGGTCACAGAGCATGAGCCTGCCATGCCATGAAGATGGAGCCTGGGTTTGAAGCAGTGAAAAGAGGATAAAATAGCCAGAAAGTGTGTGGTGGCGTAACATGGATGATGAAATACAACCAGGGTTTCATAAGAATAGTATATGTTCTAGTAGGTATTACAATGAATAAAGGCTGCAATGAAAACACATAAATCTCATTTTTCTTGGTTTTTTGTTGTTGTGTTTTGTTTTGAGGTTTTTTTCCATTTTCATTAACTTCTGCTGGTTTGGGAGCCATTCCTATACACACTTCCAAGTTCCATAAAGTGATTTATGGACCACTGGAAATTGTTTTAGATATTCAGCCCCATGTTACAACAAACTTTGAGTTGATGGCTGAACTATGACTTTAGAATCCAATTTAAACTGGCCATTTTTGCACAAAGCTACACACTTTTATTATTGCAAATTGATAGAAGGGAGATTCTCCACCGTAAAGCAAATTGTATTTTGTTTATCTTGCATTTAAAAGTCCAGTGCTAAAGCGAAAAAAAAAAAAAAAGAGAGAGAGCTGATGTAACAAATAAGACAAATCCCAGCATAGTTTGATATTTTCCTGGAGCATGATGATTTTTAGGCACTTTTTTCCTCCATTTTCAGACACCTTCAAGCCTTTCATTGCAAACTGCTCCCATTTGAATTCATGTTTCTTAGCTATGGCTGATTAAAACTGGGGACAGTATTGCAGGTGAGGTCTAAGCAGTACCTTGTAAAATGGCACAAACTCTCCCTCATATTTACTGAAAATAACCTGTCAGAGGCATTTTTGGATTGCCATTGACTTTTCACAGCACTGGTGGCTCTCAGCTGTCCCATGGCCAATACACCCAGATCCTTCTCAGCGTCAGTCATCCCAAGCTAATGAGCTCCCAGTATAGAGCAAAAAAGTGATAATAGTCCCCAAGCCCAAGCCCATTTACACTCTGTACTATAAAATTTAATTCCATTTCTATTACTTTTTCCCCTGAGGTCATTCACTTGTCCCTCCAATGACAGCCTGATACTCTTTACACTGGTGCCACCTCATGGTGTCATCAGCAAATTTCGTTTGTGCCCTTGGTGCATTTGTGTGCCAACACCGCCAAAATAAATATTGAGTAAAACCAGACTTGTTCTCTATTGCGTTGCTTTGAAAACAGCCATGAAACTAAAATGAGCCCCTTCCTTTAAAAAGGGCACAGATGTGGAGCCAGAAAAGTGCTTAGCCAAGTACAGACATCACAATAAGGGCCCCCCTGTGCCACTACAGATCCATCCGCATTAAGGACCTGTCGTGGGTGGGGCTGGAAATCTTAGACAAAATTTATTAAAAAAGCCCTGCTGTTGAGTCACAAGGTGCAGAAAGGACTCCCTTGTTTCTAAACTCCTTCTCAGAGAGGAGTCTGGGTGCAGCTGAATCCAATTAACTGTAGATTATGTCAACGATATAAATTTAAGTAATTACAGAGGTGTGACTGAACCACTTTTGTCCCACATGTTTTAACAATTGGCAAAATGAGAATATTTACATAAAATGAATCATTTATTATTACAAATGATCAGACAAAAAACCTTAATCAGAATGACTTACTACACAATATAAAGGCTAAATCTACTAGTAGTATAGTATAAGATAGGATAGCGCAAAACTAGGGAAAAGAAATAATTATTAAGTAGAGATTTAGTGTAACTCACCCATACCAACGCTCATGGGGAGATCTGTTTTGCTCAACCTTGAGGAGTATCCTTGGAGGGCATCCCCAGCCCAAGGGAGCGATCTGCACACGTACACCTCAAGAAGGGTTATTTTAGAAGAACCTGAGTGTATGAAAGGGGACTGGACTTCTAAAGTCATTGACTGCTAGTCACAAATTTTTAGGCCAGCTACCAGCTTATCTGTCATCACATCCAACTTCGAAAAGAGCAGGATGCGTGTTTGGAGTTTGGTGGACCAGGCTGATTTTAGCGTAATTCAACACCAAAAACATTACCACGGTGCCACCGATAACTCATCATAGACAGCTGGCATGATAGCTTGAATTTTATGCACTCTCTGCTCAGTCTCTAGGCCTTATCAGGACAGGCCCTCCTGCCGCGGGACCTCACCACAGAGCTCCCGTGGAGGCAGAGTCCAAGAGCATTACACACCCTTATGGATGTGCCAGGCAGGAGTCAGAGCAGTCAGAACAGCCACAGAACATGGTTGTGTGCTGCTGGGATGAGCATGGACCTCCCTGCTGCACCAGGGCTGCTGAGCCCCCCCCAGCCCAAGGGCCAGGACGTATCCCTGTGTGCAACATCGCCAGCGCCCGGGGGGCCCCAGCAGCATCAACCCCACCTGGCTGCCAAGAGCCCACAGGAGCCGCAGGGCATAGGAGAGCAGTAAGAGAAATAAAGAGAGTCGGGGCGCAGGTCCTCCAGGTGATGAATACAACAGACATCTCAAGTTTTCATTTTGATAATCTTCAACTCGTTTTGCCACTGGCTTTAAATGCCCGTGTGCAGGTGACACATCTTTGTCCTCCAGCTTTCTCCCTGGTCATGTAATACACACACTTTTATTCGAAGGAAGCCCAAGTAAGTGAAACTCTATGGCCTTGACTTTTATTCTCAGCACCCCATGCAGGTTTTCTGAAAAGAACTGTTATAAAGATTTTTCAAAGAAATTGGGGTCACCTACTGCAGTGAACTGAACATAATTGGGAAGTACTGTAGATATCCTCTGTTTGGAAATGCATTGCGTGTGGATGATGGCTAGTTCAGTTTTATATGAGTTTCTGGCTTCACATGCTATTTTTAAGAGCTGTAAATGGAGCAGGTCCTGCCCCCCTCCTTCCACCCTCTCCTCCTACTCACTGATTTCTCATCTTAAATTAAATTGGGTACAAACACTGCAACAAATAATTTTCTCTCTACATTATAGGAAGATAGGCATAGATAGAAGTTCAGACACATACAGCATGTAGCATCTTTACAAGATAAGACCAGCAGTGTGGCTTTCTGTCACAGGGTTTGCCTTTAAAAATTGTAATCATCAGCTTAGAATGTTTATCATCCTGGTAAGAGGGATACTCTCACCACTGCCTATGAAGAGATATTGCTGCGATAAAAGATTACCTTTATGTTTATCAGAACCCTTTAATTGCCCACAGCATGCATTCTTTGAGGATCTAAACTGTGGCCCTCACAAGCTTTGCATTAAGAAAGATGTTGCTATCATTTGAGAAGATGTACATGTTAAAATGGATGCATCTCCTTCAGTCTAAATTTAAAAGGGGAACCAGGAAGCTGCTGGCTTCCCCAGCTTCCTTAGCCCTCACAAGAGAGAGGAGCTAGAAAGCAAATATCCCTTCCCTGCTGGCTGCTGCCATTTTCTGCTTTTTGCTCTGCTGAGGTGAGTACAGCAGTTCTGGTTAGCTTGAATCAGGAGACTGATAACAGCAAAGGCAGACACCCCTCCTGTCTCCCCCAGCTTTTCTCAAGTGTTTGCCTCAGAACTCTTTGCAGAAGCTGAAAGTTACGACTTGCTGATTTAGTCCAAGCTCAGGCCTTTTTTACCTGTGCCAGATATTGAGGGTTTTATAGAGTCAGATGCCAGCTGGGAATGGGTTGTCCTAGACTCCTCAAATAAATGTTCTCCTTGTCTCATTTCATACAGAAAAAAATCAAAAAACAAGAGATCTTCCGTTGAAGTGCAGAGTTGCTCAGGACGTCTTTAGAGCAACTCTTCAACACACAGGTTGAGGTGATCAGGTATTATTGCTGTAAATCAGGCCTTTCAAACAGCTGCTCTTTCTTTATAGATCTTCCCTGTATCCTTGCCACTTTTCCTTCTGTCACAGATCTCGGGGCCATTTCCATGCTTGGCCCAAGAAGTCAAGCAAAAGATGCAGGGTCTTACAGCATATTTCATCCAGGAGGGTAAATTGATGGGAACACCAGATAACTTGTAGATAATTGTGCACCTTCTCAAGAGAAGGGGACACCAGACAACTTGTAGATAATTATGCACCTTCTCAAGAGAAGGCAAAGTCTCCTTTTTTTTGCCACTTTACAAGGAATTGAAGAACATACTCTCAAATATCCTTTCTGAAAGGGCCTGCCAGGGCCTTTCCTTAGGCCAGACTCACCTTACGTACTTGGGCAGTGCCGCAACAATCACCACTGTCTGCCCACGGAGCATGTGTGTGTGTCACTACACACTCCTGCTCAATACTATATTGAAACAGAAGCCCATTGTTCCAACCTGTGGGGTTCCAGTTGCACTGAACAGACAGAAGGACTGCCTTCTGGGCTTTGGAGATCACCGTTAATTCAGCTCCCTGTTTCAGGCGCTCTAGAATCTCTTGCAGCCAACCTGAAGCACAATGATTTTTCCCACCAGTCCAATCCAGTCTGCAACAACATCCCAGGTGCATCTACCCAAATCCACGTGGCAGGGGAATAGCAACCCCTGGCTCTGTAAATATGACTCTTTTGTTACACCACAGCCAGCTTGCAAGACCCAGTTTAGCACTTCTGCTGTCCACTCTGCTTCTTCTAAACTGTAGATTGATTCTAGGTCACAAGGAGAGAATTCTGGATCTAAACCCATTTATTTGCTGTTTTCCTGAGGAATGACTGAACAATTCAATACAAAGGCTCTTGCTGAAATCCCAGTCTATCACTGCAGAAGTGTTCTTAGGAAAAAGCTATTCCTTTGCTGCTTCTCACACATACTGTGCATGTACTCACCATCTACTTTGCCCTTCAGTGCTTGGCATCCCTTGCTGAATTCAGCCCAGCAAAATACAGGTGGAACTACAGCAGATGGTGGCATGTCCCTGCAAGCTTAATCGAACAGAGAAAACATTAAGGGCACTTCTTCAGGAAAAGCAAATTTTTGCTCAAGAAGTGGAATATGAAAGTGTCTAGATATCAAGTGTTATGAATCAAGCAATAACATAGCTCCCCTGATAATGACAGTGTTTTGAATAATTTTTATTTGAATAGATCCGCCTGCATTACCAATATCTACAGTGTTGCTTGGTAACTGTTTCCTGATACCAGGAGACTGAAAAACACTTTTTCAAAACTAAATTACAATTCTGATATTAAGTTTCACATTTTAGTGGTTTCAGTCTGTCATCTGTATTGCTGTCCAGCCACAGCAATAGTCTTGGTAACATTCTTCTGTGGCACCCACTTTTTGTTTTACTTTATTTACATTCCAAAAGATGCCAAATGAGTTTATAAACATATATTTTGCACTCCTTCCTTGGAAATATGTTGATGTTGTAAGAAGAGTCAGTGAAACCATAAAGTGAGAATGCAGGGGATTGCAGACACCAGTTGCATAATTCAGGGTGAGTTTAACAATGTAAATAGAAAGCAATTCTAAATTATCAGTGGACAGAAATAAAATTACCACATAAAATACAAAAGCAGATTATATTAAAGTGTTGCATGGAAAAGAAGTGAATATGTTTAAATATTAGTCATTGTGTTTATTTTGCTGGTGGTTCGGTGCCAGCATTCACTTATTTTCTACAAGCTGCATTGTGTGGTCATGAAGATAAAGGAATAGAATAATAATAATAGTAATAAAAATAATAACAAATGTAATACTGTTGATAGGATCATAATTCAGTAATGAATAAAATACCACAATGCTCTGCTACATTACTTGTTAAAATTTATCCCAGACAATAAAAAGGATAATTAAAAAAAGGAAGGAAAAAACCCCACTGTGCTGCAGTTTTAAAAGTGTATCCACTGATCTCCTCACATGTTGCAAATTTCTGTTACAAAGGCACTTCTCCCTGATTTTATGAGGATTAGCAAGTTCACCTCTGCCTTCTTTGCTAACAACAACAGTGCTACAGAAGGTGGTAGAATGCTTGTAAATGCCACGGTTTTGATGATTTGTGGATACTTCTACAACTTAAGGAATGTAGCAGTTGTGTGAGACAACCCCAAAACCCTCTTTTTGCTCCCTGACAATGCCAGATTGTGCAGGAACCTGCCTAGGGAGCTGTGTTAGAAGATTAAATACCCATCTCCCCAAACATATGCGCAGTGACTTTCTGAAGCACAACTGATTTTCACAACAAGTAACCACTGTTTGTTCATTTGCTTTCTAAATGACCTCTTTTGACTGAAGGCATGAAACTGGAAGTTCAGAACCGTAAGGATAGAAGAAAATTGGAAGAAAGAGAGTAACATTTATTATTACCTATTGGTAGTAGCAAAATTTTAGCTGGTATGTGGGTAAGTGATTACTTCAGCTCTATTCCATAACTCTTTAAAAAAGAAGAGAGATCCTTAAAATCACTTTGGAACAAAGCCTTTCCCTGGCTTTGAAGGAACAGCAAAATCTGCATGGTAGATGATAGAGAGGTTCTGATTCCCACAAAATTCCACAACCACTGAATGTACTTCCTAAAAAGATCCTTCCCAACCACACAATTTGGTGGGGACTAGGAGTTTCAACAGTGGAAAAGTTGTAAAATGTAGAAATGGACAAGAATTGCAGAAAAAAACGCAATGTAAAACTTCCCCCAGCTGATTCACCAGGTGAAACTGCCTTCTGATGTTTCAAAAAAAGAAATGGAAGGTTTTTGTCCCCGGGGCCCAACTGTGTCCTAGGTGACACCTTCCTGTGGAGGCTCTGGATGCTTCAGTAGTGGAAGCGTGCAAAAAACAAGTTAGATAGAACTATCTGGAGTTGGAACAGCCCAAAACTCAGTCACCTCGGGAGGTCTCACGCCCATCATTAGATTTCTAATATTATTAATAGCTTTTGGTAATAATTACATTAACAGTCTTGTCCCTTTTTCTGCCAACACAGGAAGCACTTAAGACCAACTATCTTCCGGAAGGAATTCTATGCTTCAGATATTCTGGGCTCCAAGAAGAGATGCATGGGGAGATTTTTGCTCTGTGCTACTGAAAATGTCAAGCCCCACGGCTGCAACAACCCCCAACAATTCTAAATTCACAGAATGTATCACTGCAGATGTTTATTCATTTTTTAACCACAGATGTGCTTAATATTGCCCCAAACCGGACACAGCGTGGGGGGGCACATCTTCACTCCACTCTCTGTCACCCAGAAATACATTATCTGTGGTTCTCCAAATTGCTGTGGTTGTGGTGGTTCGTTCAGTCCCACGGGAAATTACTGAGACAATAAGGGCAGGATGCAGTCTTCATGGTACTGCCATCCCAAAATACTAAAAAAGTTATGAACTCCACGCCAGGAAACAATGGTCGAGAAATTGTTGGTTGTCTTTATTTGCTTTGGGGAGGGTTTAAAATTCTAGGGGTCATTTCAACTTTTTTTGACAAAACCTCGAAATTCTCCTGTGATCCTATGACTCAGTCTGGTGAAGCTTCTCAAATCGCAGTATCCTAGAGTGAGCCATGTTGCTGACAAATTAAAAATTAGATTCTCTTCTTGCTGAGGGGAAAAAGGGCAACATTTTTAGGTGGTTTGGCATTTCATAGGGGTGACAAGATAAGAACTCATACTCCTCCCAAGTTCTAGGAATTTAATATCTCAAGGCATCAAGCCATGCAGAAACAGAAATTACTGTTGGTGTTACTTTGGTGATCTTTTACAATTAGACATTTTCCTCATGTGTTTTGATGCTTTTGATCACTAATGTTGCACTGTTTATTTCTCTCCTCTTATTACTGTCAAGGCTAAAATAATGTGTGGGAATGAAATGCACTCAGAAAAGACAGATTCTAGTTTTATTCCCAAGCTCACATTGCCAAATGCAGCATACAACAAATCTGCAAGCGAATCTGGATTCGTGACTTATGTGGGCCATTAATATTTAATATATGCAGTATCTACTCTTTTGCAGGGTTGTCCATATTCTATTCTAATGTCCTGTAAACAGTCTCCAGGTAATTTCTGACATCTCTGGAGATAGAAACTGCTATGTATACAAAATTCAAACTGTGCTGAAGATGAGAAATGATGGCAGAAATAAGTGTTAGAGCCCTTTGATCCCCCCTTCTTCTCTGCAGCAGTAAATATATTCAGAAAGGCAGTGCTGTAGATTTATAAATGTTAGCACTCTGAGTGAAGTCAAACTAATTTACTCTATGAACTTCTCTGACATTATGAAAACTTTACAAAGAGATCATTGCATGTGAAGTATTAAAATACTATAATTTTAACTTAGAAACCCTGTTCACCAGACATTTAAGTTCATTTCTGTATATCTTCTGTGTTTAGAAGCGTTTTAAGAAGAAGTGGGAACACCATAAGAATGGCAAAATGAATTATGCCTCTTGTAGTTTAGGAATAACACCAACACAAGATAAAATGGTGTTAATCCATTTTTCATAGATCAAGACTTAGCAATTAGGGAGAAGAAGAGTCGAAGGGGCTGGTTCTGAATGAATTGATGGTGACCAGGGACACAGCAACACCACTGGAAATGTCTAACGCAGTTACAGAGGGGTTGAGCACTGACACCTTGTGGGGCTGGCCTTGTCTCTCAGGTCATAATCTCGTGCACCATTTGTCCTGGGGGAAAACTTTTTAACTGGTGTCAATTCAGGACTCAGCTACTTGCAAAGCCGAGGGTGGTGAGTACAGATATCTCTTTGTTAGCTTTGGACTGGACTGTTTTCAAGCTGGATGGCTTGAAGCTGTAAGTTCCAGCACTTTGCCACACTGCTCCAGCCCAGAAGCCACGCACTGAGCACCACTGCCTGCAGAGGCAGGTCAGCCCATGTGGAACTACAAACTGCAGTCACATTTTCAGACCTTTTCTTCTGCTTATGCCCCATGCTGATAGGGAGAACAAAGGGAAAATTCCCCGAAGGAGACAAAGCCTGAAGGCTGAATCAGAGCAGATGATCATATCTGTCAAGAAAGAGCATAAATAACGGGTAGAGGAGCACTTTTCCTCCTGATGTGAAGCTCTCTCTCTCTTAGCAGCAATTGTAGTTACCACTTTCATAGCATCTGCGCCAGGCTAGGAAAACCTTGATGCCTTAATTAGTTCAGAATGGTGCTCGGCATTTTTTTGGTTGCAACACACCTGTAATACCTTCATTCCACTCTCTAAAGTGTTTTTCCATAGATTTTACAATCCTGTCCTACCGTTTGGTTCTCATCTGAGAGCATGTCTTGGCAGCCACCTGTGGCTCTGAGGTAAAGGTCACGTATAACATCTATATTTTTATGGCATTTGGCTGGAGGACCTGACCTGTACTGTGATGATGGTTCTCACCACTTTCCAATCCTAAAGGAAGAGATTTAGTGCAAACCTGAGCAGTAATGTGTATCTGCTTTATAGAGTTAATGAATGTGGCTATCCAAATTTCAGCACCCGAGTTAGACTGCTAAGAGTTAGCTTAGAATCTTTTTTCACAGCACCATCTAGTGCTACTTATGCAACCCACAATCTTCTTTGTCCTAGCCTTCTCTCACAGAAATATACAAAAACATGTACGTTTTAAATTAAATTAAACACAGAATGAACTCAGGTTCTTCCAAAAAAAAAAAAATGTACTTGAATAAATACTGAGGAGTTTCTTTTTCCCCTGGGGAAATAATGAGAGAAAAAAAATCACACCAGTAGATATGCAGTGATTTGCTGCACTCTAGAAACAATGTTGGTGAAGTTGTTACAAGAATCTCAACAAGAAAGGAAAATGAAATAATAAATTTTTTAAAAAATTAAATAAAATTCTGGTTGTTTAAGACTGTGTCTTTTGTCTGGACTAAGAAAGAAAGTGTTTGTGGTTAGATGTGAGTTTGCTAAATGGACTCTCTTGCTTTTTATAAGCGTTACTCACTTTTTCTTACCTCAGACAAAACCTGTTGCTTGACATTGTTAAAACATGTTAAACTTCACTGAATAATGAAAGCTGAAGATAAAGACTGTCTTTGCCAATAGCTCAACAGCCTCTGTCTCTTGAGGCAATGATCATCATGGAGGGAATATTTAGTGCAAGAACTCACACTGTAAGTGGCAAAGACCCTACAACCTCTCCCCCAAAACTTGATTTGTCCTTTGCTATGATAAAAGGGAAAAAAAAAAAAAAGAAAAAAGAAACAGAGTCAAAGGAAAAAAAAAAAGGAAAGGGAAAAGAGAAAAAGGAAAAAAGGGAACGGGAAAGAGGGGAGGAAAGGGGAAAAGAGAAAACTAAATATAACCAAGCAAGAAAAATGTTTTTTGTTATATTTTGTTTAAATCCTGATTATAAGTAAATAATTAAGCTTTTCCAATCATCCTGAAAATTGCCAGCATATGGAGGGGGAAGTTATGAAAGCAGCCAGAGGTTTGCCCAGGGATTTTTCACATGATCACCTTTGTACTGTTACAATAAATTCTTACAGAGTCTTCAGGAGATCACAGTGGGAACCAACTGCCATCTAGACAAAACAGAGACACAGGGAGCTGTAGTGAATACCAGAACACCATACATCAATACGATTTAGATGTGTGGATGTTCTCCCTCCACAAAATAATGTCTAGTCGAGCCTCATAATCATTGATTGTAACTTTGTAATTTGACCTGGACAGATTGTAAATTTTCAGGACACTATTCTTAAAAGCAATTCTGGCAGGTTACGCTTTCAAATCACTGGTGCCATGGCTGGACTTTATAGGGAAAGGTACATGTTTTAAATAGCTTCTGTGTAAAAACCCCACGGGGTATGCCAAAGACAAACTAATGACCACTGGTGAAGCCACAAATGGAATTGGATAATCTATTGATATGAGCAGTAAACAGTATTCGATTTTAACAGCAACTGGTATAGAATAACATGTCTAATTTAATTAATGAACCTAATTTAAACATTGGAGAGACTTGACACACAAAAGCTAGTTGCTGTGTTGTTTCTGTATTTTTATTTGCTGCCATCAGAGAACGGGAAGGATGTGAATAGCAGTTGACGTTAATTCGTTCATCTGCTTATGCTGTTGATATTTCTTGCCTGCTCGTGGCATTTTTGCAGGTAATTCTAGCTGCTCTTAATCCTGATTCAAAGAAACAATTGATTTTCTTGTTATGATTCATTATCATTGATCAGACTGCAAATAACACATTTTTGCTTTTGGCGTGTTGTACAGACAAAGGTATAGCTAAGGTTACCAACCTGTTTCTATTTCTCTCTGCAGGGAAGAAGTAACCATGGCTTCAGAAGTGCAAATGCTCTTTCTTTGTGAGCAGCTTTGCCCATACAAGTAAATTCCAGTGAGGTCACCAGGATAATTCCCGTGCACAAGATTGTGCCACCTGCAACCATGACACTTGCATATGGCTCAGCTCGAAACTTTCTAATTCTTCTTTTCTTTGTGGCATACATTTTTAAAGACTTCCAAACTGTTTATATTAATCATTGAGAAAGCTAAGGGTCTGAGCCTGAGTGAACTGCTGTTCTAGTATGGCTTTGAAAGACAGCAAGGGATCTCTATGATGAACAAACAAAAAAGTCCAGCTTTGTTTTTTTGGGTATTTGAATGATGACTTTAGGAAATAGGTTGGAATGAAAAAAAAAGAAGCCTCCTGCTAAGTTTTTCTACAAAATAAAATAAGCATTACTAAATTCTATGACTGTATCATTTTCAGGTCTTATAGGCCTGTCTTGTTTCACTAATACCTTTGCTAAATAAACATGATCATTATATTGTTGCGAAACATGGCTAAATGGGGAAGATTTCACTCTGGCAACCACTGGAAGACAAAATGCACCACAAAGCATTATATATGTACTAGAAGATACTTTTTATTAACTAATAAGAAAAATATTTCTGACCTTCACAAGGAGAATAATATTTATGCTTTTTTAACATTCCTTTGTGCTGGTGAATAGCATGGCTTTCACGTAGTTTTTAGCATCAAACCTTGCAAGAACTCTTCCACCTTGTACAAAAGAAAAGTTCCACCAGTCACTGGGAGTGAAAGGGAGGGGTTTAACCTTCTGTGACCCCCCCCAAGCAAGGGATTAATCAGGTTTTCTGCTTTTCAAGAGTAGCCCCTTCCCCAAGGTGATTTGTTGGAATTGTGAGTGTGGGCCGAGATGATGCTCACAAAGAAAGCAGTGCTGCAGCACGACCTCAGCGCTGCCTCAGCTGCTCCTGCTGCATTTTTGGTCTTCAATATTTGTCTCAGTGGGGCTCTTGTGTGTGTGGCTGGATACCTGCAAAGCACAGCACAGCAATGCATTGCAAAGCAGTGCCATGATGTTTCTGAGCTTTAGCAAGGTAGCTTTTAACAAGACATTTTCAGGAAAAGGCAGGTTTGCTAAAATCAGAAATTATTATGTACATGCAGAGAAGAAAGAGATTTGGAGTGGAAACTTTTTTGGCAAGTATGAGTCTAACAGTATTTGAAGTAGATGAGATATTGATCTCTAAAATAAATAAATAAATAAATACAAAAGCCCAAACCTTTTAAACTTCAAATATCTGCAAAGTTAACAACCTCGCATTCATAAAACTGATAGGGGAAAAAAAGCCCTCTCTATGAAATTGCTATGAAACAGGATTTCTCTTGCTTTTCCTTTCTTAGGACAGCAGCATGGGTGGCAGGAGGGAAAGTACACAACCTCACGAGTGGTTCCTGGACTTTGCATTCCAGGCCAGACTAATCTTGTAAGCAAAGATGTTAAAAAAAAAGATGCAGTCAGTGTCCAGACTACCTATTAAAATAACTACAACAACAAAAAAAAAAACCAAAATCCTAACCCATCAGTCAAGCTCACTCAGATTTGGAGTTCCAACCTTTTCCCTGAACTGTTCCTGGGAAATGAACGCTGTTCATTTGCTAGCGCACACCTGACTAGAGTAATAAAGAGATGCCTTCAGACTAGCAGCAGGCCCAAGCAGCGCTGCACACTCTGCATTCCCCAGCTGTGAATCAGTTCCTGTCAACATGTCAACATGTCAACCCACAAACATGTCCCCAAGACCTCAGCCAGTGTACCCCACCTTTCAGCTGCACTTACGGCCTCATATCAAGTGCCATGTTCTCAAGTTGCGAAGCTCAGAAGAAGCTTTTAGTACCCAGCTGCCCTGGCTCATGGCAGCAGCATTTTTATTGTTCCCCAGTAGGATCCTACTGTTCATGCAGAGTTTGTGTGCAGTAACTCTGCTTGCAGCTAAGCAGGGATTTGAAATCAGGAGCAGCACTGATTTGAAACCCCAGAACCAACACTCCCGTAGGTCTTACCTGGCTTCAGCTCTGCAAGGCAGAGCGTTGCTCCATACCTGCCCTGAAGGGCTCAGCAAACTGCAAGCACATCTGCAGGAATGTCTCCATATATCTGCCAGTTTTCAGACCAGAGCTGAGGGCCGGGATGGAGAAAAGAAAGAGAGGGAAAGAAACTCCATGTAGTGTTCAGTAATCAGAGCAGGACATATTGCGTAGCTGAGGTCAGGAAAGGCTAAATTAATTCTCCCAAGTTTATTTCACTAAAAGACTGCCGGAGTATTTCAGCTACAGCACCAGATGGGAACTCATTTCTTCTTGCATTGGCTCCCACAAAGCCCTCTGTGGTCCAACACCCGCCAAGCAACAGCACATCGTGTTCAACCTGCCCCTGGGGCAGGGGCAGCTCCTGTTGCAGTCTTGGCTCTCTGCTGTATTTCAGTGGTGTCAGGCGAAGCAGCTCCTAACTCAGGAGCCGTATTTGCTGCCTCAGGCTGGATCAGAGGCTTAGGTCCTGCCTGCTTGCTTTCTCATTTATGAATATTGGGAACACTCAGACATTTTTCAACCTTTCTCTTTAAAATAGTCACAAATTGCCTCTTAAAAGAACCCCAAAATGGTTTGAGGAAGTGACATCTTTGCAAGTGGGTTGAGTACAAACACAAGGCATCACAAAACAAAATGAAATTGAGATTTGGCAAAACTGGAATGTCATTTTAGTACACATTTTGAAAAAAAAAGGGATATGTCACCAATTTATGTCCCAATGAGGAAGTGCTCACTTTTGAGTCCCTATAGCCTGACACTGAAAATATGTGTGGAAAGAAAACTTTGACTTAGCAATCAAGATCCACTGAATTAAGGGTTTTTTTATTTTAATTTGATCTTGTGTTACAAAGTAAATTTGGTATTGATGGTACTGGTTTATCTATAACATATAGCCTGATCCCTACAAAATTTGTCCAGTTCAATGACTGACTTAGTGCCATAGCTTAGTTGACTAGGTGGTAATTCGTCAAAGGTTGGACTTGGTGATCTTGGAGGTCTTCTCCAGCCTAAATGATTCTGTAATTTATTTATTTAGTGAACCCAAACATAATATGCAATGAAGGAGAAAGAACATTTGTGTCTTAAAAATGCCGTTTCTTCTAAAATAAAAGCATAGCCCTTGCCTACACACAGGTACAAGATGCCACAGAGAGACAAGCAGTTGTTATAAAAAGGCATATCTGCATGCAAATATAGTGCAGGGGTTTTTTAATAAACAAATATAAATCAAATTAAATCCCTTCAAAAGATAAATTGCTACTGCAATTCATCTGGGGAAGGGGGGTTGGATGAGGAGTGCGGGAAGAGAGTTAAAATCCAAACCTTGCAGCCTGCAGTCCGCTCCTCCCCTTCTTCTGGGTATCTGGTATTGATTTCCCCACCTTCCCAGACCATTATGGATGAGGCACTGCTGCACTCTGACATGCTCATTGCTAGGAATGTGCAGTGGCTTGGGAACAGTTACTTGAAATTTTGCTACCAGATGGTTGCAGCTTTGCAAACCACCTGCCACAAGGCAGAGCCGCCCTGGCTCTGGTTGGAGCAGGAACGGGGACTGCCGCAGCTCCAGCTTCCCCTCCTGACTGCACCAGGAGCGCGTGAGGCTCCAGATAGAGGTGGGATAGTAGAGCACACGGAGCAGCATCTCCTAGGGATATACTGTGGAATGTCTGAAGTCTCGGCAACCAACATCTGGGGCAGGAGGAATCAGTGAGTGGGCACAGATGAAGTTACAGCATGCCAGTCCTTAAAACAACAGATATGCCAAAGCAACATACATCTCTAAAAGCTAATTTATTATTAAGAAAGACCTCTCAGGTAAAAAAATCAGTATAAAATCACTGATCTCACTGCACTGTATTCTCCACACTTAGAATATCTTTACTGACCATATCTGTCCAATATAGATTTCATTTATCTTATCTGCAGATTAGATACAGTAGATGAAATTACTTATCTCAACATTCTGAATACATATAATTTATATTTCACTGTAATTATCTGTCAGTAATCAGTACTCCCTGCCACTTCTTCCATATATCCCATGTTAGAAACTTTGAGATTGAGTTTATCAATAGAATAGCAATGTCTTTTCAAGGGACTGGTTTAAATTTTATCTGATAAATATGTAAAAAAATGAATTTGCATTTATGAACTTGGGCAAAATAAAACTAATAAATGGGAGCTTAAAAGGTTCTACAGAGCCCTGTGAAAGTTCTGTGGACAAGATGAAAAATCCAGAGCTCACAATTACGTGCTTAATGATCAGCAAAGTTAAGCATACTGTAAGACACCTGATGAATCATGCCCTTTGGATACAAAAGCTTTCTGTTGGCATTTCTTCCCTTCAGCTTCAAAAATTGAAGTCTCCGTACTTCAGTTTCTGAAATGTGGTCTTCTCAGAAATACAATTTCCCAAAAAGAGAATTAAGGCAGGCAAGCATTTCAGGTATCTTTCTTCAATAATCTCTCATGAGAAACTACCGTTTTCTCTCATCAGTTCACTGTAAAGCGACTCCAGACTTATTGTGGCCAGTAAGCCTCAAGGATAAATTCATAGGAAATTCTGAAAAATGAAATGGACATGAAAAAGGAAAAATATCCATCGAAAACAACATGAGAAGGCCCTCACCACCATACAAGGGCTGCTGTGTGACAGATTGGGATTTACAGTGAGTGTGCTGGTAAAGGGTCTCTGCACGTAGATTATATGAAGTACAATATGCAAAATGAGCAGGAAGTAGTATAGGGATTTTTTACATGAGAGTTGGGGGGATCTAAAAAAGAAAAATCTTACACATTTGGATTTGCTTCGGTTTCCGTTTCCATGAAGAGCTGGATTCTGTTTCGCTGGCTTGTTACCTACACGTTGCTACAATGCATAACATTTTAATTATGCGGTCCCTTCGCCAGCACTACAAGTCTGCCTTAATTCAAAAGGTTTTTACCTTTGAATTGTTACTGTTCATCATCATCACATCCACTAGATGTCACTCAATAGTCATAATTTCCAGCATTGACATAAACACGCACCAAAAAAGAGGGCAATAACTTTTTTCTTCAGACTCAGAAAAATGTTCTTTTAAAGAATTTTGTAGTCACTCTTTAAAATTGTGTTGTCTGAAAGATTTTCACCATCACTTCAAAAATTAAAACTTTAAGCTGATCCCATCAGAAGCCCTGGTTGCCATCTGAAAGCTATGCATGCCTTTAATAAATGTGGTTCTTGGAGTGTGATGGACTTGATGCTAATGGATATTTGTGCCTCTGGACCATGAACACACTGATCTGCATAATGCCTAATGACACTGATCTTCAGTGATGTTGTTTCCTAACTTATATGTTCATGCCCTGTGGGCTTTTACCCTTAAGAGTTGTTTTGAATCACATCCCCCAAAACCATCCCTTTACCAGGATGGACGGAGCCTGTCTTAAGCTGCTTGCAATGGTGTGTCTCTACCGGGACATTCCCTAGCTCCCAGTTCCAGGCATTTGTTCTCATGTGCCTTTCAGGACTGAAATCACATCACAGTGCACTTGACAGTTCTTGAGAAACTAAACAAAGAAATTGTTCTCTAGCCTCCAAAGATTTTATTGTCTTTTTCCATACTCCCTCTGGCTTCCAAACAGCCTTTTCAAAATACAGGTACTAAAACTGTTCCCAGCATTTGTAACACCAAAACCACTACATATGGGGAGAAAACAGCTTCACACCCTTCACCTGCTTATTACTTCTTTATATAATTTTCTTTCAGAAAGAGGCTCATAACTTTGTTATGATGTATTTGGTTCTTATTTCAGGGCTACCTTGCTGTCCTACCTTTTACAAGATTTGTACTTTCCCTGATGTTGCTAGTGTCCCTCATGAATTCACATGTTCAGTATATATTGACAG
Source organism: Cephalopterus ornatus (assembly GCA_013396775.1). Lineage (NCBI taxonomy): Eukaryota > Metazoa > Chordata > Aves > Passeriformes > Cotingidae > Cephalopterus > Cephalopterus ornatus. The sequence goes on along the minus strand of VZRE01005144.1, from coordinate 63,707 downwards.
TTCATTTATTCCGCCAGAGCCCAAAGGAATACTCTACATCTGAGGAAGCCATAAAACTTTATCATCTCTTGCCCTAATCACCAGCAACTGTGACATTTTCAAATACTGCGAAGACATGCAACAAATTCTGTTCAAGCTGGATATTCAACCCCCATGCTCAGAGCAAGGAATGCTAAAAGTATTTATTTACTATTCTATGCAAATTTCTCTCGACATGCAAATTAAACTCGCTATGCAATTTGCATAAAGAGCCTTTGTGAAAGGCCACAGCCAGGTGGGCTCTCCTGTACCAGGATTCTTCAAGCATACAATGAATGATACCTTCGGACGAACTCACATTAAATTCTTGCTTAATCACATGGAAAACAATCATAGAATATTAATTTTCATAACTGATTATTGCAAGGGCAAGACAAAAAAAAAAAAAAAGAAAACCTATGGAAGGTACAGAGCTAAATACTTTTTTTTTTCAGCCTCTGTTATTGCCTTTCTCCTTTGTCACCAGAGTTTTAACACACAAAGCATGCTGTCTGGCAAACCTATCAGAGGGTGCTAACAAGGGAAATAACTAACGTGTCTTTTGATGGCAAAGAAAAATAGGTGCTGAAGTGAGCTGGAATTATTGTTTCTACATCTGTTTCTGGTGAACCTTGATCTTCTTTCCCCAAGACAAAGCAAGTTTGAAAGGGGCAGGAAATAAAAAGAACTATGGAGATATGCAGTTCAGTTTCCAAGGCTGTCTCTCACTTGCTATCAAGGAGTGGCAAGTTCTCAGCACTAGGTCTTACCTGTTGTGAGTAGATCTGACACACCTCCACCACTCAGGATATTTGAAACTTTGCTTGAGCAAAGCAAACCAGTCCTAGCTACCAAAGCCAAAGTCTTGAACAAGAGCAAAAGGAGAGGAAGAGAAGGGAAGAAACACACAATACACTGGGAAACAGGAAAAAAAAAGAGGGGGGCAGTGGGGGCAGAAAAAGTGAGATCAGGACTTCAGGTCTCAGAGTCTGGCACTAATCAGAATTTTGTTAAAGCCAATGGAGATGGTGGTGATGTGGGTCCCGTTCAGCTACCCAGTGCAAGCAGGACGTAGTTCAAGAGAAGGGTGTTGTCCCCAGTTGTACTGTACTTTTGATATGAGAGCTCGCTGTCCTCTGGCACTCTCCAGAGGCACTGTTGTTCTCTGGACATGAAGATGGAACGATGGATTGAACAGTTTAAGCTTTCATTACTCTGGTTACTATTTAAATGAATTCTCAGCTCAGTAATATTACTCTATCAACTTTATCCACTATACCAGCTATTTACCTACCTTAATATTGCCACATTTGGTCAGCTTATTTGAACTGGGCTTATTTACATTCACATTTGCAAACTTCGAGCTTATAGTCTGAACTGAAGCATTTTTTGCTTTAGAAGGCTTAAAGAAGCAGTTCCCAAGGAAATAGGTTTCGAGACCTCATGATATGACCACTGGAACTGCATATCGTTTTAATCCAAACCACAGGACTGCATTTGCTACAAAGTAAAGTTATTTACTCCTATGAAATTTGGAGCAAAACGGGTGGGAGCTGCAATGTTTCCCAGCTTTGTTTATAGTGAGGCATATTTGAAGTTTCCTGGAGACTCCAAGCAAAACAGAGGTTGTACAAACAAGTGAAGAAATGGTTTCTCCTCCACAGAGTTATTATGGTACAGAAGTAGATGCACAGTCAAGAAGCACAAGGAAAAACAATCCAAATTGTCCAAAGTCAATGAGCCATTCAATAGATTTCTGACTTCCACTTCAATGCTTTATCTGTCCCACACTGATAGGAAATGAGTATTGAGGGCAACCTTACCGCTCTTTGAAATAATGGAGATTTGCTTTTCTGGTAGTTAATTCAATGCAGAGTCTATTTTCTGAACAGCAGTAGATGTGTCATCTGGCTTACCTGGCTGATGTATTTGATCAGATACACACATTGTCCTACAAAAGATGTAGAATACATCTCAGCATGGCAGGGGAAATTACTGCACTTATAAAAAAAGTAAGCATGCAGCAAGGAAAGAGTAAAAATCAATGACTTGACTTTACTGTAATTCCTTTGTCGCTACTGTGCAAGGTTGGGAAAAGTAGTCAGTGTGAAAGTCAGCATGTAAAAATAAGTATCGAATGAGTCAAAGTCTGAGATGAAAGAAATAACTGAGTGAAAACTCCTTCCAGTGAAGCAGCTGTTAATTGTGTTCTTCACTCCAGTGAATGTAAAGGAAAATTAAATGAACTCCTGCTCTTTGAAGAATTTTTTTCTTCCATTGTTATTCACGGTGCCACTTCCAGGTGCCTGCACTGAAAGGTCATACCTGTTGCAGGCTCCGAGCCCTTAGTGCTGTCACTACGTTTTGGACCTGCATAAGCTTTTCAACACCTTCTCTGCATGATTTGTGGTAAAAGAAAAAAGTCCAGCAAGTAGACACAAGCCATCTGTGTTTTGGAAGTAATGCCTCATACCTTCCCTAAGAAAACAGAGTGCACCAGGAGCTGAGACCAACACAACACAGAGAGTCTCTGGGCTGGTGCTGAAGGAAGTAACTCAACCTCTTACTCTTGCCTATCTCTGTTCAAAGTGGAGACAGCACAGAAAAGACACACAGCTGGTTTAAGAATTGTTCAGAGGGAGTGAGTTTTTGTGGTAAACCCAATTCTCCAGATGCCATCATCCTTTTCTTAAAGAAAAAACATTTCCCCTCAGCAATGTTCCTCGCTGTTTCTGGTGTGTTGTTCCTTTGTAAAGGTTTTCTTTTTTTTTTTTCCCCAATATTACTTTTTATTTCTCTCTAATCTTCCCAGAATAAGGACTTTATAATTTTATAATCAGCACAAAGGTGAAGACATTCAAATTAAGAATAAGAGAAGCTGAAACCAAGTCTTCAGTGATTGCTACAAGGCTTCTCTCAAGAGAAGACTCAGCTACCATCACCTGGGGAACCTGAAAGCTCACACCTGAATTCAACCAGGATGTTCCCCGTGCAAGGTACAGGGACCCATACATCCCAAATCTCCTGACCAGGAAACAGCACCAGGCACACAACACAAGGCAAGGTATTCACAGGTAGCCTGCAGACTGTCCAAGGACACCAAAGGGAGAAGGCACTGCACAAAATAATTGCAGATACGGTTTCTCAGGACTCCTTCCTCCCCACCTCCCACCCCCTTTGGAGCAGTGGGGCACTGCTGCTCTGTGCGAAGTATTTGACAGTGAAAAGTATCTCAGACCAGAGAGAGAGCTTAAACTGGGCTTATTTTAGGCAGCTATTTCTAATCTTAAAGGCCATATAAGCAAAGTATCAAATTTTCTTTTGTTTTCACTCAAGACAGAGAGAAAAACAGAAATCACGAGACTGAAACATGTAACTTTGTAAAAGCTTTAAGAGGAAGGAAGACAGCCTCTAAATGAACTCTAAACCCTGTGATAATTACATGAAACGGACTGGAGCAGTATGAAAACATGAACTGTCTTCTTAAGAACTGTAACACTGATTATACAGCAGATGCTGTCAAAAGGAATAACATGTTAAAGGTGAGTCTTCCTTTTGAATAGCAGCAGGTTGGTGAGTACAAAGACAAAGGAGCTTCTAAGGAGCACTCTGGAAGTCCTACACCGCTGAGCTTTGCACAAAAGCAACAGAGATTCATGCAATAGGGAGTCCTCGAGGCTAAGTAAAGTATTCAAATGACAGTTTTAAAGTTTAGATTTACAGCTGGTTTAGTTGCTCTGGGAGCAAAGTACACAGTAGATACTAAAAGGCTGTCTGTGCTAGAACTACAAAAGAAGATCTCCTAATCCTTCTTTTGGTTAGGCAAACGTGTATCTTTTCCATACTCTGCATCTTTGCAGCAATGAGTGGAAAGGGTAATTAAGTAGTAGTTAGGAATCTGCTGAGTGTTGCATGTCCTTAATGTGCTTTAAGGAAATTCTAGCATTACAGATGCATGGCATTCCTATTACTTGATAATTGCATTTTAAAGTTTGGCATTTTAATGATGCTATTATGCATGGGGTTATATTTTAAATTTAGTACCTTATTTTATGTACCAAGGGCTGTAAGTTCTTGCCCCTAAAGTAGTAAGATGTCATGGAAATCTGGACTGTAATATCCCATCACTTTATCCTTATAGTCTAATTAAATGCTGACATTGTTTAAATGAGTTAAATCGAGTATGTTGGGTTTGTGTGCATCTTGCCAATTCAAAGCAAATTTAAATTAAGAGCCTTTATGAGAGTTTCATACTCCTTCTGGCATGTTGCATTATTATATTGTAATAGATGTAATTTAGAAGATTATATCACTCCTTAATTCGTTTTCCCAGTTGTTTAGGAGAAAAATTTGGGCTCGTCAGTTTGGATTGAATATTTTGTTGCCTGTTTTAGCTATGTAAGTAATCAAGTAACTCGCAGAGAATCACTTTTAAAATCCAAACACAGACAATGCAGGATGTTGGCGGAGGGAGGGCTATGTTTTAAAAATGAACTAGTGATCCAAATACCAATTCAGTTCTTGAAACCACTGTCTTAAGTAGTATGTAAACAAGCCTCTTTTCAGAATAGAGGTGCTTCATGTTCTCTAGAATATCACAGTACTCTTAGTTTCCTCAGGTCTGGCAGACAAAATGATGAGCGATTTTGAAAGCTTAAGCTAAAAAGGAATTATAACAGAAATTCTTAGAACTCATTATCCTTCTTAAAATGGCTTACATACTCACAGAGACTGGCTCTAAGCTGTAGTCTATTATCTATGTTTAAAGTCTGATCTATGGCTGAAAAATAAATAGGGACAATCAGTTATGTCCTGTCTATTTTAATTCTGCAATTGCATCATAACAGGTGGACAAATGAGGATGATTTGGCGAAGAGACAATGGCACCACTCCAGTGAATCAAGAACCTTCAAAGGACAGAGAAAGCGCAAGAGAAGAGGAACTTACTCCTCAAAATCTATGTAAGAAAAGCATAATACTATAATTGTGAGGTAGTTTAATAATACTGAAAAAAAGTGATTAGGCCATCTGGGTAGGAAGTAGTTGAAAGCATAATACTATAATTGTGAGGTAGTTTAATAATACTGAAAAAAAGTGATTAGGCCATTTGGGTAGGAAGTAGTTGAAAGAAATTAAATGAAAGCAGGGAAAAGTGACAAGAAAGTGAGGATAGTGAAAATCAGAAAAGCTTGTGAATGGAAAAAACATCGTTTGTCAAAGTGATCAATGAATAGGAATATGATATAAAGAAAAAATGCAGTAAAGCTATCCTGAGTGAAAGTAGATTTTGAAGTTTCAGGTGCATTTTTACTAACTGATCATCAGCTCTCAAGACCACTTAGCATCTGAAAGACTGTACTGCATATGAAATTCTATTAGGATGATTAAGAGATCCCACTGATGCTTAAACCAGTTTGTATTTATTTACCTGTAACTTTTATTTCTCAATATGTTTACTCTTGCCTCTCTTTCGTGGATAAGGTTACCTGGCAGTAGTGAAAAGAGGTAAAACTAAGCGAGTGCTCAATGGTAGAGGTGGATACAAACTAAATATGCAGTCCAGCACAGCTTCCAACCCAACACATATCTTGTAAGCTGTGAAACATACCCAGCAGTCTAAAAAGTGTTGCTGTGGGGACTAATGTCCTCGGTTTTGGGGACAGAGGGAGACAGCAAAGGATAGAAGTGCGGAAGATTGCAGAGAGGCACCTGACAGCTATGAGTAAATCCAAGTCCCTGAGGGGAGATGCTGGCGTGTATACATACAAATAGGCTGGAAACACCTGCTCCATGAATAAGCTCGAAAGGTTTCACACCTGATAACCCACTGTACTTCCTCTCCGGTAATCAAAAAGGCATCTCTATGCTCCCGGTGTGATTATTTTAAAATTCTATTTGCGAGTGCTTGTCTACAAGAGGAATGTTTAAGGAAATGAAGGCAAATCAACTGCTGGCATCAAGTCAATGTCTGCCATTCAACTATCATCTCTTAATTTCCTATCCTTTTTACTGACCTGACTCATGCCACTGGAATTAGAAGAACTAAGGGGGAAAAATTATATTTACCTGAAAGTATTTGCATTTTTACAAATTTACTTTTGTATTTATAGCGTATTTCCTGTTCTTCACACCAACAAAAATCCCTAGTGCCTCCAAGCATCACTCTCTAAGTAGCCTCCTCCTACAATCTCAGCATTTAACAGTGGAAGGGGAGAATGCAGAACCGGGAGTGGTTGTGCATCCTTATCACAGGATTTCTCACCAAAAACCTTTAAGAGGAGACTGAGAACAAGAACCTTCAGGACCATAAAGTTATATTACTTTTCCTCACCACAGTGGAGAAACTGAAAACAAAATTAGGATACTTTTGCAGAGCCGGTTCTTGATCTTGGCCTTCCACCTGCCATCCCAGTAAGACAGAAAATGGTCTGCCTAGCACAGATCAGAGCCACTCACCTCCTGCCCTCTCTTAGTAAGGAGATAGCAGCATCTGATTCCCTGAAAGAGCTGACACCTTGCTCCAAGTACAACAAATCAGTCTGGACAGTCAAGAGAGACTTTCACTACATGGATTTGAAAGTCATTAATCCTGGTGACCAGGTTTTACCCGTTAGCCTTTTCCCACTGTGCAGTAACCAGTTCAAACACAGACCAACCTGTGTGCTTGTGAAAAATATTGCATATTCTCTTACCACTCACACATATTAGGCAGGGACAAAGTGGTACAAATAAAAATGCCCAAATTACACTTAATTGTAACATTTTCTGGGTTTTGAGTACTCAGCAAACATCTTTAACCAGTATGCAATGTTAAACATTATAAATGGTATGCTAAAAATACCTGCATCCTAAATTCCTGGGAGAATGCAGTCTGGACCCCACTGGTGGTTGCCATTTGTGCAGGGGGTCTAAGCTCACATCCACTTTTTGGGTCACTTTATCCCTGCGGATACAGAGAACATGCCTCTACACATTAATGGTGGCAAGAGGTGCATTACTTATGGGGCTAGAAAAAAAAACTTTCTCTGTTTTCCTTGTCTTACTCAGCCACACAGGACCAGTTGTACTGCGGCTTTCTGCGAGTCAAGTTGAAATTGCATTCTATTTCAGACTCCATAAAGCAGTGAAAACGTTCTCTGTCTGTGTGTAGCAACATTCATGCATCTTGCTTAATGCAGCTATTAAATTAAGAGATCCTACTGGTTCTAATTGGTCTTCCTGAGTCAAAGTGTTTATCCATTCCACTTAAGGTAAAGCTCCATAGAGAGTCTATTTATAAATGTTAGCAACATGGTTAATGCTTTTGACCTTTGATGGTGAGCGATTCTAATGGTTGTGCAACACAGGAGCAACATTTTTTGTTACTATTCTGGATGTTCTTGTTCGGGAACAGTCTGATGGCCTCTATTTCCCTCTTTCTCTATTTTTTAAAGTCTGCCAAATAAAAGGAATTATTTGCTCAGAGTGCAGATGGACTGAGTTTTGCAGCAGCTCATGAGCAATAATCCATAGAACAGTGCACACATCAGCTTCTCAGAATCCACCCCACCAAAATGCACCAACCTTCTGCCAAGGCTTTTTACTGTATTAGAGCCAAAATGAACATGAGGGGAGGACGAGGTACTTGCACATGTGTTCACAGTATTCCCAGTTACATCTTTCTCATAGGAGTGATGCAATGACCTCCTGGACTCTGACTTAGGGAAGCTGAGGGGAGATTAAGGAGGGCCGACTAAAAATACTTAAATAAGGCAATTGGTTAAATTATAAAGGAGGACTGGGTCTACTTTAGAGAAATTTGAAAATTTCATTAAATTACTTCATTATGTTTTCATCAACCCTTGTATTTATTTTAATTCACTGCTTTAGAAGTTGCATGCTCCCACACAGACAGTTCCTAGGTAGCTACCTGTGGGGAGGTTACTTGAACCATAGGGTCAGCACCTCAAGGCAAATGGAAATACTGTACCAGCTGCATTCCTGTATAGCTGAGTTCTTTGTTCCCCAGATTTTTTCAGTAAACAGCAGGCTAGAAGAAGCTAATCAATGTTAAACCCCAATTCCTAATCCAGACACAGGATCAGGAGCAAGGGAGCACAGGGCTGGTAAACAGCAGGTATTGCAGGTGAGGGAAGCAGATGGGGCAGGATGCCAGAAAACTGAGTTCCTGGTTTCCTACTTTCCTGAATTGCTGGTTTCAGGTTTTTTTTTTCAGTGTTAGCTGCATAGGAGTTAGATTTAAACCTTTGGTTTTCATTGCAGAAGAGGGAATCTGTGATGAAAGAAATATTGGCAGTGTTCCTTCATCCTTTTTTGAGCCATTGGAATGAAGCAGGCTATGCCTTCCTAATTGTTGAGTTCTCAGCAAAAAAAAAAAAAAAAAAGCAGGATTCCCACCATGCATTTGGGTCTGGGAAAAGGCCAGAGACAGGAGTACCATGCCAACCCAATGTCATCACTTACTGGCAAGCTGCCACAGCAGAAACTTCACAGTTGAAAACTGTTTGGTGACACCAGCAGTTCGTATTTTCTTGCTGAAATGATGCTCATCTCCTGTATTGAACCTTTAGAAAAACATTACAACTCCAACCTTAGTATTCTTCCATGCGAGAGGATGAGGGAAAAATAAAAATTGTTTGTCTATATAATCTTGATATCACTCCTAGACTGCTCCTGGGATCCTGAGGAGAAGAATAAGAGTACACCATTGTATGCACTCTTTATAGACAAGCAAACTAATGTATGAATGAGATAAGGACTACACCCCAGAGGAGCACTGAAGATGCCACTTGTGCCAAGCAATCTCTGTGTGAAATCCAGATGTGCAGTTTAAACTTTCAAGGACCTAGGATACCATAAGCATCTCCATGCGCTGCTGGAGTCACGCAGATCTCTTATCTCCTAGCTAGGGAATTCTGTCTGAAGGGCATGCTCTGCTGCTGGCTGCGTCAACATTGGTGTTTCAATCCAGACTGGGAGTGACTTTTGAACCAATCCCTATTTATGGTCCTTAAGTTCACCTTAGGGACTGATCACAGCACATGCACATATGTACACAGATGCAGTGGCCTTGAAGTGAATCTGTCCCAAGAGAAGAGGACTGGGTGTACATCTGATCCAGCTGCTGCACACAGGCCAAGACCAGTGCCATCCAGAGGAAAACCTCTCAACCTGTGTGACTGCTGTCTCTTCTGCACCAATAGTTTTGCTCTGCAAACGTACTCCTCTAGGACTGCAATTTGCTAAGAGTCTCTAAAATGCAAGCTCATGGCAGCTACAGGGATCTCCATGCTAAAAGCAAATGTTCAGAAGCGGTGGAGGCCATACCTCTTGCAGTCATGAATCCTTGTGAACCTCAGCCCCAGGCACATTCACAGTTCACTCCCCAGAGAAGGGATGAACGACAAGTACTCCTCCCCTTGAAGTACTGGGGGTTTGAGGAGCTGAAATATTCCCTGAGGGCATAGCCAGTAGAACTATGTTGGTAGACAATGGCAAAGACACCTCCCTGAGGAGAGGCTCTTCTCTCCGCTTGGAGGTAACTTGCAATCCATCATGGAGCAGGAGATATCAACCTCCTTGGCACTGGGAACCAAACCCAGGATTCCCCAGTACTGGCACCCACAGACCACCTGCCTGAGATGCTGCTCAGGTAAAACAACTCTAATGAAAATAAATCCATAAGCAGATACCACACCAGGGCCTTGCTTCCTGCAGTCACAAACTGCATGGTTGGACTCTTCTGCGTCACCTGTGGGCCATCTGAAACGTGTCCCCAGTTTCCTTTTGGGGCATGTACCCCCCCTCATGCACTGTGCAGGCACTTTCAGCACCCTCTTGAGGTTTTTGAAAGAATTTGAGGAATTTGGAAGCAGCTGCCTGAAATTTAAGTGTAGTAATGCTCAGCATAACTACTCTCAGACTCATTGGTGGATCTGGGCCAATGTGATGGGTCTAGAGCCAGAGCCAAGAACATAGGAGCAGAACTCAGTCAAAATACGCAAAACAAATGCCTAAATTACATTCTTAGATACATAAGTCACAGACCAAGGTGGGTGCAACAGAAACACACTACCTTACCTTTCATTTGCACAGGACAATCCAAAAGGAAAGGTATTTTTAAGAAGTCAGACTCTAATTCCATTGTTCCTGTTGTTTATTGCCACCACACCGACAGCCTTTAATTCAGCGTTAATCTGAGTTAATAAGAGATTGTGTACGTCAGAGTGCAGATTGTGATCGTTATTCTTGACACCCTGCTTGCAATATATGGCCTCCAAGGGCACTTCTGTCCTACATCTTAACCTTCTTCAGTTGTGAATTACAGCCTAGGAATTTCACTAATGTTCATCTGCAAGGCTGAATACAACAGAGTGACAAATTCCACGTCCCCCAGTAATGGGACTGCGAGAGTAATTAGGGTAGTGTGTTAAGGTATGTCCTTTGGAGGACTTGCTGAACCAATGAAAAAAAAAAAGAAAATAAGACAATCACACAAAAAGGAGTAATTGACAATATTCCTTCACAGTCCTAGCCAGACAACATCTGTTCAAACTAGATTTTGTGAATTTGATACTATCTGAACAGCAGGTCTGGTCCATAAGCCACCAATAACTCTTTTTCCTTCCTTCTCCCTTTTCTAATGAAATGATCAGCTCTAAAACAGATTCCTTGGAAAGAAACATGTGCAAATGGATTTTTTTGTGCCAAACAGAGCTTTCTTAACATCAGTAAAATTAACATGAGTATAAGGGATTGCTCATTAAAAGGTGGAATCTCTATATTCTACCCTTCCAAGAACTGAAATATTTTAAATACAAACATATTTCTGACTTATCTTTTCTCCCTGGTGACAAGCTGTTATTGGACACCTTATTTAATAGCTTCACAGGAACTCCCTGCAAAGAAGAGTGAGAAAATTTATCTCATCTGAAAATGGATTTTCTTTGAGTGGGAAAATCCATGGATGCAACTCGCTTGGCATAAGGATTATCATTCTGAAACAAGCTTAAACTGTCATATCCATCCAAAGAGGTTTGGTTTGGGGTTTTTTGGCCAGAATGCTTAGAAATAGAATGGCAAAGGGTACCCTACGGTTTAAGCCTCCCTGAGAAATGTAGTTCTTTTCTTACTAAAGAAGGGAAAATTAAAGCAAGAAGAGAATCTGTGTATTAAATTTGACTACTACAATTCAAAAAATGCAACTTTCAATGTCCTGTGCAGAAGACTTCCTGCAGAAAAAAAGCCCGTAAAACTTTATGCATGAGTAATTGAATCAGAAATGCTGGCACATTTATCTGACCACTGTATAATGCACTGTGTTCACAGTCACACAAGAACAAAAGAACAGTTAAATCAGGCCAGCTCGAAGATCGCCCCGCTCAGCATGCAGTTTCTGAGAGCATCAAGTAGGGGGGTATCTGCAGATAACACACAGAGTTACACTTCCCCTGTATTGTCTTTGGAAAATCAACCAACCAAGGGCAATTAAAATCATTCATGAACTTCATCAGATGCTGCTAATGAAATTAAATTAAGCCATGACCTGGCAGTTTGCATTCCATGAGCAGAAAAACAAGGGCCAAAATTAGTCATTACTCACCCTGAATTATTTGGTCACATCTAAAACTATTTCAAGAGATTAAATTACTTACAGATTTTTTTTCTTTTGCTAATAATTACACTTCACACACAGTAAATTATTTGCTTAATGTTCAGCTACAAGTTAAAAAACTTCTGGGACATCTATAATCTTAGATCAACTTTTAAAGACAAGGACAGTTTCTTTTAAAAGCTTTAAGAGGAATTATTTTGCCTTCCAGGTTAATCCAAACAGCAAATCAATACCACAGAGGTTATGTTATGCCTCCTTATGCTGCAGAACAGCAAGCTGATGATGATTTTTTTTGTTGTAAATGGCTTATTATATTACTAGAAAAGCCATGTATTGTCTGACTCTGGAATCACTATGCCTTTCAGGATTTTTCTCCCTTACTGGAGTATAGTGGCTCTTGAAGCTAGTGATTGGAAGAAAGTTTGTTTTATGGAAAAAATTCTGAAAATTTACACATGATTTCATATATATGGCATCTTTGTCACGTTAGGATCAAAAATACCCTCCCCCCCAGCTACTGATGAGAGTTCTCAGCCTTTTCAATGCTATTCAGTTATTCATTTTTTATGCTAAGTAAGGAATGTCATATAACAATAAAAATTAAGCTGCTTACAGGAAATGTGCAATAATCCATCCTCAGTCAAGATAGCTAATGAAAATTGGGATTCATCAAATTCTGCTGATATAAGAGGCTAACTGCATGCAGAACACATTTATGTAACATTCTGGCAACAGATAAATATACAGTCTTTCTTTTAATTAGAAAATCTGTCTCTCCCTGTTTCATTCTGTGAGGCATAAACATGAATAAAATGTAGCTGCATGCTGCATGTGCTGACTTATAAGTTCATTAAACAGACGTATGTAGAAAGATCATTTCAGCTGGCAACAAAGACGCCTGTGCTAAAACCCATTCGAACTGGGGATCCCCAACCAGGCACGTACTTGAAAGGACAAAGCAATCTCACCTCTTGTTCTGCTGGCCACTGTACAAGCTTAAACTGTCCTATCCATCCCCAGAAAAAGGGGTGTGTTCTTTAAGGGGATTTCAGGAGTATGCAGCCATAAAGTCAACCTGCTGCAAAAGAATGTGGCAACAGCAGGCATAACAACCTCAGTGCAGGTGAAAAACTCGAAAGGGAGTGGCAGAGCCATCATTTGGAAACATAAAGGGAAGGGGAAGGCTTCCCTGCAACCACAACCTGCTCTGGAGTCTGTGATAAAAGAGGAAGTAGCAGCTGAATCACCCCAGAGCCAAAAAATGAAGCATAGGATCTGTGCGAAAACGTTTGGCTATTTAAGCTGCGACTGCTGAGGGGGCACAGTGTGGCTGCCCCTCCACTTCTGCACTGCTTCAGCTGGCTGTCAGGAAGAAATAGGGGAGCTGCACTGAGGTGGCTCTTACCGTCTGGCTGTTCTCTCCGTTTTCCTGCTTCCCTGCGTTTAGCTATCCTCCCCTCCCTTCCCTGCAAGTTTTATTTCTTGGCTCTCTCCTTAATACACCGAGATTATTTTTCATTCAGCTGCACTGAAAAGGTAGGATATTTATAATGCTCAGGCTCAGGTGGGGATGAAAGAGTAAATGAAGCTGGAGGCCGTCTGCACAGCAACCTGAGAGTTTCTATTATAGATCTTATTGTTAGGAACAATGTGGAGAAACTCTTTTGGCCCTTAATGAAAAGGAAAAGAGAAAAAAAAAAAAAAAAGAAAAGAAGTTGGAGGTATATTACACTTTAAATTTGAAGAAAGTAGACTAGGAAAAAAAGGAACATTTAAGCAAATGATAAAGAACAAACAAAAATGGGGTTTGCTGTTCCATCCTCCATAGCAAATCAAGCCCCACTCTTTCTTATGCATAAAGAGCCTAGAAAAAAGACACTTATTAAAAGGTAAGTTATTGTACGAAAAGAGTTGACCAAATGACCATCAGAGCACAGGTAGAGACTACAGTGGCAAGCTGGGCTGGGCCAGAGCTGGTCACCAAGGTTGGTCATGACCATTCCTGGCCCAAAAGTCAGCCCTTGAGTCAGGGCTGGGCCCAAGGGTACATCTTAGATGCAGTTTACCTCTTCTTGCAACCTTCTCCCACCCCTGTGAACATGCTTTGGTGCTCATGGTGCCTGCCTGGAAGAACCATGGACCAGAATTTCTTTCCTTTCCATCCCTGGGCCAGCACAGCCTCAGGGAGAGCAGCCACAGGACCCATGGCTGAAGAGCAGCATTTCAGGACACACCATGCCAAATCAGAAATTCAAAGTCAAATCTAACTCTTTTTACTGCTACTCACTCAACTCTTCTCTTTTTATTATTTATTATTTAGAACATTATCAAGAACATCCACTGGAGATACATGTTTGGAGCTCGGACCCGAAGCTGCCTTTTCCAGTCTTCTGCCAAGATGAGAGCTGTTGCTTTGGCGTGACTGATGAAGGCAGGGACACGGAATTGAGGACAGGGGAGGTAAAAGTGGAAGATGCAGGCTGCAACAAAACCATTCCTGGAGCTGCAGCAGGGACCTGACAGCTTGGTGGTGCCCAGATAAATTAGGTTTGGCAACTCCTTCCAGTAAGGAAGCAGTAAGATATAGCCAGTATATTAAGAGCAATGATAAAAGGCGTTTTTAGACTGCCATAATTAAATATTCCTTAGACATTGCACTGGTTTAGCTGTATTAGCAAAAAAAAAAAAAATAAAAGCCAACACCTTCAACTGACTGACAGAACTAATCCATACACAAACTCCTTTGAAATTCTTCTAAACTTTGGTAAGCAATACACCTTATAGTATTGGCACAGGAAAGGTGCCAATATAGTGGTTGCTGAACTATGGAAAGATTTCCATGTATTTGCTTCCCAGCGATACACACAGTACATTACATTGCAAACGCATCTGCAAAACAGAAGGAGGAAGCAGATAGAGACAATAGTGGCCATATATTTAAATGAAAATTTGCAGTGATTTTTTTTTTAAATTGCTTTAACCAACATTAGATAGCAATCTAGTGTTCCCTAACCTGGAATGCTGTCTTGTTTGAATGTTAGGTGCTTTTATAAATTCATATATCAGAGTGTTTTTAAGAAATACATCTTGGTTTCTATGCTTTCAGTATCAGAAGAGCTGAAAATCTCAATTCTCATAACATTAATTTCAAGCAGCTCTTGCTAGGAGGCAGGTCTTCTAAACGTGCCAAATAAAATATTTGAAATTCTCGTCTGCAAAAAACGTTTTCCCAATTTTCTTCTTTACTGACTGAGATAATTTTTACGCAGCAACAGAACAGCGCCACAGACACTGCGGCATTATTCCACATGCTAAAAGAGTGCTCATGGTCTCTCACAATGCTTGAGCACAACACCTGTAGACTTTGGAGATGTAAAACCTCCAAAGCAACACATTTCACCTGAGGTGGAAAAACTTAAATTCTGGCAGATGCAAGTTGAGGAATGCCAGCCTCAGCTGAAACTGGAATCGATTTTTGAATCCAGATTCCTTAAATGTAGCTCAGTTGAGCACGAATTGTGCAGATACTCAGACTGCAGACTCAGAGGATGAGCCAAGGACAGTGGTGATTTGTACCATTTTCACATCATGTCTCCATAGATTAGCAGGGAGCCAGCAAAAAATGATCTTTACAAAGAGAAAAGCAACTTTCACTTGATTAAAACGTTAATGACCTCCTGAGAATTCTTCAGTTTATTTTCTTCTCGTCCCAAGTTTTTATCACACAAAAATGTTCCGTAATCTAGCATGTTTCAAATATTTGGCCTATACGTTTCCATATTACTGCTAGAAAAGACACAATATAAACAGAATATAAATCAAAAAAAGCTCTTTTACAGAATTGAATACCATTTCTTACAGAAATACAATTATTACATCTTACAAAGGGGAAAAAAAATATTTTAAAAAGGACTGTAAAGAATTCAAGGCATCTCTCCGTGCCTCAGATTCACTTCTGGCTCAATATCTCCCTAGTCTGACTCCTAAGAACATGCTGGATTCCAACATCCTGTTGAGTCCTCGGGTTCATTTGATATTAATCCCTTACAACGGTATTACAACTCTCAACCTCAGTGTATTCACGTAGAGAGATTTTGCACCTACAATTCAAATTTTGCCTTACAGAACTGAAGATTTCTCAGCAGTGTTCTTACCAGCTAAAAGCCCTATCAAAGCCAGAAAAGGAACTTTTCTCTTGTGTATGTGTCAGGGCTCGGTTCACACAAACGATAACCTCAGGAAGAAGAAAAGCTCATTAAGGAACGTTGTGGCCAGGGAAATGCTACAAAACTGTATTTCAGGTTTCTCGTGACGGATGGGAAGGTTGTGATGCTGAGCTATCAGGCCAGAAATCAAGATCTGAGATGGGTTTTTCAAACCCAGTCAGACTCCTTTATGATTCTGCGGCAGCTAGTATTTTTTCTATGCCTTTTTTTAATGCCACACTACCTCTCTCTGTCTCCCGGTGAGAATAACAGACTTGATACTTCCTTTTTGTGTTTCCAAATTGTTTTTCTTTTAGAAGTGCTTTATAAAGAGGGTAGTTTCTGGTTAGCACATCTCCTCCTCACATGTTTCACCAAGTGTACTTTCGTTACGTGAGCTATGAAACTGTGGGCCAAACTCTATCTTTTGAGAGAGTCCTTGACACCAAAGCTTGTTAACCGATCCACTGAGGAATAAGAAGTGGAATGTTACCTAAAGTAGCATTGCTGAAACTACAAAACCACCTCCCAGCTGGCTGATTATACAGGTGACTGTAGTTCCACATGTAAGACTGTTACATGCTATGGAAACTGGAAAAATGTGAAGTCACGTCCCTAAAGAGGAATGTATGAAAAACAGGGTACTTCCCTCCTCTGCTTACTGAAAGAGAAACTAAAATTTTAAGTTATTTCAAAACCAGATACAGTTTTGTCCCAGCTCTTTTCAAAACCTTGAGAGGAAGGGTTGTAACTTTTCACTTTGGCAATATCATATAGAGATAGCTTCTAGCTTTTCTTTAGCATCAAACTGTTTACCAAGTTTAATCTGAGTTGACATAGTACTTAATTGCTCCAAGAGCTCCAATTTGAGGAGGCAAATCTACCATTTCTATGGTAGATTTCTATAACAGATTTCTACCATTCCATTTCCACATCAGCAGTGGATGCATTGGCCTGAAACTGAGTTAGCTGCTCTGTTAGTAATTCTGAAGCAAAACTACTCAATCATTTGGACACAGGACCAAGGAAAGCTGCACACGGATGTCCGGTTATTTTTCTCCAAGACAGAGTATTTATATTCAAATATAAATTACAAGTTTGATGGAGGAATTACAACTTAAGATGTTATGGCCTGAGTTACACAGGAGATAAAATACAATTATATTGTTTCGTTGGTGTTTCCCTCTCAAAGCTTCCATTAACTCAGTCTTTCACAAAAAACAATCCCATGCCAATACAAATTAAGAATATCCATGCCAGGGAAATACTCTAGAAGATCAGAAAGCCACTGTTTTCATTTCACTAGCTAAAGGAAGGCAAGCACTAGAAAGTATGATTTTTAAACTACATGGCAACATGTAAACCCTTTGGCAGGTATGAACCAACATATTTGTCTGTCTGCAACATAACAGCACTAGAGACACACACCAAGGATTTCAAAGCAAATATCATGCTAAGGGATTTTAAATTTCAAAATAAAATAAACACAGCAATTCAGGGAGATAATTTCAGTACAGTAGATTCAAAACAAGATCAATGCATTCAGAAGGCACATGGTATAGTGCTTATTTATTTATTGCTGTGATTTCAGAATACAGAACATCTCAGACGATATCAAACAGCATCAGCAGAAGTGTTTACAGCCACTCAGGATGCTTAGGAGGGAAACTAAGTTGCTTTTTACCACTGGCACAGTGCTGCAAACATTGTTCTTGAATGTTGCTTCTTCAGGAAGCAACAGAACAGAAAGCATCTCTGCATCTCAGTGCGAGTGCCACGAACTGCAAGGCTAGATCTATAATGACTGCCATTAAATCCACCCTGCCATTTAACCCTCCACAGCATTTTCTCTTTTATTTAGGCCAATCTACCGTAAAACCTAGTCATTAAAAAAGCTATGTTTAGTGTTAGGACAAGGACGTCTCATGATGTGTTTCAAAGTCTAAGCATCCACACATTTAAGATATTTATTAAAAAGCCTATTCAAGATCAGTGGGACTGTTTTCTTTCACCCTGGTGCCAGTTAAAGGCAGCACTATCTCAGCCAGTTAATTTGCTAGTTAGGACTTTGTGCTGAAGGATTTTATTCTTACAGGAGTTAAAACATTTCATTTAGCATTTTGGCGTTTAACTCTGGGGTTTGAGTTCTTCTCCTGGGGAAGAAATTTAATTGATGACATGCTACTTATTAGTATGTGTTGAAAAGCTGCTAGCAGGGAGGCCAAGATAATTTCACAAGTCTATGCCTGATACGTGTGAGCACTGTATTTCTTGAGGTTTTATGGCCGTAGAGCGGGAAAAGCTATTTATGACGCTGTCCAGGAGGTGGCAGGAGAAGTTAACCAAAGCTTCAGTGGTCCCTTCGCGTCGAGCTGTAAGGCAGGAACAGGAACTGCGCCCCACTAATTTACAGGTCCATTAAGAGACGGGGAGCACAAGACTCACCACAAGGAAAGGTGATAAAGTCTAGCTCACTCGTGGGTGTACCGAAAAATAGAAAATCCTCTCACTGAATTTCTTGGCTGTAATGTCTATGCATGTGTATTTCATGCATTTAGAAACACAATCCACTTTTTAAGGAAGTCCAATTTGCAACAACATTCCAGCACTGTAATTAATACCTAGAGTACAATTTCATTTTTATTCCCGTTTCATTTCAGCCTCATTCTACAGAAAGTAATTTTGCAATATTCAATTTACGAGAAAGCCAACAATTTGAAGAAATTCAGTGGCATAAAGAAAGAAAATGAGAAGAAAAAAAAAAAAAACAACCAGTGACCCAACTGAAAACCATCCATCACTGATGTTCACACTTTGTAGTTAGAACACTGGAATACCAAGTATTTTTGCTGAGAAACCTCATTAGTACTTTCATATTTAGCCATATTGCAACAACAACAAGAAAGCCCAGACCACAACAGTAGATTTTGTACAGAAAAACTCAGTCCCTAATTTGAGTTAAAAATAAAAAGAATGAGTAATGCAAAAATCAGCCTCTGCCCATATTTCCTAGAATTTGTGCTTTGTTCATCCTCTTTTAATTATTTCAAACTCTATTTGTCACTCAGTACATTTTTCTATTCTTTCACAACCACTGTGCATGGGAAAAAGGATCAGTCTCTCAGGAATTATACATTGGTTAGGCAGCAGCTATTAATTAAAATGAATCAAAGTTTTCTGGCTTTGTTGAAATTATTAAACGGTATTCACTTCATTTTACCTCAGTAGAACAAACAATAAATTTAGAGAAATTATTCAGATTTAGCCAAAATACCAGCCTTGAGAAAAAAATATGCAGAATAATGTCTTTCATAAGTTGGTACTTCATGCAAATGGACAGCCTGGGATGAGAATGCCTAATACTACTACTTACTCAGATGTTTAAGTGATAATTTTTTGTTTCTAGGAGCACAAGTACTAGAGTATGAAAGTTACAGCTGAAGAGGCATGAAGCAAACGAGTCCTCTTTTGTTATATGCAGCAAAGAAAATGCAGTGAGTAGTTTAGGAAGACAAAAACCTTAACAAGTATCAATCTTCTACCATAGCAGATAAAACCACGCCACAGGCAGCCTGTGACAGAGCTTTGCTGCTGATTCATGTGTATTCTGGTAGCAGAAAACCTCTTAGATGATGATGTCTTAGTAATTAGGGACTTCCACCCAAGTTAAACGATGGAGAATTAGCCTACAGTACATTTTCTCCAACATTCCTGACACATTTTCAGCTTATGGGGGGATGGGGAGGCAGAATTAAAATAAAATAAAGGCTTTTTCTGCAGAAACATAAAGTTTTTTGGGGAAGATATCAGGACTTTTCTGGATTATCTAGGTTGTCTCTGAAGTAGTTTACAGAACTTGCCAAATCATCCACTAACCTGCTAAATGAATAGTCACATCTGTCATTGCAGAGTGGCTGAAAGATGGAATGCAATGTTAGAGGCCATACCCATATATGTGACTGCAGGGACAGTTTTCTCCGTAAAGCAACAGAAAGCTGGTAGGCAAAACGCATCTTGAAAACATCAAGGCAGCAGCAGGCACAACAGCCCTGAAATCAGACTTTATGTCATTCAATACTGACCATTCCTCTGGGATGTAGGAGAAAAAAACCTGCTGGGTCAGGGTCATCATATGTGCACACCAGGGCGGGGGCACTGGGTGTGACAAGGACGTGAAGGCAGGAGACACAACTCTAACCAAAGCAGAGCACCCAGACATCTTCCCCAGTCCTCAGCTCTGTGAATGCCTCACAGCCAGAGAGAAAACTCAGTGCTGAGAACACGTGAGAGGAAAAAAAAAACAGAGGTAGGGAGGCCAGAGATGGGCGAAAGTCTGACATCCAGAGCATAAGGTGTAACTTTCCTTCCCTAGCTCACCCCCACCTTCAGATCATGGGATACTCCCCGGCACTTTATTAGATCATTTGTACTTTGCTCCTAATCACATGGATTTAATTCCCTCATTAGTACTCCTTTGACGAGTGCTGCTATGGGGCATTGGAAGCACCAGATTCGCAGTTATGGAGCTCTGCACCAAGATGTGTTTGCCACTTACTGACTGCTTACAGTGCAGGCCTTTGATCCCAAGCAAAGGCAAAGCTATCACTCCCATAAATGTAAAGATCTTGGGGGTTTCCCTTTCGTGGATTTACCGAGGATCCTTAGGAAAGTGAGAGCTCAGCCTCATGCTATACTGCTTCAGTCTCCTAAGGACACTGGTAGGTTAAATTCGGTTCCAAAGGGAAGGGAGGTCATGAAGTATTCAACTTATTTTCTTTCAAAAACAGAACGAAAGTGTTGCCTTTGTAAGATTTTCTTCACTTGTATCAGAATTGAGTAGTAAAGGGTAAACTGCTTTGATTTGCGATTAACTTTAAAAGCATGCAATTTTAGTACTCCATCACAGCAGAGAGGCTATAAATTAGTCTGCGTTCAGCAGAGAAGTGATGGCCTCATCTGAAGTTTTCCCAGCTCCTGTGTTCATTGGAAACCTCTCCTTGGATAGGAACAGAACAAACTATATCAACATCAGCTAATTTCCCTCTCAGACGGGGTAACAAGCTCTGCAACTACAAGAGTAGATAACCTTGTATCATGATGTTAGGAAGACGTGGTGGTGTCCTGAGTCACATTCCTATTAGGAATGGGAACTGAGTGGCAGGTCTGAAATGGTACATTTAAAAAATAAATAAATAAATAAAATTACACCAAATCACTTAAGATAATTATCAGTGATTTGTTTTCTAAATGGAAGGGAAAGGGGGAGGGTTGTGGAGGACACTGTTTTGCATTTGGTACTGTTACAGATTTTCTATAGAGACCTGAATGGGGTGGGACAGTGTCCTTACTTTGGAAACAGACCACTCTACCAAGGGCTTCAAATCCGAAAAGATGCAAGAGAAACCAAGTAGTCAGGTGGGGAGGGAAGGGGGAAAAAGCTTCAAAATACAGTGCAAAACTTCAAAATTCCTCCGAATGACAAGCACAGGGCATTGTGTTTGGGCAAGGATGAGCAAGTGCACAAAACAGGATGGGAAACTGGTCAGGAAACAACTTTGCTGAAGATGACCTGGGATTAGAGAAGATTACCTAATAAAACAAAACAAGATAATTCCCAAACCAAACCAAACAAACCCTGGAATATAGAAACAGAAAGTCTAATAGTCTCATACCGTAATTCTTCCATTTGATTCTGAACTGATAAAGCCTGTGTTGGAGTATGTAGTTTTCAGCATCTCAAAAAATAATGGAGGTATCTTAAAGAAGAGGTTATAACAGGCATAGAAAAAAATGCTATTGAAGAACGATTGTCACCTTTCCTTACTTCTCCTTTTATGAACAGCTTATTAATTGTATTAAGTCTCCAGACAAAGAAGCTTTTAGCAATGTTATTTTGCCACACTGAGGCATTCTGGGAACAAGGAACAAGAAAAGTATGGATCCCTTATGCCAGGTCAGAAACATGTTAGACATCTAAGATAATAAAGGTAAGGTTCTATTGCAACCTTCCCCCATAAGATGGAGATGAACTTTAGAGACAATAGTTAAAATTCTGTTATTAAAAGACATTAGTTTCCTCTATGAAGAATGGAGAGCAAATGTAAGTAATAAAATTATTAGAAGCACTTGAATGTAATAGAAAGTTAGCTTTGGGCGTTCCCCAAGGAAACTATGTTTTATGTTAAGACAATGCAGGTTTATATACAATTTTGAAAGGTAAGCATAGCATGGACCTTAGAGAAAAACTGGTCGTAAAAATGGTTCTGTTTTAAGTTTATAACAGCAGAGATTATAGAATCGAGCTTATGATTTCAGAAAGGCAAATAGACAAAGTCAGGGATTTCACCTGGACTGAAAACTCCAACAGCTAAATTGGAACTTAGTTAAGTTCACCCTGAGATAGGGGATCAGTCGTGTTTCCCCATCTTCATATAAACTTAATACAGGACCAAACATGCTTACCTCCAAAAAGTGAAAAGTATTAAGACAGAAGAAATAAGGATTCTGTTACAAAGATCAGGAAGGGGACTAATCAATAGGGAGAGCTTGAAGTGTGGGCACAACACAAGAATTGCTAAAAGTGGAGTTAGAAGCAAATTAATAGAAATAACACATGGTTCAGCAGGCATATACTGGGGAAAAATGTAAAAGAAGTTAGTTTATCATGTAGTAGAGGAGTAAGTTTAAGATAAAAATTAACACTCATATTCTAAGGCTACATTAATATTCTGCCTCCTATTTCGATAAAGTAATTTTGAATGCAAGTAAAGTAGTTACCAAGATGAGGAGCCATTACATGCAATAGAGAAGCATATTGCCAAAAATTTACCCCTAATACATTCACATCAGAAGAGCCGAGTCCTTTCTTCCCTAAAATGCTGACAGATTGTATCCTTGAAATACAGGTTCTGTGAGAAGGGTTTTAGAAGTGGTTTGTTGTTTTTTTTTTTTTTTGCTTTAAAAGGTGTCAAACTAAGGCAGCTGAAGATTAACAAGGACCAATAATACCTGTACATTAAAAGGACAGTAATATTCAAGAGCTATGAAAAAGTCTTGGAGGAGATAATTAGAAACAGATATAAACAAGAAAAAGGGAGAAAATGCAGCCTGCATTCACTAAAGGTATCTTTGATAAGCAACTCCTATTTTATTAACGTAGCAGTTTTACCAGCAAAGGAGTTCTTTCAATCCAAAATATGCTTAGCACATTTGATCTGGTCTAACATGCACAAAATGTATAAAAGATACATTTTCCCTCCGTTTTATTAAAACAAGAAAATTGTAGAGCAGGTTAAGATCCGGCTAAGGGAAAAACAATATTACAATTTGCTGACAGGGAAATTGTTGGCATGGAGGTAAGTACAGGACTTTAACTCTGCTAACGTAGGGACTAAGTATTTAATTAAAGGTGGTGGTACAAAAATACAACAGTTTACTAAAGTGTAATGGATGAAATGGTTATACACTGGCAAATGCAAAATGGTCTGAGGAAACTTGAACACTGATGTAAGTGAAATGAAATAGAATATGAAATCAAAGATCATTCACTTAGCATTTGATAAGAATATTTCCTACAAAACCACGCTCCTGAATCAAAATAGACCAAGAGGGAGGAAGACCTACAGAATGGTGAAGCCACCAGTGATGCATCACCGTGAAAGGACAAATATGACATATCAGGCTACATTTTCCACGGACACAGGAAAGTGCAAAACACTGTTAAGCTCTTCACTACAGATACAAAACACCAGAACCACAAGCAAATTAATCCAAAGCAAAACACGGCTGTAAACCACTTGGACCACTAGCACTATAATCAGGAAAACTGTAGAACAGAGTGATTCACTAGACCTACTATGATGAAATCGTTGCTGTCTATCTTGATGAAGTAAAACCACCAGGGAAGTAGGAAATTCATTTAACCTAAGGAACAACATTACCCAATTGAGTTTCATTAGACCCTTAATTAATTTGAACCAGAAATTTTAAAATGGTCAAAACACAAGGAAAGTGATATTCTGGAGCGGGTATTTATCAAAAGCATCCAGCACAGGAAATCACAGTAGTATAGTTCAGAAAAGAGATAAATGAATGCTCATGGCAGAAAAAAAATAGATCTCTTTATCTAAGTACTCTTTCAGGGTACACAGATTGGAAAAAGAAGCTGTGCACTTTCGTACTAAGAGCAGCCAGCATAGTTGTGAAAGGTTCTCTGAGTGACTCCAAGTTTTATAGGTTAATTTTGATTTGGGAGTTGGGTCAATATTCTGTTCAGAGTTGTTTTTCTTCTCTTCTCCATCTTAAATATGATTCACTTATTGCTAACATGTGCTGTGTCTGACTAGCAGGAGGAAACATTTCTGCCTCTGAAGCACAGGATAAAAAAAAAATACAGCTGGCTTGTGTATACACTTGAAAAAAAAATGCTTTTGCTGTTTTTACTCCTTTAGAAGTGTTGGGCAGCTTGTACTATTAATGCCATATCATTCTTTGAAGGCAGATTCTGATATCTGTGCCAGGAGAAGAAATAACTTTCTTCTTTTAAAAGAATTAGTTGCTGGTGTAAGAGGTCATTACAACATTTTCCTGTGAATCATGAACTGGATAATAAAGCCAATAGTCTAACAAGACTTCGCATCCCACTATTGCCCTGGGACTCTGAAGAATGTACATTGAAAAACTCCAATGCAAATTATCTGTGACTGCACTCCACACAATTGCTATTGTTAAAAGAAAACAGTCAGTAAAATTCCATAGATAGATAGAAATGCTTATCAGATTAATGAGAGTGATGCACAAAAAGAAACTGTTGGGATAGTACACTTTTTTCAATTCTATTTTTATATGACTGGATACGATCAAAAATATCTATATCACCTTACCTTCACAGCCTGCAAAGTCACAGTGGAGCTGTCTTGGGCCCTAGAAATTGTGTGTTAGAAGGTTTAACTATTCATGCAAGCATGCAACTGCACAGGGTCATATTGACCATACAGCCTGCCCTCCAGTCAAAAGTTCTGAGATATCACCACATGATTCAAATGATAGACCCCAGGAGAAGATAAAGTCCAGTCCAGGGCTGAGGCTGTGGTAAAATGTATTTGTGAGGCACAAGGTCAGTTGATAATTATTGCACGTTTGGGAGGTGGCATAACTAAGCTAATCAAGAAGTCATCAAAATAATAAGTATCAAAAATAATAAATATCAAACCTGTTTTTTTTAAAAAAAAGTGAATGTACAGACAACACTCATCCCCTCACACCCCCATGCTTTCTTTGCATTCTCAACATACAAACACAGAATACTGGTTGAAGTCAGCAATGTTGATTAGACACAGGAATAGGTTGCCCAGAGATATAGAGGGATTCTCAACACTGAAGATATTCCCAACCCACCTGGTCAGTGCCCTGAGTGATTTGAGCTCACCTCAAATTTAGATGCAGCCAAGTCAGTAGGAAGCCTGGAGTTATGCCCAGACATTACTGCGGTCACTCAGCAATGGCATTTGAGGAAGATCCCTGTCAGGGAGTCTCCCAGGGATGCATCCTGCTCTGCTGCACCGTGGGATGACACCACCACCTCTGAGTATCTGCACAAGCTGCCTTTCTTTCCCTGGCTTCACCAGGAACTCTCACATCTCCTTCCCACACCCCTCCTAATTAACCTGTGTTTGTGACTTTATCACAGGTGCTAGAATCCCTTAATCCAAAATGTTAAGGAGATGACTAAAAACACCAAGGCTGCCTGTTAAAAAAACACCTCATAAACATGGCCGTGTACATGCTGTAGGAAAATCCTGGATAGGAGTCACAGGTAGGGGCAGCCTGTCTTTCTTTCTTCTGATAACTACTAGTTGTATCAAGAGTAAACCTACACTACACAAGAGTAATTTTTCTTGGCAAAATGCTTTACACGTGAGCCATTAGAAACAGAATCACCACAGTGGAGCATCAGTCGGTCTTCCTCTGTAGACAAAAAAAAAAATTATTTTTTAATTTAGGTTCAACCTTGCCTTGTCCTTTCAAAATTACTTTTTAATGTTGATAATATTAAATACCATTTGAGATATTTTTTAGTCATTTTCTTTACTTAGAGGAAAAATTATCAAATTACTTAATATCCTACCATACCATAGCAAACCTTTCCAAAAATTCTTAGCAATTAATTAGCAATTTTTAAAAAAGTCTACATCCCAGGCAGCAGCAGTTTCTGAAGTCAAAGCCCAAGCTGGTATATTTGGAGTACAAGGAGGAACACCAGAATTTTGGTTGGATGGGCTGGTTGAGTAATGTGATCTATTATTTCCCTGATAACCCAGGACTGATGTCTTAAACAAAGTGGTTTTGTGCCAGATAAGGCTACAATAAGAGGCTCATAAGCAGCAGATCCTGAGGAGGTGGGGTAACGCTTTCAATCATGCCAATCTTCTCCCTTTCAATAAGGCCCAACTGCATTGGAGAGTGTAAAACTCCCCTCCAGGGGAGGTATTAGGGCATTCCCACATAAGCCTGAAGGTATATAACTCTTGACCAACCTGATTGCCTTCTGTGGCTACCTGGATGGATGAGGGAAGAGCAGTAGGTATTGTCTACCTGGACTTCAGTGAGACCTTCAACAATATCTCTCACGGTATCCTCAAAATTCAGAAAGTGCGGACTGGATGAGTGGGCAGTGAGGTGAATTGAGAACTGGTTGAAGAGGAGATCCTAAAGTGTCATGGCCAGTGACACGGAGTCAAGTTACAGGAGGCCTGTCACTAGTGGTGCTCCCCAAGGTTCAATACCGGGCACAGTACTGTTTAACTTACCCACCAATGGTTTGGATGAAGTGGCAGAGGCCTCCTCAGCAAGTTTATTGATGACACAAAGCTGGGAAGAGTGGCTGATACCCCAGGGTGCTGTGCAGCCCCTCAGAGGGACCTCGACAGGTTGGAGAGATGGGCAGAGAACCATCTGAAATTTAACAAAGGAAAATTCAGGGTCCTGCACCTGGGAAGGAATAACCCCAGGCACCAGTATAGGCTGGGGAACAACCTGCTGGAAAGCAGCTCTGCAGAGAAGGACCTGGGGGTCCCGATGGACACCAAGTTGTTCATTAGCCCGCAGTGTGTCCTGAGGGCCAAAGCAGCCAGTGGTATTTTGGGATCCATTAGGAAGAGCATTGCCAGGAGGTCAAGGGAGGGAGATCTCCATTTGCCATAGCCTGTTTGAATACTCATAGACAATGTAAACAGAGCTGTCTACCCATGCAGAATTGTAATTTTAGCCTTCTCTTTTTTTTCCGGTTATTCCTTGTCCTAAATTCTGTCTCTCAACTTTTTCCTCTTAGTTCACAAATGCCTTGTGAGCTCTGCCTCACCAGATCTTCCAAAACAAAGAGATAGCAGAAAAGGGCCACCTCTTCTCAAACCAAAGAGAGAGAGCAAGAGTGCACATTTCTGTTAACTCAGACAAACCACCCTGAAGGTTAAAGGAGTCTCTTCCTATTCAAGATCAGAAGACAAGCCAGCACATCTGGCTCTCAGGGCATTTTCCTATAGGTATAGGACAAGTAAGTACTGAGCATTGGAGCACACTGTCACCCCAGAGAAGACAGTGCCCCAGATCTGCAAGCTTTTTTTTTCCCCTTTTACTCACATCGATAAGTTGTTTTGGTTTTTTTTTTTTACTAGTAGATTTGATAAAATCTCAAAAGAAATAAATTTTTAATTGCTAATGTGTTAATTATGAAGCACTGATCTTTCTTCCCTTACGTTTTTGCTCAGATAGTCAAGTAGATGAGAAAACAGTGATTCTAACCCAAGGCACCCTTTATCTTGAGGAAAACAAAATCTGGAAAATGGAATTCTTCCTTATATGGAATTATGGATCCATGGCCAGCTCTCATGGTTTCATCCTCTTTGCAAGCACCATTCTTGCAATGGTGCAAAGTACTGAGACACAGCTCCTCCCAGGCAGAACATCACAAGTTTTGCTGACTGATATTTCCATCGCTTCTCGCTTTGATGCAGATGCCTCGTTGAATAACATTTTCATTTTGTCTAGAACTATGGCAACCTGGGCAGCTGCCAGAAGGCAGCTTTGGTTGACAACTCAAAAGAGTGATTCTCAGGCAAAACAATTAGTGGTAACTGTTCTTTTCCAGGGAGGCAGACGTTTTGGCAAATCGCACGAGTAAGTCAGAGAATTCAGACAAGGAGAAATCCAGCCTGCTTTGCCCAAAGGAAGGAATGCAGGTTTTTATAGCATGGAAGGAGGAATTCTTTTGGTTTCTCACTGTAGCTCCAAATACCAAAGCTGTCTGTGGCAAGGGTCTGCCCTGAAGGTGCTCAGTGTGGCACAGTAGACACCATCAGGGCTATTCAGGGTGCCGCAACAATCACAAGCTGCCCACAGAAGCAGCAGCACTGAAGCTTTCCTGTGGATGCATTAGCCTTGCAGTGACAGACCTGTTGTTTCTCAGGCCTGGTGCTGCCCACCCAGGCACACCAGCTTCCTTGGTTAGGTGATGTGTCCCTACACTCTGCTGCAGGGAAGCACCCACAGCAGCCTGAGGGCTCCTGCACAGGGTGCCCTGCCAAAAAGGTCAAGTCCATCCTTCAGGGGTCTGTTTTCGAGGCAGAGCCCCTCACCTGACAGTTCCCACCCAGGATAGGGCTCAGAGCAAGTGCTACTTCAACAAGTTCTGCAGTGCCTACACTCCTGCAGAGCCTTTCTAACAGCCCCACTCTCTCCCCTCACTCTGTGTTGTCAAACAGCCTTTCTAGGCACCGGCCTCTCATTCCTCCAGTGCTGCCAGCCACAACTGGGGAAACTGCTTTACTCATTAGTAGCACAGTAGCAATTGCAGGTGAAACCCTTCCAAAGAATTTGTTTAAATCATGCCTGGAGAGTGGCTGAAATTGGTTGTGAATTGCTGAGCTTAAGCCCAGGCTTTCCTTACTTCCCTGCTTGATTTGCAAATTGCTTTTTGCTCTTACTGGGTCCCCCACATATATATTAGCAATTTGCAGCTTTTCCATGAACAAGCACTGAGAGGCAGTGCCCATTTGTAAGCACCTCCCTGCTCTATATGTAACCCAATACCCCTGTCAAAGATACCAATGTATTACATTTTTTTAATCTGATAATTTCTTTTTGAAATATTTCAAACCTATAGTGTTTTTATTGGTGTCTTTTGTTAGATATCTATTAGATAGATGTTCAGTATCTATTCTCTCTAGAAACTGTTTACAAGCACAGCCCAAACTTACAGGCCGGTTTAAACAAGCTGTAAGGAAAAACAATTAAGAGGATTCTGTCCCCAGGGAGTTTGCAGTGCAAGTCATATACAAAGAGTGTTGGTTTATTTCGAGCTAGGCTACAGAAATCTAATGCTGCTTAATAGGACCAGCATGCACAGAAAAACTTTTTTCTGACAATATGTCCATTCAAATTATCCTTTTTAAACAAGGGGGAATTTTATTTCCCCTCCTATATTTTTAATTGTCTGCATAATTTTACTTCCATAATACCCAGTAACAGCTAATAGTATTATTCGCTTTCCATTTGTTTTTGCTTCCTGCTGTTGAACGAGCAACCGATGTTTACAGATTAGCAGCAGTTGTAAAGTGCCCTGACTTTCTCTCCCATTTCAAAGTTATGAGTGAGAAGCACATTATATTGGTTGCTCTGGCATTTTTGGAGTAGCTTAGGCATTCACAGTGCAAACCACTGTTATTCATACTGTTATAATTCCTCTGCAGTTAAGTCATTACTAGCAATCAGAGCAGGCTTGTAGTACAATTCCTTATTTGGGAATGTCATGTGAGATGCCCAGAGCAATATGAAAAAATAAAGGCCAACTTGTCTGGCTGCAGAGGGATTTATGGCAGGCCCACTGGCAGAGATCTGCTGGGAAGTATTAAGAGCTCCTGCTTAGCTGATCATATAAACACCCAAGCCAGCAGGTGCATTGCATTTGTACACTATCTTTTTCCTTCAGGTGCAGTATTAAAAATCCTGTCGTCACAGCATGTTTATAGAAACATGAATTATAGTGGCCTTTTCCCGCAGATGGTTAAGCTGAAGTTTTTCTTCAGGTAAACGTGAAACTCATTTAAAATCACTTAGTTTTTTTTTTTGTTCTGCTTTTTAACAAATGGCAATATTGCTAAGAAAAATTCTGCTTTGGACAATGTTTTTCTTTTAGTAAGAAAGAAGCCCCTCTTAAAGCAGAAATATCTGATTAGTAGTTCCTAAAGACAACATCTGAGATGTTTATTTCCAAACAGCTGCACTCAAACCAGACTCTCTCCTTGCCAAAATATGGACATCTCACCCAAATGTGAAACTTTGGTTAAGTAGCTTTACATTTGACTCAGACCCATTAGTTTTATTGTTTGTAAATGTCCATATTTTTTTTAATGTGCAGAACATTTGATCAGATTAAAATCTGATCTACTTCATAATAATCATACCCTAGGAAAAGCCAAGACTGAAGTTAATGAATGAAATTATATATGGTTACGGATACAGTAATAGTTATAATTATTAGGAACAACTTGCAACTTGCTGTTTTACATGAGAAAAACTCACTAACCCTGTGTTAATGCAACCATCTGCTTGGACAGTCAAAGATTCATAGTCAGGAAATGGATAAATTAATGTTTTATATGTAATTTTAGCTTAGCTCTCCATCTCTAGTGCTTGAATACTGAGACTTTAATTGCACAATCACATTCTTTTCTGGTCTCCACAGCAGCCCTATGTAATACATAACTATTTTCTACTGTAATGCTTGATGAGTCATTACTGTAGAAGAAACGGAGCATGTTTGGGAGCATGTGTATTTAATGGAACTATAATCAAGTCAGGAAAAATCTCTCTTCCTGTAGTCTCCTTTTATGGAACTCAGAACAACTAAATAGAACAAAAGTTTAGGAGAGGAAGGAAGGATGATCCAGTCTAAAATCCAGTCTATTCAGCCACTGGTGCCCTGCCGGAACCTGAGTTAAGGCACTTAAGGTGAAGTTTTACAACATGGATGCTTTCTTTTTGCTTTTGAACAAGCGGCAGTATTGCTAAGAAAAGGTCTGCTTCAGAAAATCATGATCTGTTTTTAAACAAATATCCTCTTTCTCTAATAGAAATAGCCCCACTTCATGTACATTTTTTGCTTCAATATGTCATCACCTCTCTTGCCCTCATCCTAGCTATTTTTTGAATCCCATTGGCAGAAAATTAATCAGTGAGCAAGAAGCACACATTCCAATCAGTTTAGAGAGCAGAATCACCTACACCCCTCAGCGTGTGAGATGAATCCCAGTACTAGCCCAAGGGAAGTGGGGGGATGATCTTTACGCTGCAGCAAGCTACCAGGTGGCCAAATTTGGTACCCTATTTTGACTCCCTGGGCCTCATATCACCACCTGTCAACATAAGTATGACAGCATTCATTACTTCACGAGCATATTCTAAGGCTAAACACGCCACAGGTTACAAGGCACTTGCTACAAAAACAAGGGCCTTCCATAAGCAGTGGACAAATCTGTTTGCTGCAGTGATATATTCTTGTTCTACAGAGGGAGAGTTTGCACCCAAGTGTCTTAAAATGGAAACTAACTTTGGTAAAACACTTTACTGCGACACTGCTGGTGTTCTATCCCCATGTAGTTTATGCTCTATCCAGAAGACTTAGCATTTGTAGCAAGTGAGAGGCTTGCACATGTAGCGCTGCTCAAGGTTTAATTTTCAGAGATGATAAGCACCTCTTACTAAAGAGTTTGGTAGAAGCAAACTCTGTGTCAAGTCATATGTGTTGTTCTAGAGGCCTCCTCACCTAGCACCACCTTAAGTGTATTTTCCCTCCTCCCAAAAAAAAAAAAAAAAAAAGTCACCCTGGCATTTAGCATTTGTGTTGCAGCAAAGCAGACACTCTTGTTCTGTAACCTCATATGTTATGCTGATTGCTCTCATCTGTGATCTGCTCACCAGCTGCTTCTGGTGCAGGAGGGCCCTTAGGAGGAGGCTCAGGGCTCTGCAAGTGTGTCCATGGCAAGGGCTGCACCATGGCCTGACCTTCTTCATTTCAAGCAAGATCTCCCACTCTTGTGCAGCTGCAAGTGCCTTCAGTGTGCTCTAGCACACAGGGCATCAGCTGCAGAGGGAAAAACCAGCTGAGATCTCAGCAAAGGCTACAGCAAACCAGAGACAAATAACTCAGTACACTCCAGCGTGAGTCCCAGTGTCAGTGCCAGCTCAAGCAGTGATTTTGGTGACAGTGGGAGCCCTGCACATGGTGGTTATTAGCTTCTAACAGGCCTCTGTGTCTGCAAATGCTCTAATTCTCTAACCTAGACGATTTCAAATGTGTGGAAGTATTGAATGGGAGCACAGGACTGGTGAGTCTTTATAAGTTTGAGAAGTCTCTCTGTAAGAGCTGATCTTTCTTACCCAAGAAACTTGCTGGTGTAAGGATGGTGTTGTGTGACCTCAGCCTGTTCCTTCTCTTACAGACCTTGCATGACAAGTCAGGCCAACAGGGTTCAGGGACCTGGTAGGCATGTTGGATCTTTAATCAGCTGTCTCTAGGTCACATCTGCTAGAAATTGTCAGACTGATCTATGTTGTCAGACGTGATCTTCTCCTGGCAGAAAAGGACTTGCGGATGCTGATCAACAGCAGCTGGACACGAGCCAGCATGTGCCCAAGTGGCCAGGAAGGCCAATGGCATCCTGGCCTGTATCAAGAATAGAGTGACCAGCAGGACCAAAGCAGTGATGGTCACCCTCCACTCAGCACTGGTGAGGCCACACGTCACATCTTGTGTTCAACTTCGGGCTCCTCACTCCAAGGAAGACATTGAGCTGCTGGAGGGTGTCCAGAGAAGGGCAACGGAGATGGAGAAGGGTCTGGAGCACAGCTCTGATGAGAAGCAGCTGAGGGAGCTGGGAGTGTTTAGTCTGGGGAAAAGGAGGCTCAGGGGTGACCCTATCACTTTCTACAACTCCCTGAAAGGAGGATGCAGCAAGGTGGAGGTTGGACTCTTCTCCCAGGTAACAAGCTACAGGCCAAGAGGAAGCAGTCACAAGTAGCACCAGGGAGGTTTAGATTGGACATAAGGAAAAATTCTTTCACTGAAAGGGTGGTCAGGCATTGGAATGGGCTGCCAAAGGAAGTGGTTGAGTCACCAACCCTGGAAATGTCCAAAAAATGTGTTGATGTGGCACTTGGGAACATGGCTTCATCGTGGTTTTGGCAGTGTAAAATTTACAATTGGACTCAATGATCTTAAAATATTTTTTGCAACCTAAATGATTCTCTAATTCTATACTATTGCCAAGAGAGTAGAAGATGAAGTATAAGGAAGAGGAGGAGGATGTTAGTGATATAATGACAGAATCTGCACAGAAAGGTTGTATTTTGCAAGGTTGGAAAGAAGTAAATTCATGTTGGCCTAGAAGATAAAGGAAGAGTTGAGCATGGCTTTCCTCTCAGCAAGGGGAATAAGACTTTAAAGGTTTCCCTCAGGGTAAAAGAGAAGACAAAAAATTTTTTCCTCCCTAACACAAATTGATCACTAAGTCCGGCCAACAGGAGTGATTCCTAGGTCTTCTAGGTCTTCTGATGACTTTAAATCATCATCAACTCACCCTGT
Source organism: Cephalopterus ornatus (assembly GCA_013396775.1). Taxonomy (NCBI): domain Eukaryota; kingdom Metazoa; phylum Chordata; class Aves; order Passeriformes; family Cotingidae; genus Cephalopterus; species Cephalopterus ornatus. Next base: position 30,232 of record VZRE01005144.1, on the reverse strand, counting down.
GACTGAAGCATACAAGTCCTAAGCATTAGATCACAGAAATTTCTCTGTTTGAAAGGGATTCTTTCTTTTCATACAGTATATGAAATTTATGTCATGAGCTGCGAATATTTTGACCACTTTTAAACATTTTAAAAGAATTTTTACTCTTCAGCAAAAGCTCTGATTTTACCCAGGTAAAGTAGGGTGATGATGTTAAAAAAAAGTTTAAAACAAAACAAAACCTAAAGAATATGCAAACTTTTAGTCTGAAAAATCTCGTTTTCTCCCCACAGATAAAATGAGCAAAATTAAATCCGTGAACTGGGATGTTCTGCCCTTTGCTCCACAGTGGCTTTATTGGCACTTACGGAGAGCTTTACGAATGCACAGTCTCTCTACTATGGTTGTTGTGCTATCATTACCAATTAGCAGTTGTTAGGAGTCCAGTAACCTTGCAGTCAGAGAGCAAGTGGTCCGTGGGGGAACAGCTGTACCCTGGAAGCTTTTCACAGGTCTTTTGGAATTCAGGCTCCACAACTGTTGTACACTGTGTTCTGTTTCACTGAAGTTAAACTACAGTCTCTTGGTTGACTTATTTTTCTCTAGTTAGTTATTTTTCAGTTTAATGGTGAAAATATGGGGCTGATGATGGTGGCTGAGTGTGGACAGAGTCTCTGCAAACTTCCCTCCGAAGCTCAGCTGAGCTTCCTCACCCAACCAATATGAACCTCAGCGTTGCACAACTTGGGGTCTCCTGAGGAGAAATCTCAGCTCATGCCAAGCTGCAAACAGTATAATGGCAAGGTGGGAAAATACTAATTAGGTGTCAGGTTGAGACCACCAGCCTTATTTAACTGTGAGGTCAAGCTGACTGAAACCTTGTCTCCAAGCTGGATATAGACAAACTGTTTTGTGAGCAACATTTCCGATAAAATCTTCTTTTTTTTCTGTTTACGCACAGGAAGCAGACTAAAACTCTCAGAAATGTCTTCTTAGTTGTTCCTTGAATCAATTTTGTTTGTGACCGGAGAGGCACGAGTAAGGGCTAGACTGTCTGTTTTTCTCAGTCTCCCCAAAATGCGATCGGATCCAAAAGTTATTCCGTGACTCCTCTGTCTTTAGAGACTCAGTTAAAAAAAAAGAAAAAAAGAAAAAAGGCATTTTGGAGAGTCTTTGTATCCATGCAGACAGTACAGGGCATTTTGATCTTAAATCGTTGGCAGGAATAGATTGCAGTATGAGCAGGTTGGGCTTACAAGCACACTCTGTACCAACTTTTATGGCCCAGGAAAAAGCCTGTCAAGGTCTGTCAGTTCCTGGTGGTGTATCTTTTCTCTTCTTGGGCATAGCCCTGAGGGGTGTAATGCTGTGCTCCTCCACTCTGACTGCAGCCTTCAAAAAAAAAAAAATTAACAAATTATTCTGAGAGAGTTTGTTTCCACCATCAGCTACAAAACCTCTCCTGCAGCTACTGTGGGGATGGGTTTCTTGTAAAACACAACACAACTTAAGACCTCAATAGAGGTGACGTCAAATTAAAAGCCCTGTATGCCCAAACAAAGAAACAAACTTCTTCAGCTAATGGAAGTGACAGGGGGACTGCACAGGGCCATGAAGTTGAAAAGTCAAACAAGAAGAATATTGTTTTCTTCTTCTCTCTCCTTTTTAAAGCCTTTCTCTGAAGAGGACAGGAAACCAGTTTAATTCCAATGATATAATACTGCCCGAACTGGCCATGGTTCATCTCCCAGCAGTGACAGCACTGTAATGCTATGCCTTTTTTCGGAGCTAAGCTTGTCTGACTTGAGCTTGCACTTCAAAGATATTGACTGTTTAAAAGGGAAGCAAATGATGTAGTTTATATTTGACAAGTGCATTAATGTTCTAATTCTAAACTATAATAAATGAAACAAGAGCATTCATGTTAACCTCCGAGAACCAGCTAACGGGTGACTTCTCTTTCATAATGCATGAAACCTTTACACAAGAAAGAAAAGAGACTGCAACTATTAGTAAATTTTGACACCACAAAGACCTTGAAAGGTTCCTTGCTTCCAGAAGAGGGAAGAAATCTTTAAGCTACTTTTCTCTCTGAAGTCCAAATGCTACTCAATCCAAAATTTAAAAAGTTACCAAATAGTCTGACTTAGAGTAGCTATGTCTGGCATTTGAGAAACGGGTCAATCTCGTAACAGACACAAGTAGTTGCTCTCCTCGTGAAATTGTCACAGGAGGAAAACTTAAGATTAATTTGCAGATCTTTTCCACACATAGATTTTCATTAAAGATAAAAATGTTTTCAGACTCAATTACGGTTTCCTTCAAAGGCATCAGAGGGAATAAACAAAGATTACTTGCTTCACTTTGTTGTAGGGAGCTATAAGGGACCTCAACCTTGATGGGTTTTCCTTGACTTTGTTTCCTTTCAGTTTTTCCATCAGTCACTGTCCATTGCATCTATGAAGGAGAACCAATTTTACTAAAGCAACAAATGGTAAGAAAACATGCTTTTTCTTTTTCATCTAGTTATATGTTTCCCATATATTTGTCACTACATATTGGAAAACTGTTACAATAAAATTAGTAAAAGCAAGTTGAATGACTCCTTAGACTTCCAGGCAAATAAGCTGTTCAAACTTATAAGCCAAAATTAATTACAAAGTCTGTGGAGAAAGGTAAATTATGCTATGAGACATCATTTCCAAGATACAGACATTACAATTTTAATTTTATTCAATTTTCCACTCTTCTCAGTCACCTTTTCTTTACTAGAATGACTCTGTTCCTCAGAAGATGAAGAAAAATTACTCAGCTGACACCAAAACGAAAGTGTGGTATCTATTTGTCATTTTAGAGTTGGAATTAAAAAAAAAGTATCTGGAAGATTATCATTTTAGAATTGCAAACAGGTTATGAAACGTGCTCTCTGCTAAAATAATTGTCAAATTCAACACTGAAAAGAATATATAAAAAAAGAAGAGAGATCTCTAATTTTTTCTTGTGTCTGTAGCCTGTAGAGGAGCGATATTATTCCCTAGACTACGTACCTTGCTTTCTAAAACAGCTGTACTCATGAACACAAAACCAGAAACTAGTTAGAATTTCTTTCCCAGATAAAGAACAAACCAGGGGGAAATCATGCAAATTTCTGCATTTTTATTTCTTTCTCTTTTTCCTTGAAAAATAAGAAATTTGGGGACCTCTAATTTGTCACTAAACATTAGTATTTTTCTGTGGTGAACTAGTGGAAGATTTCTGTGAATGTTCATTGCATGAAGGATGGAAAAATAATTGTCACTGGACAACTGAAATTTTACTGCCAGCTATGTAACAACTTTTACCATGGCACATACACCCTCTTTTATTTAGAAACTCCCCCCAGATAGAATTGTAACTCAGCATCTTTTTAGCTATGCTGCATCCTCCTGGCTACTGTACACCATATTTTACATTGCTTAGGTTCCCCAGATCTCCATGCACCACTAGCCTTAGTCAATGCAGAAGGATTCTTCGGACTGGTCTTAGGACAGTGGCATTTGGGGGAATCTCAGTTATGCAGGGCATTCACAAATGTATGTCGTGCCACTCACTGACTGCTACAAAGGGCCTATTTTTTAAACTGTCAAAGAAACACTTGTGGCATTGCGGAAACCAGAGAAAAGCTGTCAATTCTATTATTAAATTGACATTCCACACATGCTACTTTCTGATGATAGTCCATAATAAAGTTGCCCTATTTCTTTGCCCTCTATTCATGTCACTACCTAAAGTTTTCTCTTGCATCTCCCTCAGACACTGAGTGATAGAGCTTGGGACATGTAAGCTCAACAAGAGGTCCTCATTGTGGTGCGGTGACAGATGTTTACAACACCTGAAAAAAAAGAGGAGACAAGGTCCTAAAGCACCCTTGGTACTCCAGGCTATTACAATGCACGGAGCAAGGACAGTGACATCTCCCAGGGTATTGTCAATCAAGAGGTACTGAAACAAAGAGAGACAACAGGGACCATTGTAATCCCATTGGAGGGAAGAGGGGGAAAAAAAGCATAACAAGGCTTTGTCCTGATCTTCAGAACACAGACCCATCTGTGTGTTTCTCTAACTGCTGCAAGCTAATGGGATAACATGAGTTGATCTGACCCTAATGGAATTGATACAAATTGGATGCTAATTCCATTGTGCCTAGTTCTCCAGTGAGGCCACACATGCCAAGAGGCCTTCTCAAAAAAAAAAGGGAGCTCCCACTTTCTATGCTTGTTTGGTTTTAGTCTTATCTTAAGATATAGGTTGCAGAAGCCTGGTTTTCCCAGGTAAGCTGTCCCACCACACTTCCTGCTGGGAAGCTTCTGTGAGGATAACAAGACAACAGAGATGCTGGATCTCACCCTCAGGGATGTCTTGTTTAGTAAGAGCCTGTGATTGACAGCTGTTAAGAGGAATGACAAGATATTTTACATCTGTTTAGCGTCTTGACTGTCACCCATTCCTTCCCACACTGGCTATTGTCATTCTTCCTATATCCAGGAATCCTACTGCTGCCAATGCAAATGTCGGACCACTGTGGAGCTATAGTGCCATGCAGCATGCATTATACAGGAAATGGAAAGTGGATCAGGGTCATTGCATACGGGAATGCAATGAGTCCCAAGTATGTTCGTGACTCCAGAACTAACATTTTGGACCAAAAATTGGACCACCAGCTATTAGGTTGTGCCTATCAAATTAGAGAGTAAAATATAACACACATGGAGCTTTCTCTATGCTTTTCTTTCATTTCCCTGCAATTTATTTATTATTTACTTCGCAGCAAACCTTAAGCCTTCCTCCAGTGATGGTGCATGAATAATGCAGCACATCCACAGCACTTACTATGCACGGAAAACTCAAATTTCTCCATTTTTATAGCATTCACCAAAGAATCATAGGGGCTTTGGATTTCCAGAGTCTCTTTATTCACATCACATTTGCTAGGTATTAAGCAGTGCTTTTTGTATCCTGAGAGAAGCAGCATATAAAATATGGTATAAGGAAAATTATACACTCGTTTCAGAGAAACCAGATAATTTTATCATATTACTTGAAATACCAGTTATGACAGACAAAACTGAAGTACTGCAAGGAGAACGTCTGGTCCAATTAATAAGGAAAATATTTTTTTTCTCTAAATCTGGCCCAATAAAGAAAAGGAATAAAGCTCACAATACAGAACCATAAATGACCTGTCCTATGAAGCTTCTCCAAACTAGAAGAGATGCATAACTGATCAAAATAAAAAACAATTATAATAAATCCATTCAATCTTCATCACTCTTCAACCCACTCCAAGTCAAAATACTGTTTAAGTTATGAGCTCTGCAGCATGTCTGGAATGTTAACAAATCTAGGCTCTGGAGCAGCGGTGGCAAGTGAACTACAGCGTGAAGGATCCTTCACAGGATTTTAGTCAGCTTCAGAAGCATCATCATTCTTCAGCTAAACACATCTCAAGGTATTTTAAGCAAATCTAAATTTAGCTCACCATTTTTCCTCAGGAAGAACAAACTACAGAGAACCGATATGCTGCATTCTTGGTGCAAAATTCCATTGCATGAGGAATACAGCAGTTCCAAATTGTCCTTGGATCACATTCATTATCAAAGCTCAAGCTAGAAATGGTCTGGATAACACCTCCAAGATCTTACTGGCAGCATTTTCAACCCAAGGAGTCATGTCAATATTGTTTATTTCAGGAGCTAATAACAGAATTACTCAGAACAAAGCCACTGAAATTCTGCATCCATGTCAGTCTACTATGGAAGAATAAAATGGACTAATCAAATGAGATACAATCTAGTTTTCTACACTGAAGAAACAAAAAAGGTGTACCTGGCAATTAAAAGAATGTAAAAGTCTCATGAGCATAGCTGAAATACAGCATCTTCAAAGAAAAAGCTCAACTCAGGTGACGGATCTTGTGGATCAGATGTTACGTATCTTACCAGTCAGCAGAGAAAGGGACTTGTCTACTCAATCTCTTTCATCCTTTCTGAGTGATATTCTTCGCTAAGGAAAGAGAAACACAGAAATTTCCACCCTTTCTTCCTCCTGCGGCTTGTAGCACTTGCTCTCCCATGTTTTCTCACTTACCCTGTGCCACTGGTGAAAACAATGGTGAAAACAAAGTCCTTGAGCATATGTGCAATGGACACTTAATCAGTACCTTGGTCCACACACCGTGGGGAGATAGAGCTGCTACAGAAGACTCATTTCATATAAGCCATTAAAAAACAGTCACCCGGGCTTTAATTGCTGGTTGGAATCCCATTCAATAATTAAGAACTGCAATAATCAAATCTAATGATTTGATACTAAAAATTCAATGTAACTGCAACCTGACCTGCAGCCTAGTCAGATCTCAGCATAAACAATGGTGTACAGCCTAAAACTCCTGATATATCTTCTTTGCTGCACCCACCAAATAAGTTGAAGGAGAGGATGAGCTCTTCCAAATATACTTATAACATGCAATGATAGAAAAGTAGTGAAAGGAGGCAGGGTTTTGCATCTTGCTCTCTAACCCCCAAGGTCCACAGAGAAAATTTGGGCTCTGGTTTTATTTCTCCGTCAGACAGCTTTATTTTTCCTGTAGAACATAGCTGTTGGCATAATAGAGGAACAGGAGGCTGGCAAAATGGCACAAAACAAATAGTCTAGATCTTTTCCAAGCTGTTCTTGCTCTCACTACATAACTAAGAGCCTAATAAAACGTGCTACCAAGATGCAAACATCTTGCACACATTCAAGCATTTTTTTTTTATTAACTTAAGTGATAAACCTGCCCATTCAATGCACATGTTCAAACACTGACCATCTGAGCCAAAATCTAATATAAGAAGACAAAGCGATTTTCAGACACTGATCATAACATCCAACATAATCTTTCCCCAGTTCAAAAATAAGAAGATGGAGCAAGATTCCTACAATCTGCTGGCTCACAAGAGAGAAGAAACTATTGTGTGGGTTTGAACTCTGGTGTGTTGCTTTTAAGCATTTGGTGGTACTCACTACTGCTTAAGAAGATATTTAGAATTCCAACATGAAAGGTCTGTTTCATATTTTAAGCCCAATAAATCTCGATCACAGCTCTCAATTGAGACAGCAGTCTGGCAAAACTACATGGACAGCAGACACTTTACTGTGGCTCTTTCTCCCCACTCGGCCTCTCCCCTCCCCCACCTCCCTCAAATTAAAGTTTATTGTTGCCAGAAAAAACAAGAAACAGCATATCTGAAATTTAATCTCCCTTAAATTTGCAGAGCAAGCCTACAGAGAAGACTAACCATATAAGCTGAGCATATTTTATTATTCCTCTTGGGATATGTGTCATGCTTTCCCCCCATCCAGTGTTTTCTGTTGTTATTGGTTATTCAGTTTCACCCCTCAGCAAGACCAGTCTTAGCAAATTTAATGGTGTTTTTTGGTGTGCAATTTTTTTCCCCTCCTTTTCAATACGCCTTTGCCATGAAAATAAAACCCGTTTGATGCAGTTCCTGATGCAGAGATAGTGTTGAAGGATAGATACACTGGGAGCAAACAGCAACTTATTTGGTGCCTAATAAAACATACTAGTTAGAGTGCAATCAACAAGGGTGGAATATTTCAGAAATTTATCTAACTATGCCTTTCAATTGGCCCAAGAAGCAGACAGCTGTAATGTCCCCCTCCTTGCTCACCAATGTTCATCTGCTATAGGAAGCCGAAGAATAAATGGATGGTACAGTACAGTTGTCACCGGTATTAATATTTTTTTGAGACCAAAGCCTGCTTAGGCACAATCTGGAGTCTGATGAAGCTTGTGAAACCCCTCAGGTAGCCTCAGAGGATTTTGGGTCGTGAGTAATCTGTGGGACTGGTTTGACGCCACTGATGAGTAGTTGATGCTCTCCCTGGTGATTATCACTTACGACCTAAACAGAGAGGGTGTGAGAATACTCTGTGAGGTATTGAGGTTCCCTTGTTCTCACTGGAGGGGTCTCTCTCAGGAGAGCTATCCGTGCAATTACAAGCAAAGTGTGACACCAGGGTATTACCAGCAGATCGATGAAGTTGTTTCATTTCTAACAACAGAAAGTCAGCATTTAGTTATGCAGATGTCTACAACTCTTAGGCATGAAAAATGCAAAGACTGAGACACATAAAACATAAGTGCTAATGAGTTTTCTCGCAGGCAAAGTTTGGAACACAACCGAAGCCAGACTGAATACTTAGCGTTGTTACTGTTCATGGATTCACTGCTGCTTAAGTGAGAAAGCACAACAGGGAACAGGGAACGATTCATCATGGGCTTTGAGTAACAGAGGATATAGGTTTACATCACCTAATCCCTAAATCAACCCTATAACTTTTCTTTGACTGAGACATTTCCCTACACAAGTCCTCGTTCTAATACCCTCAGGAATGAATTATGTATCAGAGATAAGGTATTACTACAAGGAAGGCCTAAACTAAAAATGGTAACTCTTGTGTAAGCCTGTGTGCAACCAAATAGTTTTAATTTTGGCAGAACGAAATGGCACAATAACGCCAACATGTATTTTTGGCCTTGCTTTACCATACTCATAAGGTATATGTGAGAACATATGTGAGTCCAAAAGAATAATAAGAAAAGAAAACCTAAATCCAACTAAGTTTGATCCAGTATAAACTCAAAAATTCTTAGAGGTTTGCATGCACAACTTCAGTTTTGCTTGCATGACCGATTTACCAGTATGTGAAAAAAAGTCATTATATCCATGATTTTAGTAATTTTATAAGTCAATCTATTTGTGCTTAGAGAATAATTAAAGAGGCCAGTTGGAAAAACTGTTCTGAAGGTTAAGGGAAGTACCTTACTCTGGAAAAGGACCCTATTTTAAGAAGCTCTTTAGTTCATGTTTGTGTCCCACTGAAGCTGATGGACTGAGGAGCAGTTCTAATAGTATTTTGAAGTATTTTGAAGTAAGAAGAAATAGTTGAGACCAAGATCTTGGCCTCTACACAGCTCCATCTGGAAAATTCCAGTTTGTGAGGGATTATCAAGAGAGTTCATCTCACCATCTGAAGGTTAACTTTGTAACACACAATGAAGTTACATAAAGGAGTAACTCTGTATGCAAAATGTGAAGAAGTGTTCTGCCTTCCACCTGGCCTGATTCCTCGTGTTCTTCAATTATCCTGGGAAGAGAGACTTGCGATGAGGTGCAGAGAAGATAAATTACACATAAATTGGGTAAAAGACCAAACCAGATTATGATGCTTAGCTTTCTTCCCTGTACCATCTGAAAAAAAAACCCTTTTGACTTGTTTTGGGCTCTGGGTTTTGATTTTGATTTGCTTTTACTTGAACATGTTGTCCTCAATTTTGTAGTACCACACACAAGAACTCCCAGCCCTTTCATTTTATGGCAAATGTCACTACAGGGCAGTGAAAGGGTAACATCTGCCGAATTCACTGTCTCTACTCCATCCCTGCCATGACTTCATGCAATTTCATATTGAAAGAAATCTAAGGCCACATTTCATGCAGAATCTTTTTTCTTTCTGAAGAGTTGCTTCAATCAAGGTGTGTTAGTGGGATTTTCTTTTTCTCTTGAAGGCAAAAGAGAGTGGCAGCAGAATATGGCAATGGTATCTTTTTCTCTGAATAGTTTTTATGGAACTACTCCACTCCTACATGCTTTGGTTTGCAAAACAATTTTTCTTTAAAACCATCTAATGAAAGAAGGGGGCTCTCCTCTCAGCAGAAAAAAAAGAATAAAACAAAACAAACAAAAAACCCTCAAACCCCAAAGAACTTTATTTTCTGAGCAACAGCATTCAGAAGTCTCTCAAATGACATTCTTTATAAATCTGTTACTGTATCACAGGCCTGATTAAAGTGAGTTTACTAAGTCTTACTTTCTCCTTAGATCTAAATCTGTCTTTAGATGATCTTCCTGATTTAATCCAGATCATAAGCATGCCCAACATCCTTTTCCATATATTTGATAGAAGTGAGTGAAATGGAATGCAGTATCAGAGCTGCCCTTATTTGTAATTTGTCTGGGAGGTGTTCCTACAGATGATAAGAACAGTTCTCCATTTTTTTTGTTATGTTTTTACGAACGGCTCATCTAACCTATTGATATCCTGAATAGGTGTTCCATTATAAAGGGCATGGTGGCTTTGCCATGGTAATATTGTGGGAATTTTTTTTCTGCAAAAGGTATTAAGTTTCTGAACTTAAAACTACTAAGAGTAAAAAAAAAGTGAAAACTTGAAGAACTAAAAATAAAGAGAAACAGCTCTTTCTCTGTGTTGTTTGGGTTTTTTTTTTAACGAGAATCATCTATATTTATATGCCGTTGGTCAAAATACAGCATTCATTTATAGACCTCAGCTCACTTAAATTTCAAGTGCCTTGTCATCTAAATCTGGAGGTCAAGTAAGCGAGACCCAAGCAATAGAGTGTTTAGACATGACAATCCATACTGTTATGCTACTGCACTGTTTCCACTATCTCAGAGAGTTTTGCTAGGCTTACTTCCAGTACCTAGACCCTGCAGGTTGAAAATTCTGAGAAAATAATGTTTCTTTGTATCCCTTAATTCATTATGCCTTCACATTTATGACTCTGTGGTAACAAAGAGGGGATTTCAAAAGGTATGGCAGAAAAAGGACCTAAAAAAGATATGGGTCAAGTAAAAGCAGAATCCTGCACATGATGCCCTAAAATTTCTGTCTTGTAGAAACATACTGTTTAACAGATTAGTTACTGGTATTGTTTTTAACTTTTTTCCACAACCTGCATCACAGAATTAAGCCTTCCCAAAAGAAGACCCAGGATGATCCACATCCCAGAAGGTGCTGAAGAGTTTTGTTCTGAGTACAACCCAAATTAAAAATGGCCTATAGCAACAGAAAGACAGAGATGGCTTGGCAGAGCAGTTTGAATGGTTAATGCTCACTAATGCATTTAAACACATGATCATAACTATTTTCCCCAGACTGCACACCATTTTCTGTCATTATAATAATGGTCTGGGTATCTTTGTATTGGACTAAGAGAATACCTCTATTTAAGCTTCTGTTTAAATGACTGTTGGAAGTGTAACTCTCAGTCAGGAGACTACAGCACTAAAGCCAATATTTTTAGAGCACTGCATTTGAACTCTGTTGTGAACTATTTGAGCAGGAGTTTCCAACATACAGTTTAGCTGGGGTAGTTTGCAGAAAGGCAGCCCTTGTCCTTGCTGACTATGAAAGGCAAAACACAATTTTCCTGCAAAGATTAGTTCTGCAACCGGGGAGCTCCAGTACCCTATTGATTCGGAGGGCCCAGGAACCCCTGGGTATGCCTTATAGGACAAGATTTATTGTTTCCAGCTGGGAAACCCAAGAAAGGGGTAATTCCCAATATAATTTTCTGTATTGTGTTCAGCTCAGATATGAAGCGTATCCATGATAGACAGATGACCAAATATAAGAATAAATGTCTCCCCTTACAATGAGATATAGTATTTCCACTTACATACAACTCTGACGTAAATTGAAATAAGGGTATAGCTTCAATCCATTGTTCAGGAAGAAGAATAAGGTGCATATTGTACAGGAGAAAAACAAGTGTATTACTGATGGCAGGAGCTCTGTGACCCACCTTCAGATTCGAACATACAGCCTACCTTGACACTATATAAGCACGCTTGGAGCAGGCAGCAGCTGTGTCTAAATAACTGCAATTTGGTACAACGCCGGGAGATAGAAAATATGAAAAGCCCTTCAGAAAACATCCCCAGTACCATGTCATTAAACTTGTTTATCAGTTAGTGAGTCAAGAAATTAGAGCTCTGAAAAGATGGCTGTGGTGGAGGACCAGAAAACTGAAGCGCAGGAAGGAACCAGAAAGCACACATTTTCCTTTAAGCGTATGACCTTGTTTTCTCTCTCTCCTTTCAACTTGCAATTTACTTCCTAGCTGAAGAATCATCTTCCCTCTCAGCAAATCTATAACCTTGTCCCAGTGTCTACCCTCAGTCTTTGTCTCCTTACACAGCTGTTTTGGTTTTCTGTCTTCAGCTTGTATCTACTACTGGCTGTGCAACACACCAAAAGCTGCGTTCTTCACTTGGTGGATTTGTTCCGAAGTGAGGGATGGAATGAGCCCATTCACTAGGTGTGCTCATGGCAGGGCCAAGATGTCCTGTATTAACTTTCCATACTTAGTCCAATAATGTATCTAGTCACATGTTTTCCAACCAAAGCACTTTTCAGCAAAAGAAGGAAAAGGCCTCTCCTGGAACAGATACTTTCAGAGACCTGGTGTTTTGTTCAGGTTTTTCTCTTTTGTGTATAGCTAAATGAGCTCAAAATATTTCATCTGTGTTTCTAAAGGCCGAGATTTTAGGGAAATATTTAAAACAGTTGGAAAATAAAGCTTGAGTCTTGGGTGTTCAGCAGTTCTAGTTGAACCTTGCTGTTAATATTTGTAAATAAAACATTTAAGTCTGTCACAGGTTAAACCCTTACCATTTTCTAATCAATCCCAGTTATAACAGATATGCCTTTGGGCTGAGGGGTCAAGGCTCTTTCTGGAGACAGAGAATTAGAAATCATCTCAGAGACTGGTCAAAAGATCTTTGCTTTCTTGTAGAAACCTCATTGCCTCAGCTTACTGTTCCTTCCAACCCAGCATTTACTAGTTCTGCTTTACAGCAAACATGCAGACAGCATATCAAAAGAGGCTTTCAGCAGCCTGGCCCTAAACTTGGTTTCCACATCGATGGGAAGAAGACATACAGCTCTTTATTTTACACAAGCCTTTGAGAGGCTCAGAGCGAATTGTCTTGAAGAACTGCTTCAAGTACTGAGAGTTGTTGAAATCATCCAAGGCTTTCTAGTTGCTAAAATATTCCCTCCCATATGCTGAGTGTCCACTTTGAAAACCTTGCTCATTCTTTCCTGCATCTGGCATAGATTTCCAGGGGGGTGGGGCAGGCTCTGCGGTCGGCATGAGAGGAGCCCGACTTCGCAGCTGCTCTTTCCTTCCTCTGACAATGCAGAAAATATCTTCAAGGGGGGAATCCCATTGAACGTGCAAGTGGTAATACCAAAGATGCTTTTGTTTCTCATCCTCTTTGTGACAGTGTCCACAAACAAATAGTGCAGCTAATATTAGCCCACAAGCTCCCCTCCTCAAGTCTTCACCCCTTTTCTTAATTTCTGTCATGACTGAGCTCAACGTAAATACCACAAAATTGAAATATAGTGTAGTGATTTACAGTGAACAACATTCTTTGGTAAACTTCATCCCCCTTTTTTTTTCCAGCCAGCTTTGATTTTTACACATCAATTTACATTCACTTGTTATGTGCCAAGCAGAATACCAGTCACCAACTATTTTTCCCTATTTTTAATAGTATTTATGCATCCTGGCAAAACCGGCTACACAGAATGTTTTGCAATATGGTAAGGAAATCATACAAGGGTTAGGATATTGTCCACATGTATAATGGAAACACTGAATGTTCTCATTGAAACAGAAAGGACAGGGGCACCACGGATGTTAAAGTTTAAACCAGAATGCTGTAGCAAGCTTATGTAGCTAAAACTTAAATCCAGTACGAAGACACTTAGCTGTAGCAGTTGGAACCAGCAGGGATCTCAGCCTTACCTTGTTCTGTGTGGAAGGAAAGGGATTTTCTTATTTAATTAGAACATAAACAAGAGACACATTGCATTTAGCTGCAGGTAGGCAAATGTTTTTAGGAACATTAACAACAATCCTATTGTGCCCAAAGTGGGAATTTTATTCCCCTGGCACTTCCACAGTCACATTATTGGGTGATAACAAGTTACCACTCCAGCGCATCTGTGGAAACCGCTGGTGAGGGGTCTCTCAGCAGACGGAGATTTAGCCACGGATCAATAACATGGTTAAGCACCCTGTGTTTACCAGGGTGTCCTGCTGTTAGAGGTTCCGTCATGGGGGAGCCATGAAGCCCTGAGCCCCTGTGAGGGGCTGGCAGTTGCTGTAACCTGGTGCCCAGCTGGCAGAAAGGGGCTGTCAGCTCTGCAGCATTGATTACCACCAGAAGTGCTATAATCACATCCCTGAGCAGGGTAAGTACAACTTTGATCCTCCTAAAAATTTCACTGAGATGTTGCTGAGCTTTGCTAGAATATGCTAGTGAGCTGAAAAAGAGAAAAAAGAAGTGTATTATAGGTACGGGCTAAGAAATGGCAATTCAGTTTCTCTAGTCCACACATAGTGTGGATTAGCCTGAGCTTAACAGGGAAATCTCCTGAAATTGGTCAGGTTTAGGTGGTGGGTATGAACTCCTCTCATCCAAACTTAAGCTAGATCTCCCAGTCCAGATTAGTCCCACGGCCATGATACTTCTCTGGGCACATCAACACAGCCACAAAGCAGCAGCTGATCTGGGCATTTCAGCAAGGGGTTTAGGGCACGCTTGGGGACCAGTAAGAAGCTGTGGGCACTCAGGCTCAGCAGGCTGAATAGCAGTGCCCTTGGCTCCTGCCTGACCCACTTTCTTCCCTGCCCATTCCTGTGCCTGGCCCTGGGCAGTGGGGAAAGTATTCACCACAGGCAGGTCTGACATCTGTCCCAGGACACAGCAGGGAGCAGTAGTGCTTTTCCCTCCTCACAGTCCCACAGCCCAGCTGGGCCCAGCTGGGCCCAGCTGGCCCTACACACTCACAGGACTGGGAAAACAGATGAGTTACAGTCACTTAGACTACCTGAATTAAGCACTGAGGGTCTAAGTGCTTTAGAAGAGTTTTGCCTTTGGAGGGTTTTTTTCTGAATGCTGTTTCTCAGCAAGAACACAGAAACCTTTTCTGATCCAGCTGCTAGTCCAGCATACTTTACATGAGGCTACAATTTTCAGTGCCTTTCCATCAGTGCCATGCTTATTACCTATTTAGACAGGAATGCCTCTTCATCTCTTCCAAACTATACAAGCAAGTGCATTTTAGTCCAAAACCAAAAAGCTGGCACAAAAGATGCATAAATCTTAAGCTACCCCTATGCATCGAGCAGTCAACCCTCATTACATCTACTGGTTTTGTGTTCTTTGCATCTGAATTTTAGCCAGGAGAAGTGTTACCATGGGTGACCATTTTTAAAGTGATGAGTGACCATCTCTAGGGAAAAAAAAAAAATAAAAACAAAGAAATCTTATATGGCAATGATCAGACACCTTCAGTGCAAGGAATTATTATCTGCCCATGAATTGCTCAGCCTGGAGGGATCTCAATGAGTCCTGGGTGACTGAAGATAAATGTATTAATTTCCCTGCTTGCCTCTACTGGAAAGATTATCCATGGATAATTTCTAAAAAGGTTTTCCCTCTTTGGCCCTTCCTAAGTTGTTTGTTCTTAGTTCTATGGAATCTACCTCCTGCTATTACGAATGTGGAGTACTTTGATTTAACATCTGCTAATTAACGTATGCAATCTTCTTACGGCTGTACCTAAGCAAAATTAAAATACTATATCTCCCTTATTCCCTGTGATTGGGTTTGCATGGTCAGCCCTTGTTTAATAGCACAGTTTAACTCACAACACCACATGGCTGAAGCAAAAATGAATCATCACAGAGTAAAATAAATACATTAAGAGGAGGAATAAGGATGACTGGGGTTCTGTGGCTTTGTTTTGTTGTTTTGGAGGTTCTTTTGTTGGTGATCGGTTGTTTTATTTGGTTGGGGTTTTTTTTTAAGATTATCAGGTATTGAAATCAAAAGTGAAAAACACATTCCTCCCTTTTATGCTCTTCCTAACAAAAGTCAGACCATTTCAAGGCAGAGAAGAAGTAGTAAACAAAGAATATTTCTTGTTGATGGGTCAGTCACAGTTTTATGTAGGCTGAAAAGTAGATTGTAATCCTGTGAAACGGCAGCATACTTTTGTTCCTCCCTCCCTGCCCCCATCCTGAAAACACACATGGCTTGACAAAATGCCACTAGAACGTGCTTGAAAACAGTGATCTCATTGTGAAGGCTGAAAACTTAGGGCTCAGTATAGTTGGATGATTGAGAAGCACAACATGCTCAACAGATGTAAAAACTGTATAATTCATGACTTTCTCAAGTGGGGAATGAGCTTCCCCAGCCAGTTACTAAACCGCTGCAAGAGGTGTAAAATATCCAGCGATTTCCTATGCGAGTGCACCAACTATTTCAGATATGCACGTACTACTTGTGAGTTTTGGCTAGTGGTCACTGGGGTTATTTCTCTCTGCTCTGTTCTGTACCTGTTTTGGGGTGTTTTGGTAAGAGAGGAGAGACTTAACATTTCATTCTTCATTTTCCTATTAAATGGTGGGATGATGGGGGGAAGGGAGCAAGCAAACTAACTAACCAACTTAAATCCAGAGAAAACTTAAAAGGAGATTAAAAACCTCGGACTTCCCACTTGTCTCAGTGAGCTGGCAGGAAAGCCAGTATAATCCAACTGGGTTTGTCGTTCCCTTGGGTCTGCAATCCAGCATAGACCTCCCTGGCAGACTCTGAAATTTTGGAAAGCTAAACTGAGGCTCGCACGACCCATTTTCCTTTTTTTCCCAAAGAGTTTCCATGCCTTGCTTTCTTCTGAACCTCAAAACCCAAAGCAAATTATTTCTGAAACTTTTCTTAAAATTCCTAGATTTTTTCCCTTTAAATTAAGCAGCTCTCCCTGCTACTGAACATAGTTTCTGCAGGGCCTCACAGGGGAAGGCTGCTGAAGTGTCTTGCTTCCAGATCCAGCAGGCAGCTGGAAGACATTTTGCCTTTCCATACTGCAGGTTAGAATAGTGTCAAGGCTGCTCTAAATCATGCCCAGAGGACTTCTTGCTCTGGGCAAGGACTCTCATTGCCATCCTGGCTGCACCTTCTCCAGCTCCAGACATATTCACCCGAATGAGAACAGCTATCCCTGCTTTTGTAAAACTACTTCATTTCAGTACTGTCAATAGATGGGCCAGGAAAATAAACAAAATAAAATCAGTGCATGGGTACAACACCGGGTACCATATTGCCAGCATCTGATCAGAGAATAGTGTTAATCTGGGAAACAGGAGTTAAAAAAACCCAAACAACAAAATACCAACCTTGGCCCATCAGATATGTCTCAATATAGGTGTGTTTTGAAGGAGGATCTCTTCACAAGAAGAACATGAATGAGACAGAATCATGGCATATCCACCACCTACCAGGGTTTTGAAGAATTCTTCCCAAATTAACATGCCTCTTTAATTTAGACAGCAAAGAGCCTTCTAGGCAGCTCGCCAGCCCTCACAGCTGTTGGCAGGTAGAAGAGGATGGAGCAGATAAGATAAGAGCAGAAGAGAGAATATTCCTTTTGGGAATATGCAACCTCTGAAGGCAGATGTTGATTTAGAGATTTCATTTGGCACCTGTCAGAGGTTATTGTGATACTCATAGTGGCTGTCCCCTAGCATTAGTTTATCACTGCTGCCATGCAGTAGCTATTTGTGACATTATTTTCATGCAAAAACTCACTTTAAAAGACTTGTAACTTCCCCTCTGTCTTTACTGTTTTGGGTAAAAATTTCTCATATTCATTGAATGCCCAAACTGCATTATTATTTCTGGTCACTTCTAAGGCCATCCATATGTAAAAAATCATAGGTTGTCCAGCTGTTACATATAGTCAAATTCTTTACTGAGATGGAATAAATCAGCTCCCCTTCTCTCCTCCTCTCCCTCTTCATTTAATTCTTCAGATTTGGCAGGTACCTACTGCTGAACGTTGAACTTATGCCTTGTCCTAGTTGAAAAATTTTCATTTCACATAACACAGGAATAACGTGTCAGGAATAGTGAAATTTACCCACGCAATTAATTTTCCTTTTTTTCTTGGACCTCACGGAAACAGAGCAAGGTGCATGTCTTCAAGTAGATACAGGGTCACAATAGACAAATTGCTTTACTGGCTGTGAAAGAAAATCTTCCTATCCCTGTCTCAGGAAGGTGAGGGGTTTTTTCCCCCCTCTCCTCCAACTCATCATCCTGATGTAGTTAAAACTACATTTGTCTTTCACATTTTGATCTCCTTCCTCCACCTCAAGAAGCAATCAACATTCACACACAGAATGAGTGACTATGAGAAAAAAAACTTAGGTGAAGATGCTTATGTTTAGGTCAATATTAAAGGACTATAAAATATAGAAAACCTTCCCCAACTTTGCAGGCAAGAGCATGCCACATTGCTATAGGCGATGAAAGGATGAAGAAGTTGTAGTAGTATGCAATAAGGTTACAGAGCCTTGGCTTTCCTCCAGACTTCACAATTTAAACTGCCTGGTTTCTCATTTGGAGGAAGGTTGGCAAAAACCAAGAGCACATTTTGTCCCAAGTTTGCTTTAGTTGTCCTTTGAATAATTTAAACAAACAAAAAAAATTCATTAGATTTTCACCTGAATTCAGCCTGTTAATCCATATTCTGCATGGTTAATTCTTGTATTCCAATACCAGGAACATGCACCAGAAAACCACCAATTTTAATAAATCTTTTCAACTTTATCGGGGTGCTGAGCAAAACCAGGAGAATCTGTGCTTCTACTGCTACAAACTCCAGTAGATTTGTGGTAAACCAATACCAGATTTTAGAGGAACAGAAAAACAATGCAGTTAATGATACTCTAAAACTTTGAGCTTAATAGACCCATTTTTATTGTCACAAGTGACAAAATACTGAGACTGCCTTACTGGCAACGTTATGAGAAGACTTATATTATGCCCACATCACTGTCCAAAATGATAAAAACTCGTCATGACTTTTCTGGTTCAGGAAGGTAGAGGATACTTACTAAGAGGAACGAGAAATCCAGAAACAAAATGCACAACTTCATTTAGCAGACAAACTTAAACTACGTTTTTGCGATGCCCTACTACTGAATAGTGACAACACGTGCACTGATAGGTGACAAGTGAACTGCTGAGGAAGTCAGGGTGTCACTTGCTATGATTCCAATGCTTCCACAACTGATGTGGCTCTCGCAATCCAGTAGCAGCTTAGCCAGCTTAACTCAAGTGGGTTTTCTTGTTGTTTGCTTGAGGTCTAAGACACACTAGGGAAATGTTTATTTTCATTCTCTTCTTCACTAACAAATCCCCTCAGTCGCAGTCTGGGCAAAACCCAGCTGCTCTGATGTCAGCGGAGTTTGCTCACTCGATTGTGGACAACGCCATTGAGTTCAGTGGGGCCAAACACAACTTGTGGCTTTATTTCATTATAAGAAAGACACACAAAGTTTGCCTTTTGCTGCAAATTCAGAATTATGAAAACAAGCGTTGGTACAAGCATCAACAATGTTATCTCTTGACTTTGTCTCAAGAATAGGGCAATGTCTTTCTTATTAAGTAAAAAATATAGTAGTCAAAGTTATTGTGCATTTTCATGCGTGTTCCTCCCTCTACAGAGGGGCTGTGGTTAAAAATGAGAAGATCATCCATCTCCATGGAAAATAAGAGTGGAAGTCAGTGCTGAAGAACTTATTTCATGTGTCTTGCATCAGGCAGCTCCCACTGGGATCAGAGCTTCTTACTGAAGGCTGTTGCATGTTCTGACTTTGTTACCTGAGCATTGGCTCTCTCCCTCGACAATGGCAAGAGCTAAACTCCCAGTATAGGTGCTACAAGTCACATTTGGAGGACTCTCCTCTCTCCTAAACATGCAGGAAGGAGGGGGGTTGACACAGGAAGAAATTCTAGGGGACAAAAGCATACTCTGAACATGAGATTTGACAGTTCTGCTTTCCGTGACCTGTGTGGTCTGAAACTTAATAGCCTGTGAAATTATCTTGGAGTTCCTGTTACAGTTCAAACTGGCAGGACTGCAAAGGCTGTCAGGTTCCTGTGGCACAGAGGAGAATGGTAGGGGTGATGTTTCCATTCAGGGTCACCAGTTACTCATCTCCTCCTCAGCCATCTGAGGTCCATACCAAAATCTGTTAATTGTCAAGGAACCCTGTAAAACAACTTCACCTGATGAAAGTCTTGATAAAAGGAAAAGTGTGGGGAATCAAGACAAACCTTGATTCGGTGGAAGAGATTTGTCTTCTTGCTGGTTACTTATGTTTTGGAATCTGGCTTAATCTGAAAGGCTTGGCCACTATTTATATTTTTCCTGTATTTATAATCATCTGTTTAAGTATCTGGTGTTTGAGGACAGGCACTTTAAAAGTAGAAAGTAAACACTGGCTCAACCCATATTCCAAAATATTCTAAATAACAAAGTTCTTCTGAAAGCATATTGTGACCTTGCTTGGCATTGCTGCAGCATGATTACCCTTGGTTCTCTCACAAGGAGAGGTGAAAGTTGGATACTTCAGTCAAAATAAGCACACTGGTTTGCCTAAAGACCTACTTACTTACTAAAGTAAACCCAAAATAATGAACTAACTTTGATTCTTAAATAAACATCTTTGAGATTGTTATTTTAACACATCTGGTAACATGAAATGACCTATTCTGAGTCGGTCAAGCATCCATGTATGCGAGTCTCAAATCCTCACAAGCACAAAAGAAGCCACTCCACATTCTTATTTTCCTATTTGTCTTCTGCTTTGAATCATTTGAACCAAAGGTGTCACTGAACCTATTTTTTGAGTAAATCCCTGTAGATTATGAATGCGAGAATAATTGCTGGGGTCTGCAAGATACTTCCATTGCATGGGCAAACCCAACAATAAGTCAATTATCTTTATTCCCAGAGCCATTCAGATTCCCGACACCTTTTGCCGCACTGGGGAATTTCACCGCCGGTGTCCAGGGCTGGCAAGCAGATTATAGCGATATATTCAGATAAGAGTTGCTATAAAGGAACTCTTGTGCTCAGGGGAACTCTTGCCAGTACTGAAGAAGCTGTCCAAGAGCAATACCACTGCATGATGCAGGTCAACTGGTTGAAGAAAAAAAGACGACTCCTGAACCCCGTGAGGATACCTAATACAAATTTCTGAAAGTGCTTAAATTGATTCAATATCTATTAGTAGTTCTACTGATCTGATGGTAGCTTAAATACATTAATGTTTAAGTTTGTCGTAATATATTATGAGGGTTAAATTTGTCGACAGTAAGACAAAGAATTGTAAGCACAAAGTTCGAGTGGATAAAAACTACAGAGTTCCCATTTGTCAAGAAACAATATATCAAATTATGGCAAATCAGATTATTGTCAGAAGGTCTTTGTATACAGTAATACTGTATACTACACTATTGTTCTAACCCTAAGTTTCCTGTATATATGATTTGGGGCACTATAGAACTATGAATTCCTCATATGTTTTTAGCTGGTTTTCAAAGAGGTTTCCACAACTTCTGGCTTTTGTAACTCTCAGCAACGATGCAATCAAAGCTAAACCTGAAGTCAGAAAATCACCTTATAACATAACCACATGATTCAAAAGTGCTTTTGGGGATAATATTATTTAAAAATATGTATCTACATATATATAAACATGTGTATGCCCATCCCACATTAATACTAAACATGCATTCATTGATTTAAAAAATCTGAACACCAATTTCTGCATCTCCATTATATATATATCTGTAGGCATTTTATAAACAAAAGCAATATTTAACTTTCAGTCCACTGTAAATCTTCTTGTTACTTTCACAAAATATTAAAGTGATAGTAAATTCTTTACTTTATAGTGCCATAAAGTAAGCCTTTTTTTTTTTTTTTCTCCTGAAGAACCCTAAATTTCCTGTGACCTTATAAATCTTAGATTAATTTGGTTGATTTGTGGTCTGGAATAATATGGATGGTTTCCAGGCAAACCCTTTCTTCTGTGGAATTGTTATAATGAGCTTTACTAGCCTCAAAACTCAGAATCTCCCTTTTTAGTCAATATTATTTCTATGCAGCTAAGGAAGAACCTGTTATCAAAATCCAAGTTTATACAATACCCTGAAGACTTCCAGACACTCTTTCCAATATTAATAACTATCGCCCAGACAGTATTTTGCTTAGCTGTCCTGCATTGTTCAAAGAAAGGAAGAGTAATTGCAAAAGTCTTTTTCACTTATCCAGTGGAGTTGATACACAGGTAAGTTCTGCAGTTCATTCAGACAGACGTCAGGTTTGCCAAAATGCATCAAACTTTAGATCCAGTCAAAGCAGCCTTTGGTCCATATGGCGTGTCACTAATACCAATGTGGTCTTTGCTTATGGACTAGGGAAAGACTGGTAATTTGTTCAAGATGGCACTATCAGAACCCTGAACCACCTTTCTGCCTGTGTGGTTACAGGGAATCAGAGAAGAAAAGAGAAGCTATTCTTTGATGATCCCACCAAGAACTGGTTGTTGTTTCTATTAAGCAGAACTTGTGAGTTGTACCAGGTGCTTCAGCCTAGACCTCTCTCCAGTTACAGGGGATGCATTATCATTGAAATTTGAATATTTTACTGTATTTTATGAAGATTTTAAATGTTCCTGAACGAGAAGTAATCAGCATCCAGGAGCTAACCCAGTAAAGACAGAACCACCTCTTGCCTGCTGCTTCCTGCTCTGGCTGCTACAATTTTCGTAATTCACATCAAATCAGTCTAAGGCTGCTAGTCCTCTGTGATCCCAGGGAAAGTTAATGACTCTCTCTAAGCTGCAGTAATTGATAAATACATTTTCCATTTTAATGAAAGCAAGTATTTTCTTCACATTTCCAGGATACAGAGAATGCCCAAAGCTGTTACATAAGTTACTGTGAATGTATAGCTAGGCCTGGTTTTGTTGAATTTGCTCATCCTGAGTAGTTCCCACGTATTACAAAGTATGAGTCGACATGAGTGAAGGTGGCAGGGACTGGCTCCTAGGGGCGGCTTAATCCCTGCAGCAGCAGGGTTGTCATCTAAATTTAGGCGAGAATTTGAGCAGCTAATAGAGTAATTAATCACTGGAACAAACTACCAAGTGCAAAGACAGTGACTGCTCTCAAAGTGTTACCAAGTGACAGTTTTGGCCTACTCTGGTATCTCTACACTACACCACACCCGCACCGCTGAGGAGGGCTGAGTATTGCACAGACAATGTTGCTTCCAAGGCAGGAGGAGATAGTTGTACATTCAGCTTACTCTGGTTCCAGTTCACACAAGAGCTATGGAATGAACCATCAAGTCCTTCTTGGTTTCCTCAGTTGCTTTACTGCTCTCTCTCAGGGGAATTGGGAGAAGAGTTTGAATAGTGATTCAAGGATTTTACTGGAATTCTCCAGTAACTTGGCTCAGAGTTTAATCACCATTACCCACGGGTGCCAGGTTGAGGTCATCATGCTTCATCAAGCATGAGAACTGTTGGCCAGAATCAAACCTATGCGAGAAGAGTCATGTTTGTAAGCAAAAGAAAATATCATTTCTGGGAGGCAGTTGTTGCAGCGCTGACTCCAGTGGTTAAGGGCGTGCACCAAGAGATCCTCAAGGACAGACCACAAGTTCAAGACCTGCATTCCTCTCTGATTGTAATAGCCTACAGCAGGTCAGAGACTTCATTGGCTCCTCACCACTTATGATCTGACTCCAATCACACCAGTTCTTGTCCTTTCCACACAAGATTGGAATTAAGCAGAATTAGAAATAGGTAACCTCAATCCAAACTGCAAAACCTGAGATTCTCCCAAGTTGCTTCTCCAAGGTTGAAGTCTGCCCCTGAGTGACAGCCTTCAAGGTTAGGCTTGGTTTTGGCTAGGCACTCAAGTCTTGCACTGTGTTCTCATCTGGTTTCATAAGCTCTATTCAGCACTGATAGCACTTGAGTATAGGTGCTTCCTCTTTGTCAGCTACAGGCCAGAGCCCATGAAATTCAGTATCACCTGAACCCACGTTGGCAACAACCCTAAGGCACTCACATCTTAGAGGTCTCTACACACACAGAGGCAGATCTTCAAAAACAAGCAATCAGGTAAGTAACTATCTCAGTACCTTTTCTATGAAAAGAGATGGTAACAGAACTTTGACTGTATTTACTTTACGTTGACTAAGAGAAGTCATCTGGTTCTTTTCTAGCTGTGGAGAGCAGTCAGGTGCTACCACGGTAAAGACAAGACACTGCACAGAGCAGGATTTTTAACAACTTCAGGTGCTTGGCTGTCAGGTTCAATTACAGGATTTTGTTAAACACCAAGTAGTTGCTCTGAGGAAGTTAAAAGTCCATAACAGGTGGCAGAAGGAGTCCAGGACTCCAATGCTTAATTTGTTGCATACTCACTTTCTGAAATTTAAGAGCACAAAGGAACCACTAAAGAAAGTCAGACTTGCCTGACAAAGCTATATGTAGGAAAGGTGCATGTATACTTGCATAATGTGTGCAAAATAAGAAAATAATATATAGTCTTAACACAGGTTTTTCTCCAACCCTAAAGCCCAGGCCTCAGGGAGAAAAGAATACATGTTAACCACGTACTCCAGATGCTTCCAGGAAAGAATTTTCTTGTGATCCCAAGAGTATCTGCTTGTAAATTTGAAAGATGAATATTCCACTCCAAATGGACTGCTTTAATAAATACCATTGCTACGAAAACAACAACAAAGAGCAAGGAAATCCAAGCCTATGCTTCAAGAAACTTAACTGTGAACTGGTAAAATCAATATGAAAATCATATCCAAAATTAATTGGAAACAATGAATTATGTACAACCTTGTTTTCCCCACTTCAAATGTGATTTTAAAGTGCACAGAAAAGTCTGTTGTTACATTTAAACCCTTTTCCTGGCCAAAGACCACTGCTACCTTGTGTGCCCTTCCCTTGGGACTATGTCTGGAGTCAGGTTAAATCAGGGATAAATTTATCTTCTTTCCTCATTTTTGAGCCTCATCCTATTCCTCAAACAGAGCTGCGCAAAGCAAAACACAGAGGGAGTAATGAAAGAAGATTCAGGGTCAAACCAGAAGTGCTTGTGCTCAGACATCTTGCCAGAACCAGGGACACAGCCCAGGATAGAACAGCTCCATTTTTTGGCGTAATCTGCTATTGCTCAGCAGGAAACCATGTCCTGGTTAGAGCTTTACCACAGGACATCATGTGTTTTTTTTATAGCCGGCTTTTGCATGCCATTGGTAATGTCATTTTGCAGCACAACCTTCCCAAAAAGGAAGGTGTGGGAGATCAGAAGGTGGTACAGCAGTTTTTGTGGGATGGCCTGAATCAACACCTTTCCAGGACCATTCTTAAGTTCACCTGTGTTCCAGTGTGGACAGGAGCGCATCTTTTGAGTGCTCTTTGTCAAAGCTCCTGGAGCCAGCTATTGTCATGGCAACACCTGCATGTGGAGGGTACCATTTGTTGGGTTCTGCAGGATCTCAGCCAGACTGTTACCTCAGTGAAAGTTAGGTCACCATGGCACCAGACAAACAGCTTTCAGAGAAAAGCATCCAGAAGTTGGCGTGCGTGTCAATTCAACCATTTCGACATTGGCCATTTGTGTGGATTCAGACTGAAAGAAATCTGATTTTTCATAAAAGGAAATCCTGAAAATAATTAACCTGGCCTCAACTTACATATCCGTTTGGACAAAACAACGTCCACTTCTTCCTGCATGGTGACTATTTTTTGAAGCAGAGACAGGTTTATACAATGTAGAAGGAAAGAAAAAACCCACGAATTTGGGGCAAACAAATAGAGTATTTTAGCTAGAAAAATGCTATACCCACCTCACCCCCCAGCGATGTCTGAAACTCATCTCGGTTAAATGCTTTTATTTTCACAAATGACCATTTTCTAGGGGAAATTCCGCCACAGTGCTGGCATAAGGCAGAATCGTGTTTAGGGGACCCACCACCCAAAAATAATAGCTACATCAGTAGCTGGCGCTGATATAAACAAACAGCAGAAAATCAGAGGTGACAAATAACTAAAGCAGAAACACAAGGTCAAGTAAATCTGCTACAAAAACCCGTGGTCAAGTAGTCGGTGCCTGGGATCAGGCAAATACTAGTTGAAACTTCTAATTCACGAAAGGACAAAGGATATCACATAATTAATCAATTATGCAAAGAGTCATTGATTTCCAACTGGGGCAGCAATTTCTTTTGCACTGGAAGGGTTTGAAACAGAAAACCACATCGTGGAAAGCAAATAGTGCACCAGCAAAATTATTAGATACTCATGTCCGTATTTCTAAAGGCACATACAACCAGCGTAAAACACTGCATACAGGCGAGCTGCACAGATGTCTTTTTAAAGAAAAAGTCCACAAGATTGGCAGGGAAAAGGATGGTTTTACTTCTCAATGTGCCCATCTTCATTAATCAGCCTCACAGAATTGCTGCCATCTCCACACGCTACAGATCCAACAGCCATGCTCTCACCAACACATACGTGGGCCTAGACCCACTGACTCTAGAATTTAATGCAAAGCATACTTTCAGCATCAAGAGGCACATTTTTGTGATCCTGAAGAAAAGTTGCCCGCCTTCTGTTCTTAAAACAAATAGGATTGTTCCATATTTCCAGAATATTGGATATTTATTTCGTAACAGTTGTGTATTACAGTGATGTATGTTTACAATAAAAAATGCTGAAGTGATGTATTTCCTAATTACATTCTAAAAGAGTTCACATCCAATACCAGAATCTGAACCACCTCCCAGAAGTAATAATAGGGGTCTTCTCCACTAGCCTGGGAGGGAATATAAGCCCACAAGTCATAGAAATTTATATTTAAAATTCTTTCTAGAGGATAATGTGCCCTCTTAGGTGGTTCTTGAATAAATGGAAAGGAGCCCACAGAATTCCTGCCATTAATTTTGACAGTCTTTGGATCTGTCCCTATTGTTTCATT
The DNA here is from genome assembly GCA_013396775.1 of Cephalopterus ornatus. Taxonomy (NCBI): domain Eukaryota; kingdom Metazoa; phylum Chordata; class Aves; order Passeriformes; family Cotingidae; genus Cephalopterus; species Cephalopterus ornatus. The sequence goes on along the minus strand of VZRE01005144.1, from coordinate 3,455 downwards.
AAAAACTGGAAATAAGTCTTGTCTACTCACATAATTTGAACCATACTGTAGCAATGCAAGTATAATTCACTGCAGTCCAAGCCTCCTATGGGGATAGAGGCATAAATTCATAGTATGTCAAAGGGACATAATCCATAACTGCATCCACAAGATGGCTCTGACCAGAATAACATTATTGATCAGAAAACCACCTGCCTTCCCCCTTCCCAACGCAGTCATGCACATGGCACAGCAGCTGTTCGTCAGGGGCTTCTTTCCCACAGTCCTTCTAATTTGTGCCTATCACCCATGAGCATGCACACAGAGCCCTTTGACTTCCATTTGCTGGGTCACTCTGCTAATCCAGAAAGCCAGGACATTAAAAAAAGCTATTAAATGCGTGAGCCATTAAAAAAAAAAAAAAAAAAAGGCAAGTAGCCAAAATATTTTGCATAGACTTGAACTGCTGATGCTACTTCTGGATGTGCCCTGCGTGCTTCACAATGGGCATCTCAGACAGAGTCCCTAACAGTAAGGAGGTTGCTTGGGTGTGCAACAGAAGGACACATTTTAAAATCCAAAAACAACCAGGGGAAAAAAAAACCTTGACAGGTTGACTTCTGATCAAAGCTTGATTCCCAGCTGCTCGCCAGCTCCAGCCCCACTCTGATACTAGGAGCATTTCACTCATTGCAGTTTGCACAGAGGCGTAAAGCAGGTGTAAACATAAAGCTACCTGCTCTTACAGATGTTCCCTTTGCTTTGCAACAGCAGACACATTTTAATAAGGTGTAAGCTCTCCATATAACTACTTGTCTCTGTGAAACCAGAGTATAAATCACTCCTCCCCACACAGTCACCTTCTACACAGAAAGAAAAGAATGCCCTGAGTACAAGGAGAAGGGACACTCATTCCCTCTGCTCTCAACCTGCCAAAGCCATCAAACGCAAACACCATTCCTCTCATATCACATGATTTATGTCAAATTTGTTTTCAAACTAAGGGAAGTTTTGTAAGTGGGCAATAACCACTGAATAAACACAATGATTAGGTGAGGTGGATAATCGTATCCACGTTCAGGTGTGCCAGCGTTATTTCTTGATGACAGGGGAGGAAGAGAGGTAGGGAAAGAGCTGGAAGCCAGGAATGCCAAGACAGCTTTGCTCACAGCTGAGGTCCCTGCTGGCTCTCAGTCCCTGCAGCAGCCTAGGGAAAAGTTTAAGCAATTCAAGGTGTTGAGCACTCACCCTCGGCAGCCGTAGGCTACAAGGACTTGACTGTCTCCCTCCTACTGTCCACCCAAGAGATGCCTCTAAAGTCAATCAAAAGCTTTACTAATGCTTCACAGAATCCTTACAGGCCAAAAAGGATATGAATTGGGCAACAGCTTTTTACTGTGAGGCTGACTGAGCACAGGTTACCCAGAGAGGTTGTGGAGTGTCTCACCTTGGACATATTCAAAAGCTTTTTGAACATAGTCCTGAGCAATCAAGTCTAGGTGACGATATTTGAGCAGGAAGGTTGAACAAAAAGACCTCCATAGGTCCCTTCCAACGTGAAGCACTCTCTGAAAGAGTGGAGAAGCAGTATTACACCCCTCCCCCATCCCCAAGTCCATATGGGTCTTTAGAGCCATCTCTAATATTTTGAACAAAAACATTAACTGGGCATGTTCCGTGATTATTTCCAAATCACTGTCCCCTTTTCTCCCCGCCCCCCCCGCCAAAAAAAATTCAAAGTTGCCTCCTGTAAGCTTTAAAGGTTGTTTTGAAATAACCAGCCAAAAATATACACATGTTGTGCATAGTCCTACAAAGCTTGCAGCAAAGCAAATTATAGGCTGGGGTGGATGAAGGAAGCTGAATCAAAACATATCTCTGTACAAAATGCTTGTGGCTTAGCAAAAGTGGTCTTTTTCTTTCCTCTCATGGTTAAAATGCATTATGTTATGAACCAGGCTCATGCTATGAAGCACAGAGAAGAAACCATGCTGGTCATTTAAATGGATTTTTGCGAGACCAAAGCTAATCCACAGAAAATTCCAAATACCTTTGAAATGGAAAAGTTACATAGCTGTCTCTCTTCAGAAGTCCAACAATGGCCTCATATTAGATTTTATCATCAAGTTCAATAACAACATTTAAACAGCATTCAGAGAAAGGGAGAGGAGAAAGCATCTCTGAATTCTGACCAGAGCACATTCCAAGCGAAATTAAAAGTTCAGGTTTTACTCTCAAACCAACAGGTACCCACCAATAAACAGGTGCAGCAGAAGGTTGTGTTGGTTTAGAACCCAAACAGATTGTTTCAGCAACAAATATTTAAACAGCAGAGCCCAATGCAGGCCAAAACCCACTTTTATTTTTGACCTAGCCCCACAAAGGCTTTCCTGTGGGTTGGGTCCTCCAGCGCCCTGGCTACACTGCAATCAGCCTTCAAACAGGGACATTGTAACACCTTAGGTGCATCTTTGTGATCTAAACTCTGTCTGACTGGTTTATCATTCAGACATAAAAGGTTCTATCTTTCAGTAAGAGCAATGCTAAGCAATTCATACCAGTAAACAGCAGCTTCCGCTGTGAAAATGGTCTGGCTACTGTTAAACTTCCAAGTATCTTCCATAAGATAATCTGTATCATCTATATGCAGTTAAGTACTCAGCAAGTATGAAAAATTTTTGTACCGCGCACCAAGATGGAAACAATTTGTTGCCCCCGAGAGTCAGAAACGTCATATGCCACTTGGTTTATCACTCTCATACATACAGGTTGTGTTTTGTAAGATTCCTCCCAAGGAGTCATTGGGCAGCTTAATTAAAGTAGTTGCACAAATCACAAGGCCTTGTGCTTCTGTTTTGGCATCTCACCTCCGCGCATTCACAGTGTTGAATGGCTGGCTATGATTTTCACTCCATTTCACACTAAAAGGTGCCAGAATACAACTCTAGAAGGAAGCACTAGGGAGAACATACAGTCTGCTTATTTTTAATAGGCAGATATTACTCACTCCAAGTACTTTCCTTCATGGACTTGTGTGGTACTCTATTTGCATCTCCTCAGAATAAGGATTTTCTTTTTTTTCTTTAAGAAAATAAAGTCTTAAATGTCAAGTCTTGTACTTCTCTGGTACAGTCACCCTTCTAGTACACTTGGAGCAAAAACCATCCTCTCTCAGCAACCTGCATGTTTTGCTTTAGATTTTTAAGCCTCAGTAACAAAATGCCAAGCACAAGGTATCTTTTAGCACATTCAAAAGAAGCCAATCCAAAATGACCACAGCTCAGCTTTAAGATCTATGCCAAAAAAATACAAGACTTACAGTATTCCATATGGTTTTCTCAAGATAAATATGGTTGGAGAGGGGGAAGTACATGTCTTGTGGTTTTTTGGGTTTGTTTTTTTGTTGTTGTTGTTTTTCTTTCTTGTTTGCTTTCTAATTGGTGCAACAGTAGAGCAGATAGAGTAGAAAAAGCTCT
>VZRE01005142.1:0-50650 GCA_013396775.1 Cephalopterus ornatus | reverse complement strand
AATACGTCTGTTCTTGAACAGGCAGGAGTATTGAGGCCATGCTACTTTGAGCGCAGCTGCATTGGGCAGGGCACATCTCCAGGATGAAGGACTACCGCCTCCCTGAGATTGTGCTCTATGGTGAACTTGCCACTGGCTGCCGCAAGAGAGGAGCCCCGAAGAGGAGATATAAGGACTCCTTGAAACAACATCTCAGCCTTGGCCATATCGATCACCATCACTGGTCTGCTCTGGCCTCCAATCGGGAGGCCTGGAGACACACTATCCACAACACTGCTGCTTCTTTTGAGAATACACGCAGGATCACTCTCGAGGAGAAAAGACAACGCAGAAAGAACCGTGTCCTGTCAGTACCACCTGGGGAGTCATTCTGCTGTGCCTTTTGCAACCGGACGTGTCTATCTCGCATTGGCCTTTTTAGCCATCAGCGCGCTTGTAGCAAGCGTGGGTAGAGTCCTTCACAAATCTTCGTTTGTGAAGCCTAGCCATGATGATGAATATTCTGCTATCTCTTGTCTTGCTTATTTTACTTATGATCCCTTTGGAATGAGATCACATATAGACATAATGTCTAGCATTCCCAGTTTCATCTGTGGCTTGCAATCACTATCACTACAAAATGGGTGGATATATACTATTTGAGAGATGTGCTGCCTAAAGTATTTATCCTACTGTATTCTTAAGACTTGAATTCTAATTTATATAGGGATATGAAGCATTTGTAGTGATTTCTTTTCAAAATCAAAATTTAGGAGATCTGATGATGTGGTACATTGAGGAATGCAGGTGAAAGGAATGATCTAGTATTACTTTCAAGGTTTGATAACTCAAGCAAAAAAGGACAACAAAAATAGACAGGCAACATGAAGATTCTGAGGATCTTCAAGTGAAATATACATGTAGTCCAGAAGTCTATTTGTCTTTTCTGAATGATGTTGACAGTGGGTCAGCTTGGGTGAACTTATACATTTTTACAAGGTTGACATTCAATTGAGTTTAGCTTATGCAAAAAGTATTTTGGTTCTATATTTGCTGATACTATCATATTCCTTTCCTTCCTTCACTACTGCTTAGAAAGGCTAGGAATCTGTCCAAGGGCATATTTTTATTCATAGTCATTGTCAGAGAACCTATGAAGCACTGAAAAAGCTCTCTGAATTGATGAAGTAAAGAAGCGATTTTAAAGCTGATAAAAGTAGAGAACCAATGCTTGTCAGATACAGAAATCAACAGTTTGTAACCATAAAGGGCTTCATGCTTTGATCTAATGAGAAAAAGTGTTAGCTCTGTGGAAGTAACAAAATGGGTTACATAAAATGTGTTTGGGAAAAAGATGAAGCCCTGTGGGTTGTACTGCAGGAAGAATCCGCAAAACATCCCAGTTTGCAGCTACGATAGCCTATAAACCAGAACATAATATACATGTTTTTCTTTACAGAGGACAGAAAACATGCAAAACCACAGCAAATGTTGTAGCACAGAGCTCAGCAAATAAGTGGTGACTGACAGTGGTGATCTGAAGACAACTGAACAAACTCCACCAAATATCACCTTTGTAAATCTTCAATGCTGTGTCCAAATATTTCCACAGTAGGCTTCTTCACGTTCAGCACTATGTAATTTAAATACATTTTCTGCCCTAGTCTATTACATCGTTCAAATGTGGTTGAATTTTGGAGCCATTTATTTAAAATATGTGTAGTGAGAGCTGATAAGTTGTAGTCCGTTCTAAATCTTCTATTTCAGATACATATGAAATAGGCTGAAGCAAAAACATACAATTAATAATATGAATTAGAGGCATTTTACAATTACTTAAGTAGCTTTTGCTTCATTTATTAAAGCAGTCAGTTTACGTAGCCCAAAAAATTGTTATTGAAAACTGTATATAAAGAAAGATTCTATATCCATTCATTCATTAATTTAAAAAAATCCACATTACTTCTATAAACATGCCATTTTGAAATTACCATTTTACTTGATGCATATATTCAAAGACTCTCAGTGAACACAAAAGATTATTTCATTATTCTCAGTGCAATATCCAAAGCCACAGAAAGATAGGAAAGACAATAAAGTACATTTTTCATGAAATTTCATTTACAGTTTCTTTTCAGTGGTTAAAATGCTATGCATTGTGTTTTTCAGTCCACTCTTTGTTTCTAATTCACCTGGACAGCTTTTAACTTATTTTTAATCAGAAAACTAATTTGAAGGCATGAAACATCCCCACCACACCTTTATTATTAATAAAAATTGGGAGATTTAACTACCTCATTACAGACAAGAAGCTTTTTCTTGTGTTTAAAAATAAAAAAAACACATTAGTCCAGCATTTATTCTATCCTTTTTTACCCTGTGGCCAGGAAGCTTTTAACTTCATTTTTTAAGTGGAAAAAAATAAAATAAATAAAATAAAAACAAAGGAAAAAAAAAAAGTGTAAGTTGAGGTGCTTCAACTTCTTTGGTAAAAAAATGCACTGAAAGATTGAGTAGGTTAAATTGTATTGAATATTATTGAATAAATTCTATAGTGAAGGTGGTTTTTTTCTTCTTTCTCAGCTTACAAGCTCCATTGTTTTGGTTTTTAAAATATTTATTTTTTTACTGGTAAATGAGCTTGCTACTCCTGTACATGCATAAAAATAAATATTTTGGGCTAGAGTGGGTATTTTTGCTCTGTTTTGAGGATTTTTCTCTTTGTTTTCGTTGTTGCTTTACCATTAGCACTTTCTAGTCAGAGTGATTCAAGAAAACTGAATATATAACACGTCCAAATGATTTAAATTCTGAATAGGAGGGGGAGTTTGTTTGATTTCTTTTTCACTAAAGAAAAACCTTTAATACAACATTGAGAGAATTTTAAAATTTCCTTTCTAATCTTATTCTGTGCAGAAGGGGACGTTTTTATCAGCACTAGGATGATTTGCAGTGCATTCCAGGGAAAAAAAATAACATTCAGGGTCTCTTTCATCAAGGACAGAATGAAAAAGAGACCATTCCTTAATATTTACTAAAAAAGAATAAAACAAAACAAAAACCAGAACCAAAAATATTTATATGTAAATATACAAGATCAATTTTATGTTATTGCGTGCAAGAAGTTAGTCCAGATTTGAAATGCATATATTCAGCACCATGAGTAGTTCAGAAGTCTTAATAAATGAAAGTAATATAAATTAGATGTTAACCTTTTTCTATTTAAATATAGAGTAATTTCAATAATAATTCCTAATGCCATCATTTATGCATGATCCTTCCTTTACCTTTAATTTTTAATCCCAGGTGTTCTTCAGTCATTGTCAAATGGAAAGAAAACTACTAATTCAGAAAGATTGAAATTTACCTTACAGTCGAGTCTAATGCCTTATTTATATACCACTTAAACCTTATTTTGAAGGTTTAAGTAGGATTCAAGAGATGATGGCCTGTGCCATATCTCCGCACAGAAACAAATTTTCCCTTAGCAAAGCATAGGTGTTGCAAAAGATCTCGCATACTCTATGAACTGGGAAAAAAATCCATGAAGAGCTCATATGCAGAGCCATGGTAACTGTATTTTTTCTAAGGTAAAAGTCACATTCCTTTCATTATTGATAGATTTTAACGGAAGTAGTTATGCTTACCACTTTGTGATATTTTATATTATATTTTATTTCTTTTTATTTCATTTTATTTTTATTTTGTAAAAGTAAGGCCCCAGAATTAATCAGTCCCATCTGCATGCACAAAAGACATGACACATGGAACAAAAACCATCTGAAACAAAACTATGCTTCCTTTCACAAGCAATAGGGGAAATTAATGTCATCACTAAGCTGAAGACATAAAGAGATTCAAAATTAAAAATCCTTTGAAAGCTTCCAACAAGATTCCTATAATCAGCAGGAAGATAAGTAATGATCAAAGCCCCTTAAAATAATATTGCTCACCCCATTAGAACTGCTTAAATGTACCCTACCATTCATCAGAAATTATACAAGATTACTGCCGAAACTATGCCATTGTTTCAGTAAGAAGCCCAGATGTTTTAAGGGTAGACTTCACAACTCACATAAGGTTAAAAGCCAAGACTAAAAAAGAAACCAAACCAAACAAAAACACATCACACCCCCCTCCCCAGCCAGCTGCAGTTATAATCCTTCATTATCGCTAATGTAACACTTCATAGGTGCTCAATTGCTCTGATAAATTGCCTCATATTGAAGTTGAGTCATGAAAAGGGAAACAAAGTGAATGCCTTTCCCAACGGAGTGATATTAGCATTTTGGTTGGTTTGGTTGTTTGTTGTTTAGGGTCTTTTTTCCCTTAAACAAAGATGATATAAACCTATTGGTTTTTCTTTTCTCCTGAAGAATCTCTCTTCTTTTGTCAAATTTCAACTCAGCTACAGTGCTATTAGTGAAAAGAGAAAAGCTCAGTTCTTCATACTTTATTAGCAATGCTGCCCTATGAAATAGCCGCGGGGATGTTATACACAGTTAAGTGTCAAGTTAGGATCTGAAAACATGTCTAAGTAGAAGTCCAGAATAATGTATGTTTGACAGTTCTACTAAACATTTGAGATTTATTATCTGATACACTGTGCTTTTAATAGAAATATTGTTATTGCTTTTTGTGATAACAATTTGCAGTGGTCACCTTGTCTCCTCCTCTAGACGTTCAGAGGTAGCTCATATGGCATTGTTTATTAGAATTACTTGTACTTGGAGGAAGTTTGCAATGTTTCATAAATTGCTTGGTGCAAGCTGTTTCAAAGGGAATGTCAACTTTTAGTATATGCACTGGGCAAACTCATTTTGATTGTCGCATTTATTTATTTAGATTTAAAGACACACAAGCGTAGGAACTCCCTACTTTATGCTTCAGGTATGTTTGTCAATCTAACTGCAGTGTAAAAATCTGAATTCAAAACAGCAGCATTCTTGCCTCAGATACTCATACCCAAGTAAGACAAACACTATCCAAATAAAGTCAACACATTTCCATTTCACCTAAATCCCAAATATGTTGTATTTACTATCCCCATCAATTTTTTTAATTCTCAAATATTTATCACAGCTTTGAAACAGCAACCCCTAATACCACTTTCATGATTAAATTACCTTGAAACCCAGGGAAATTCAATCACCACCAAAAAATCTCTCTGTGGCACAGAACCCCAAGAAATATTTTAAACAAGATTAATCTATGCCAGCAAACATCCAATCAAAAACAATAGACAACTACTGCAAGTGATAGGATAGAATAGAATAGAATAGAATAGAACAGAAAGTAAAATTCTTTTCTGCTGGAAGGGACTGACAACAATCCAGTCCAACTGCCTGACCAATTCAGAGGTGACCACAAGTTAAAGCATGTCCAAAGGGCAGTTAAGTGCACTGTCCAAATGACTCCTAAATACGTCAGGCTTGGGGTGTCGACTACTCTTCTAGGAAACATGTTCCGGTGCTTTGACCACCCTCTCATTAAGTCTAGTTTGAACCTCTTCTGACACAGTTTTGAATGATTCCCACATGTCCTGTCACTGGGTACCAGAGTGAAGAGAACAGCACTTCCCTCTTCACTTCCCCTCCTCAGGAAGCTGCAGAGAGCAGTAAGGTCACACCTCATCCTTCTATTCTCCAAGCTAGTCAAACCCAGAGTCCTCAGCCACTCCTGATAGGACATTCCTTCAAGATCTTTCACCAGCTTTATTGCATTCCTTTGGACACATTCAGGGACCTTCACATCCCTCTTAAACTGCGGGGTCCAGAACTGCACACAGCACTCCAGGTGACATCTCGGCAATGCTGAATACAAAGGAGTAATCTCTCTTGACCAGCTGGTCATGCCATGTTTGATGAACCCCAGGATGGTATTTGCCCTCTTGTCTACCAGAGCATACTGCTGGCTCCCATTGAGACTGCTGATGACCAGCACCCCCAGATCCCTTTCTGCAGGGCTACTCTCACTGCTTGTACTCGACATTACTCTATTCCAGGTGCAGAGTCTGCCATTTGCACTTGTCGTATTCCATCCTGTTAATCATAGCCCAATACTTCTGTGATGAAAAGCCTCATGTCCCTCAAGAGAGTTAACAGCACTGTAGTGGTTTTGATTCTAGACCTTCCTTGGTAACCAGGTTGTAACCGAGGAAGTGGTCATGTTCCCAGTATTCCATACGATTTTTTACGTAAACCAGGGTATAAATAAGAAGGGGGAGAAGNGAAGGGGGAGAAGCCTCTTCTCTCTCTTTCCTTTCCGGTGGACCCGGGAGCAGGTTCTCTGCTATCGGCACTGCTCGTGTGGAGGAGTGAGGCCCAGTGAGGCCTTGTGGACCTTGGGAAGCGGAGAGTGCCGGCAGTCGCTTGGTGCAATTCTGCTATCTCCAGGAGAGTAGTAAGATTTTCTTTTGTTAGTTCTTTATTGGTTACTCCTGGGTTTTGATTGTGTATATCTGTTTTGGTTTTTTTTTCCCTTTTCCCTTCGGTGCAGGAGGGAGGTGTTCAGGGTCCCTTCTGTGTACATAGTATTCTAATTGTATATAAGTGTAAATACGTGTATATATTTTTATACAGCTTTAGTTTGGTCATTTCGGTGTTTCAGTAACTTTTCCCTTCTCCCTTTCCCTTGTGTTCATAGAGGTGGTGCAGGGAGGAGAACCTACCAGTTTGGTATCCTCAGCAAACTTGCTAATGCATTGAACTCCTGCATCCAGATCATCGAGAACACATTGAACAGAACTGGCCCTGGAACTGAGTCCTGAGGAGCACTCCTGGTGATCAGCTGCCAGTCCGATGTAACTTCATTCACTACAATCCAGGATGAATGTGTTGCACGTTAATGATGAGACTGTCTTTTCTTCATCAAGAACATTTTTCACTTATTCAGGACTTTTTCCAAGCTTATAAAAGACTAGTCATTGGAAACATAGTGCACTATCTAATCTCATATAGGAAAAAGTCAGGTACCAATAAAAATGGTTGGATTTCATGTGAAAGTCTGTTTGCTGAGGTCAACTTGGGAAATAATTCTGGGTACATAAAAGCATTCCTATTCTGATGTTGTCATTATCAGGAACGAAGATAGGGATAATACCAAAAAAACCCTTAGCATGATTTATTTTAAAGAGAAGATAATCTACCAAGTGTAGACAAGTGCTGTGTCAAAGCAGGAAAAAACACCGAGAAAGAAAGTTAGATTGTTTCATTGCAGCTTCTTGCACAATCTTAATCAGAAATGAGTGACTGGGTATGAGCCATTCTACCGTGTTAAAAGATAACCTTCCAAGGAGAAAATAAACATTTTTCCTCAAAGCAACCAATTAATTTCTAAATTAAAAATGAAAACCTATGTCAAGAAAGCAGTCAATATTTTCTTGACAGTCCCATAAAACCAAGAAGAATAAGAAGTAAAACCTCAAAATATGCAACAGAATTTTCACAAAATAATTGGGTTTGAGTGCTAATTGCAAACTAAGTAAATATTTCTCCTCCTGAATCTGGAGGCACAGATTGTTTTATTCCTATTTTCTAAATTTGTAAAGGGAGGAAAAAAAACTCCATACCACAACTGCTTGAGCAATTTCACTAAATATTCAATGACACAGGAACAGATGTGAGATCTAGGGGATGCCAGGATGGCAATTGCTTAGAGCTTTACACTACAGAAAGTCCCAGTAGACCAAGTAAGGTAGTTGGGCAAGTAATTTGCAAGAATGATGGGAAAGGAGGCTGTGACTTAACCTCTTCCTTGAGCATTTGTTTAAGAATAACAATAACAACGCTTCACATCTCTCCTCTTAAACTACAAAGCACATGTGTTATAAATTTTCTGAAATGTGAGAACAATCCAAGACTGCTTTAGACAGAGTAAATCTATTGGTGGCCTTCTGGATTTGATGGATATACACCATGTGTGAATTTGGCTACTGAATGGGATTTCACACTTTCCATTTGGGGCTATTTAAGGCATCTAGCATTGGCATCTAGCATTGGCACAAGCTAGAGGATCTCCAGTTAGGAGCTAATAGACAATAGATTTTTTAAAAAAAAAAGTTTCTCCAGAGAACAATCAAGAAGCCCAGAAATTGGCACTGTAAATGATTTCCCTTTTCCCATCTTTCCAAATATGTAATTTGTCCATTTTCCCTAATATGTCATTTTAATATTCAAATTCACATAACTGAAATCCTATTAGTGCTATCCAAAAAAGTTGCATATGAAAGAGAGAGATGTAGAAAGCACTCATATCTACCAAAAAATATACTTCTGCTGAAAGTTTAACATAAAATTATCTCCTGTGTTCAGTTCAGTCTATATTTAAATGTTTCTATGTTACCAACGCTTGCCATGGGAAATGATTCAACTGGAATGATTTCATTGGTAAACAAAATTCGATTAAGTTACTAATGACATGAATTGTTGTGAAAAGAGAAACATGGGGTTACATTCTAATCCTGAGCTGAAGATCATAGAATTTCAATCCAAAAATCTTGAATTTTTATGCAGAGAGAGCACTGCAGTTTTTCTCAGAATCTGATAATCATACATGTTTGTGAGGTTTAGTTTCTTAACACATTTCTTTAATCCTTCTAAATTAAACAGTGGAAAAATCTTTTAGGTGTCAAATTTCAAACAGAACTGTAATTGAAATAGGCCTATGACTAGAGGTTTATTAGCTTAAAGTAATAGCTGAAAAAGTCTGAATTCATATGAATCACGAGTTGTAGTTTCCAGTATTTTAAATTACACATCAAAATGTAATTCAGTCTCCTTGGATTCACTTGTCTTTTTACACATTTAAATAGAAACAGCTAATTGTAAAGTCTTAATAGTATACTGTTAGTATACTATTTTGAGTATATTTATTCAAATTCAAGAAGAGTTTTGATGTTTAAAGACATAGTATTGAAGAGCACCAGAGAAGCACATTTGCCAATGAGTTACAGTAAAAGCTGAGGTAGAAAATTATAATGACCTTCAAGCTCTCTAGTAAGTGATTTTGGTTGTTTGGGTTTTTTGATTTTGTTAAAACCACAAAAAAACCTGTCTTTCAAACAAAATCAAATCTGGATTAGGCCTGAAGGAAAAGTTCTTGCATATGTTCAGGACATGAAATTAAGGAGTTAGCTGTGTGATTGTAATGTTCTTCAGAGGTGACATTGTCCATAGGACCTAACAGGCACTGGAATAAATGAGAGGCTTTTAATGGACTTCAGTGAAATCTGCAACGTGTTATGAATGATCACACACTTCACTAAATTCACATTTTGTGAGCAAGATATTTTAGTAAGATATGCAGTCTAAAACTCTTTACACAGCATCAAACATATTTTCCCCTTGTCCTGCCCTGATCTTGATCCCACACAGAGTAAAGGTATTGAAGTCATACCATTGTATTGCAAAAACAATCTTAAACATTTTTAAAACTATATTAGGATTACAAAGACTCTCAGAATAGTTTGTTACTGCTCTCTATCTTGTTAGTCCAGCTTCCATAATCACCTCTATTAAGAAGACTGCAGCTCAGATCTTGTGTATCTATCTATTTTTTGGTAGGGTGTTTTTACAAGCACAAGTAACATCTGTCCTTTTCATTCTTTTCACAGCATCCAACCACTCTGGCAGATGTTTCCAAAACCATACTGTCTGCTAACATTTAAAGGAATACAGTATTTGCATAAACACTGGGAATTCCAATCCTAGTACTTTCCATATTGTTTTAATTTTTTTTAAATCAACATTTTCTGTTCTATACACATAATTTTGTTTTACTCCTCATAAAGCAGACATTGTGTGCACACATCTGTTAAATCTGGGCTGCATTTATTACAGTTCTGCTCTTCCAGAAACAGGAAGGATTAATTACCACAGACTGGCTCTAGAAGCACCCCCGTGTTTCTTAACACACAAAATTAATTCAGAGTTGACAAAACTCTTTCAGACACAACCTGCTTCCTGCTGATGGTGCTTTATTAGCATATTCTTCCCAGAAAAAAAATGCTTCATAGACCCTTTTTACCTCTCCTCAGAGTTCAATTTGTAAAGCACTGAGTGACAGGCAGCAAAATGGCTTGAATATATCTAAGGCAAGTTGCCAAATCCTCCTGATAGAAGCACTTTGGAGTCTTTGTTCTGAGTACATTAAAGTCACAGAAGGTCCATGTACTGTAGACTGTACAGGGCAGGCAGGATGTTCACAGTAAGACAAAACAGCAGGTGATAAATGACATTAAATAACAGTGAGAATTTACCACAGACTAAATTAACTACTGGAGTGAAATGTTCTCAGCTCTAAGGCTATATTAACAGTGAATTTATAATCAGGTGATTATAATTCTTCTTAGTGTTCAAGGAAGTCTATATGTAAAAATAATCAAGACAGCTCTATTTAACTCCAGAGACAAGCTTTTGGAACGGGTTCTAAAAACGATAGAGAGTGACTCTTTTTTCCACTCTTATGGAGTAATTTATACAATAAGTACATAGAAGTGAATTTCATTGTTGGATACCTGACATGCTCCATTTCACAAAAAATTAGAGCAACAATAAGTTGCTCCTAGCTGGTCAAACTCTCAAAAACAGGCTTCTGTCATTTTGGTTTAAGAAACTTGCAAATTAATATTTGCTGGCTCAGAGGTGAGGGGAAAAAAAAGTGAATTTCTGTCATCTATAAACTTTCTATTGAGATTTTTTTTTGAGTTTATAATTTAATAATCATTTCAGCAATTAACATTACTGCACAAACTCTTAATATTGTCTAGATATGTTATTTTTATAATACAAAAAATGTGTTTATTTATTATAAATAAAAAACAGAAACCCAAGAAAAAAAGAAATTATTTATACGTTTAATGTATATTTTTACATTTAATGAATATTTTTACGTTATTTATTTATGAATATGGTACCATTCATTTACCTAGTGCTTTTTTCTCTACAAAGAAAGAAAATTTTCATGATACACTGTATACTTCTTTTTTCCCCATTTCATTTGCCTAGAGTTAACACAGCTCTCTAGAATTTCTGACAGAATCTGTTCATTTTTTCTCTAGGAAAAGGACACAAACATCTAAAGATAGTAAAACTAAGCAAGTGCTGAAGATCAAAATCAATAAAGAAAAACAAGACAAATGTAAGAGATAAAGAAACACTGAGCAAGAGGCACTTTGAAGGAGGGCCTAAATACTGCGTTTGAGGACTTGCTGTTATTTCCACTTAAAATTGAGCTTTTTTATATGGGATCCTTGTCCTGAGAACTGTAGGTTTTTATTAGGATGCACAGGATAAAGGAACAAATTCATAAAAATTAATATATTTTACAATAAGCTAGGTTAGTTTAATAAGCTTAATTGATCCTAGTGACCTCGTACACAAAGACTTAAAGCTGACTGTTGTCCCTGGATAATATTCTGTCAGCTGGACACAAGCCTCAGTGCCTCAGTTCCCCTGAGAAGTTCACCCATTCCTGTGAGGAGGAAAGATTGTAATGACAAGCCGAAGACACAAAGCATTTGTTTATTGAAAGATTATAGTGTACTCCCATTGCTCTTAATTCCTCAGCTTGGGTCTACTGCAGACATCACTCTTAAAAGGTAATAGGTATCAACTGCACTTTGTGAGGTCATAACTGATAATCTTTACATGGTTACTCAAAATTTGGCATTCTAACCACATGATACAATTTATTCTCTGCACAGTGTCCACTGTGTTTGATATAACATAATTAAGAGGCACAAAATAAAAACATATTATATTCTGTTCTTATACTTCTTAATTCCATACACTCATTAATTCCATTTCTCAGAAGCTTTTAAAATACACTTAAAAATTATAATAGCTTGCTTAGGAACTCTGTTAAGTAAAAAAAAAATAAAATTATTTTTTAAACCCAAGAGTTTGGAACTACAGTAACACTATAAAACCAGTTAAATAACTATACCATCAAATGGTCACAGTGGACTTGTCATCTTTCAGAGGAAATAACAAAAAATCCTGTGTTCCTATGATTTCTCCAGAGGCCAATCAGCCATGAGAATACTTTTTAAATTATGCTTTTTATTCTTCTCAACACATTTCAAGGGGAAAATACCAACAAGCATTTCATTCCAAGAAAAAAAAAAAAGCAAACACGCTATAAGGAAGGTGACATTTTGCAAGCATTAGCAAATTCTTCAACACACTAAAAATCCCTACTGTGTACTCACACAAGTTCTTAAAGAGTGTATTGGATGCAGATGCCAAACATATCATAGTGGGTTAGATCATGTTTTTTAGTTTGATGCTTCACTATAAGATAAAATCTTGCCAACTGTTCTGTTTTTTTAAAAATACATTCTGGATGCCAGATACTATTACGTGCCCTTTTTATTTTTAAAATTGGAATACTTAAAATATAGCAGCCTAAAACTGATATTCAACCAGTGATTTAAGCTTGAAAGTTGCATTAAGACCAACTATATGAACCCAATGTGAAATTAGAAACCAAAATGCAAGAAGTATAACTTGATTGAATATTTTACCTTCTTTATTTAACCAGTGAAAGGCTACCTTGGAATTCACACAACAGTCTTTTAGAAATGTCACATTTCTATGTTGAAAGATTTCTGAATGCTCATATTTCAACTTACAATATCATCTAAATCATCCATAATTTCTTCTTTTGGGTGGAGTAGTGTTATCGGTGATCAGCAGGCAGAGATAAAAACATGTTCTGAATAGAGTTTCCTTGGTTCCTCCATAGTCCTGATTTAAAACAGCAACAACAGAATTGTATGAGTGGGAAAGTCTCCTCCTTTTGTACAGGGAGTAAGTTTGAGACTCAAGGCCCTTTAAAACATTGTTCAATTACTTCCTCTTTTAAAAATATACATGGGATCATTTTGCCCTTTGATAAGATAGGCATATAGGTTCCTGTCTTTATCCAATCATCATTTTTACAAGGCACTTTTACAGCTGCTTTAGCAAAACAACAACAATAACAAAAGCATGCACAAAGCATGCGAGCTTTCTATCTGTGTCTTGGAATCCAGACTGACTTTAGTCTTGGCTTCTCCATCAAAAGGTCAGGTTACATTACAAGTCTTTCATCAATTGTTCTGTGGGAAGGTCTTTTGTATTTCTGATCTTGACGTTGTTGCTAGGATAGATTTTTTTTGTGCGTTTTGTTTTGTTTGAGTCCCTATACTTACTACATTGAGATAAATATGCATATGATGCAGCTCTCATCAGACACATTTCTGTGCCCTGTGCCTCACAGCAAAGCAAAGGTATGTAAATTGGCAACAGCAGTTTGCTGCCTCTTCTTTGAACAGATTGGACCCCAAGACAGGCCCTCTGGCACTCTTTCATTCTGCTTCTGATGCTTGCCATTGTGGAGTTCTCCCTGGCTTGTTCCTTGCTGTTAACACTAGGAAATCTCACAAGCATTCAAAGGAAAAATGTCAAGGGTCATTAAAAAAAAAAAAATCTCAGTGTCTGTTTTTTAAGAAATGTCTTACTGTTGTTCTTTAGAAGATATATGAAACAGAGAACAGGGAAGCTACAAAAATACATAATCCCTAATACCAAGCTGTTTATTTTTGTTTGAAATGAAACTTTCATAATGGCAAATACAAAAAGAAATATCTAATATTAGGTGTTCCAGCAGTCTTGAAAAATAGAATCATGAATTTTTGATTGTGCAAAAAGACAGCATTAAATTTATCACATATTATATTCAATGGACTGCCCAGATTACTAAAGAGTAGAAAGCATCTAATTTAAAACACTTTGGGGAACATTAATTATGTTTTTATGGTTATGATCTGTCAAGTTTTCCATGAATACATAGCAGCTAATTTAAATTTCCTACAGACTCTAGATAGCTCTACCTCCAAAGTAATGCATGTTGCACAGCTGTAATATGCAGCAGTGGGCAAATATATAGACCATGTGAAGTGCACTTCTGCTACCTGTCTCTCACAATGGTACATGTTTGGGAATTTGAAAACTAATTTCCTTCTCTGAGAACTCAATATGTGCTACAATTCTTTCAATCTTTAACGTATTTAACGTAAAAGCCTGAGTAATGCTGTGTTTGATGATGCTGCACTACTTGCAACATGCTTATTACACAACAAAAGGATATTGCATTTGAATTTTTTTCAACATAAAAGCAATTTTGGATTAAAAAAAAAAAAGCCAAGAATTAAACCCTTTGTAATTTAGTATCTGGAAGCCTGCAGCCATTAATCTGTGAATATGGTTTCAGAGAGAAGTAATCATGGACTGCATGAATCTGTAAGATGTTTCCTATTTTCCTATTTTATACTTCCACGCATTTTCTTCATGTACATCTAGTCCCACCCAGCTGCCATAGTCAACTGTTGCTGAAACTGGTGCTGGCGGTTCCGTAAGTTCCAGTCAAAACCATTGCAAGCAATAGGCAGAGTCTATCTCCTTCATAACTCAGTCAGTGCTTTTTGGCCCAAACTTACTCCTGCTAGAACAGTTGTGAGACAGGTGTAGATTTTTCAAATCACGTTTCTTTGTTGTTAAGAAAAGCATAGAAGTAAGCCGACCTCAGTGGAAGAAACAAATTCTTTATGTGTGTGTGTGGGAACATGGAATCACTGAAGCACCGAAAAGTAACATGGTGCTGAACACAGGCTGTTTGTCTTGCTAAATACGCAGTCCAAGTCATACAATCTTTGTTCACTTAAAACTACACTGATTCCAAAAGAAACTGACTACATAATTTCCCTCACTATGAATAATTCTACTAAATGAATATATTTAATGTGCATGAATATTTATCACTTCTAGCTTATGAGGTATTGCTAGTACTGAAATCATTGTGAGAGTAAAACAATATTCTGCATTTAAAAGGTCTTTCTACTATCACTGTGTCTGTCTGTTCCTGAAGAAATTCTACAATAATTTCACTGAGCTTGACACTAACATCTGCAGTGGGGTACAGATATCAGAAGAAAACAAATTGCACTGGATGTTTTACATATTTCTATTTGCATTAACAAAGCTGGTGTTTCTCACCTTGTTCCTGCCCCAGTAAACTAATAATGCTGAATGTAACCACAGTACTTGCATTAAATACAATAATGGGATATCTTATCTCTCAAAACGTACCAAAAAACTTTTTCAAGTTACTGCTTTATAAAGAACATATAATTATGTGAAGTTTTGCATCAAATATTCCACAGAAACTTGCCTGAGATTTGGGAGCAAAAGAAATTAAACATATTTTGTTTTCTATCTATTTCAAGGGAAGGCATGATTTATTGTAGTATATTTGGGAGAAAAAAAAAAAGAAAATTCTCAAAATAGAAATTACAATTTTACTGTTTTCTCAAAGAACAGTTTTATATTTATTTACATTTTTTATTCATGTGTGGGTGTGCCTATACATTAAATATCTACACAGTCACTATGCCATATGGAAAAGTCTACAGCATTTAAACTTTACCATAAGGCTGGATGTTTTTAATGAAGTATAGTTAACATTTGAAAGGTTCAGACTCTCTGATAGAGCTGCTGGAAAGGACAAGAGACATTGAGCTGTCTGCTTTTTACTTCCTGTAATAAAAACAAAGAGCTTACCAAGCTGTGTTTAATTTTATTGAAGTGATCCAGGAAGCACGGATAGATCCATCCACAATGTTGATAGGGAAACCACAGTGTTGATAGAGAAAAAGGATCTGTGTCTTGGTACAACTTTTTAATTCATCACATAACATAGTGTACCTTGATAAGATATAGTATTTCTGTCTTCCAGTAAATCTGTGCTAGAAATTCTTTTTAGTTGTATACAGGACTAAATTTTTTTCTTTTTCAGTATTAATGTTTACTTGCTATAGATAGGCAGAGGATTCTAAACTTTGGTCAGCAGATTACTTACAATCTCTATAGAGATAGCTGATGCTATGTGGCCCTGCATGGTCATATCTTACTCTATCTTTGTTTAGGAGAGCCAAAATTCTTGTTCCATTAAGGCAATGGCAAAGACATTATCCAAATGGAAAGCAAATGTTACAGGCATCAAAATCCTGTTGAATCATCAATAAGTTTTCTAAGTAGCTTCCCTTTTTGAAAGTAAAATATATCTAAGATTGTTTGAATTGTCTTCTGGAAATACATCCTACTAACTGAAATCTAAATAACTGGGAGTTTTATTATTTAAATTGAGTGTGACTTCTTTTAAATGGCATTCGTTTGTACCAAGATTGAGCCATATTTGAGAATAATCAAAACTTTTTTTTTCCTGGAAAATATATGAAATACCATAAGGAAAGTAAGAGGACAAACTTCTAGAAAACTAAAGCTAGGGAAAATTAATTCTGTCTGAACTGCAAACCTAAAGCACCACAGAATGTAGCCCAACTGTGCAGATTGCAATTCCATTATCTGAAATCCAGTTGTTTTTTTCATGTCTCAAATGTAGAAAATGGCCTTATAGCAAGAAGGGCTGAAACTAAAATGGTTAAGATGCTTGAGAAATTTGCTAAAATGCATAAGCAGAGCTTTTGTGTAAATGTTATACTACAGAATCCTAGGTATAACCTGGGAAAGACAAAGTCTATCCTCAAACTGTTGACTTGGTCAAAGATGCAGCAATGCTGTTCAGCATTTGGCCTTTCCCCTCATGCTGGCAACATTTCCTTCTCTTTCCAGTCAGATCTCAGATGGCAATCACTTCATATGGTACTCTCTAGGGAGTGATCTTCTGCACCCTTGTGTTTTTGTATACTGTTTTCACTCTCCTCAGAATATCCCTCACTCTGGAGTTGCTGTAATTTACGCTGCTGAGTAGAAAAGCCCTCTGTGTCAGAATGGAAGAAACAGAGAAGGCAGTGGAAAATAAAGTACAGCCATCCTAGGTATGGTTCTTAAATTACACTGTCTTGTTCCCTGTTCCTTCTCTTTTGCCAGTCATGTCAGTCTTTAACTGCCGTTTATCTCAGTGATGTCTTTAGGTCTTACTTTCTTCTTTTTCTTTTATTATATACTCTAATCTCTTGTTAGAAGTTTAATGGGTTCTTCTTGTTTAAATTGTTGCAGGACAACCAACGTCTTGATTTTCTGTGGGAAAAGACAGATCCATATATCATTAAATTCATACAAAGATTTCTCCAAACTCATTTCCAATGAGCTGCTTGTAATTAATATTTTAAAATCATTTGTTATTCTTTATGCACATAAAAAATGAAACAACCTCAAATGAAAGAGCAGTATGCATGTATATCTCAGTTGATAATTTACATAATTACATTGCTTTAAATCGCAAGCTTCTCTTTCATTCCCTGCTGTTCATTATATCTATTATTTTGTCATCAAGTAGAATTGTTTGAAATATGTCTTCCATGTCTTACATTCTTCCATGAAAAAATGTAAGTTTTTTCAGATTGTGGTATATGGTAAAGTTTAAAACTTAATTTGATTAAAGTTTTAAATGGTAGGACTCACACAGAGGTAAAGTTCTTTATTTTTTCAAGAGGATAATTGTAAAGATCTGTGAAACATTAAGGAATGGGGATGATTAAAACATTACTACACATATAACAAGTTCAAAGTGTCATTAAAAGAGGTGAGAAAGAATAATTCCACCTCCTTAGTATATAAGTTTGTACATATGTAGACAATCTTCTAAGCATATCCTATTTCTGGTGAATTCATTACAGTATAATAATGTATTTTCATTATAGAAACTTACTTTTGACAATCAATACCCTGTTTCTGTAGAACATAAAGTTCAGTGTCAACTGAAATGTTGGAACATTCTAGCTGACTGGTTCTTAAATATTGTCCCAGCCCTTCTCTTGATTTTTTATATATGCTTACATCTATATACTCAAAAGTGGTTTTAGAAAGAAAAGTATCATTTTATCTCACCTATATAAGACAGCTGTCTCAGATTAATAGTGGCAAAATGAATAAAGCCCCATAGGAGACACTAACATGTATGAACGTGCTTTCTGCGGGAATTGATCTGCTATTCAAAAAATCAAGAATATTATGTGCGCTTGAAGGAAAATCCAACTGCTCTCTCCGCATGGGCAGTAGCCCACTCTCAGGTGGAATCACTGTCATTCTTCGACCTTGCTCAAAAGAGGCTGAGGAAATCAAAGGTGACCAATAGCTAACACTTCTGTGGGGTTCAGTGTGGGAGTGTATAACCTGAAGACATACTTTTATAAACATTTATTTAAAAATGTTTCCATGACAAAATACAATACCATCTGGATTTGAGCTGCTGTGTGAAGCACCTCTTATTCAGCATTTCATTAACATTTATGTGAAGATAAGAAGACAGCTGGAAAAAAGAATGTATGGAAAAGAAGAAAATTCAGATCCTAATTTCTTCAACTTCTGATTAAAATTAAGTTCCTCCTCTAAGTAGCCATCAGATGAAACAATGTTAAAAAGGTATCAATAAAGTCCTGTCTTGACACAGTCATCCAATGTCAAAAACACTGTAGGTCCTTGGAATGCTAGAAGAGTTGACACTGCAATAAATAGGAAAAGGAAAAAGGGCAGAGGAGCCCTAATCTCCTCTTGGAGAGGATATCAATTATCTTTCTTTTGAGGAAAGGAATCAGGAATCCATTCTATTTCTTATGCCCTATTCACAATCTTGTCCTTCCTTAACAGATAATGCCTATTGCTGCCCATACCAACACTGCTGTTGTACTCTTCAAGACACTGTTCATTACCTTTTACATTTTGTCAAAATAACCACATGATCACTTTCTTACAGGTATGCACTTTTCCATTGGAATTATAAGATTAAAAAAATAAATCCTTCATTCAACTGGAATTCATTCAACATGTGTTTCAAAAGTAAAAGCATAATTGGAAAAAAAAACCCTGTAAATTTTTTTTCTTATTAATTACACAACTCCTTTCATAGGAAGGAAAAAAAGAAAGAGAGAGAGACAAAATTAAAATATCTGTTTAATGTCAAATGAAATGATTTAAATATTCTGTTTGGCTTTTTATCATCCATGAGTGCTAACTGGATGCAGAATGAAGAAATAATTTTACCTATTCCTTAATATTCAGTTTTACTTCTATGTCTGTCAGCAATTTTGTTCAAATTCTTCAATAGCATTTAGATTTTATGTCATATTCAAATTGGGGAGAAGGGGTCATAGAAGAGCAAATGCTAAGCGGAACATTTGGCAGAAGGCTAGTGTCAAGTTGTTAATGCCTTCCAGATTAGTCATATGATCGTAAAAGTCCTACCAGAAACTCATATGTCACAACATACATCTGAAAGAGATTTGGCAAGTCGGTTTTTGCTTCCTTAACAGTATCTTATCTGTCTTCCTTATAGTTTGCCTCCTTTGTTTAATAAATTCCCTCCTCTTTTACACACATAGAACGTCAGAAATATTTTCTGTATCTACCTTCAGTGTAAATGTAATGGGATGGCAGGACATAATAAATGTTTAAACCTATCATAATTTTTCTGTATCTCTAAATTTTATTTGCTTCTTGTGCACAGCCCCATAAACTGAGTTGCTTCCAACATCGAAATGTGATGAATTTCACACCACCTATTTTTGAACCAACTCATGGAATTTTGTTCTAGGCAAACCGCAGCTGAGCTACTTTTTCTGGTAAATGTGATTAGAATAAATTATACTTTAGATGCCTACAAGTGCAAATGTTTTAATATAATTTTTCTTAGTACACGAATCAGTACTATCTTCTCACCACTTTCAGTTTCTTTCTAAGCAATTGCCTGTCTCCAGCTAATAAAAATACCTGATTTGATTACCACTCTGTCCTTCAGAGCTCATGTGTATTATCAGTAATGATGCATACTGCCAAATATGTAAGTGTTATTTTTTTTAAATTTATTTTTGTTCAAAAATTTAGCACCAAACCACATCTACTTTGACTATTCTTGGAGCAATAGTATGAATTAAATGAGATGTCCTTTTATCTTTATAAACACTGTTGCATGGTTTGCTTGTTTGTTTTTATTTAGACATATTCTGAATGATCTTCAAAATTTTAAAGCACTTCTATTTAAAGGTTACATCCTGTAATCTTAAAAAAAAAAAAAATTACAATGCCTCTGTGCACCCTCTGCATATATTCTCTGTTAGTTACAGTTACTGAAGCTTGACAATTTATTTATTTTCTAGACTGACTTCACTTGTGAATTAGAACATGTGAGTCTGCGTTGGGAGACCAGTGTGAAATACATCTAATGAAGCAGTGAAGCCACAGTCTAACTCGCTGTATGTGAGCTGGTTATTCTAGTCTTCTGTTTTACTCCATGAAAAGGCAAAGCGTATTTGGATGTGGTTCATCTAAAATAGGTCAACTTAATTAAGACCTACAGGAGATGTGCAAAGGAGATAATACATTTTCTAAAATATGTATATGATAAAAATAATAAAAAGGACTGTCTCAGAAGTTCTTTTTTATCTTACCTACAAGTTTATTTTCTTTCATTAAACCAGTAAGCTGAGCAAATAAACAGATCTTCCACTTGATAAGTGTGGCACCATGGGTTCTCTTTCTCACGAACTGGAGTAGCACAGGACAGGTAACACATCTTAAAAACATTGGATTTTGCCAACAGGCTGAGACCTACTATCTGTCTATTCTGATATCTTGGCTCTATTTCAGACATTTTAGAGAGAGATGTACAAATCTCTGCAGTAGATTTACCATGAGTATACATATCACAAGGTAGTTTTACTTTCACTGACAATATTTAAAGGATAGGTTTTGGTTTTTTTCCCCAGAGAAGACAATTTTCTCTGTCTTTTACTTAAAAGCTCAATTTCAGCACACTATTGGCCTCAGTTTCAGCATAGATTTTGACATTTTTACCTGATGGCTTTGGGGATGATAAACCTTGATTTACAGAGCTTGAAATAACAGCACAGGACAAATGTCTTCATGTATCCCTGTTTTACAGGTTTTCAAATCAAGCAGTTCAGAATGTATTGAACATCAGTACTACTGGAAGAAAATAAATAAAGCAAGGATCATATAAACCACAAAGAACACTAGTAATATTTCAGTCATTTGTATTCAAGCAACTATTCAAAATGTCAGTATATGGTATCTTCTGAGACCTGTAATAAAGTCATAGATTTGCAGTTTTCTCAGTGCAAACCTTAGCGCAGATTAATGATATGAAAGTCAATGGAAATTACTTTCTAAATGACAAAAGAAACATTAATTTTACATTAAATTTTAGAATTATAGAATAACAATACAAATTGTAAAATGTCTGTTTTCTGGCTAAAGAAAGGTGGAAAAATCTGTGTATTTGTTCACAGATCATGCTCCATGAGGCTATCCTTTTGACAGTGTTCCAACTGCCACCTGAAATCTCTCATTTGAGTCAATTTTAGACTCACATTGATTATGTTAAGGTGGCCAGAAAACTATACGCATTTCTTCTGAATGCTTTGGGGAAAATACAGGAATCTGAAGCTCTTGATACCTGCCAACTTAAAATACATACAATTATAAACAGACTGACCAGTTCAATATCTGAAATTTATGTATCTGTTGAAGATATAGGACTCTATATGCTTTCTATTTCAGATATGTATTTCTATTAATTTTTAATACCACTTATGCCTATATGTCTGCTTTTCTGCTTAAGTAATTTAGTTTTGATTTCTCGGTAACACAGACAAATGGGGTAGAGAAGCATTTATATGCAGTTAATTTTGTAAAATCATTGGAAATTTCTGGGTATGCACATCCCCCCACCACCTCCAAACATTACTCTTTTGTTAATATTTTACTGACCTTCATTTTGATCGCTTACCATAACAGCCTATATTGAAACTGTGTGGGCAACCTTTAAAAATAATAGTGCCAATGTCAATCAAACAAAAACAACACATAAAAACCTTCCACAAAATGATCAATTAAAGCCTAAGTACAAATGCAATGTAGCTAGGCAGACTGACTGAATTTACAGCCTCCCAAGCAAAGTATACAATTAGCTTCAAATGCCAAACTTTACATGCCATTAAAGTGGCTGTATATTAAAAACAACAATAAAAAAATCGTAGTGAATTCTGCATTCATGATGAGTAGACTTAAGAATTTTGGTGAACAAAAGCTATTCTGCTACACTCATTTGCAAAGGATATAATTAGTTGTTCTTTCACTTTCTTGGATAAAGATGGCACATATGAAAAATAATAGGCTGTCAATAGCCAAAAGGGTTAGAAGTATAATTTTAACAAAGGAATATATTTAGGACAACAACAACAGATTTCAGCTGAATATATATAGTATTTCAGAAGATTTTGTGCCAAGAAAGATGTACTCCTAATTTATATGATATGTGGTATTTCTGCTTTGTTTATTTTAGCCCTCTTGTTCTAAAAATTACTTCAGTGACAGTAGCATTTTGATACTGCATTTGCTGCAGTTTTAGGGGCAGAAAGTTGTTACAGCAAAAATACACCTACAGCTTAAAGAATGGTAAAGACTGCTTTGTGTGAGCATACCACGCAACCATACACACATCAGATATTTTAAAAGTTGAAAAACATGTTGAAAAACTCCTGTTGGCATTCATTCCATTCTATGTCCATGACTGTGACAGCGTAACAAAATAGAAGAAATAAAGTAAGTCAAAAGTGAGAATAAAGATCCAGGATTTCTGTCCAAATTTTAATTACAGTTAACATTATGGTCTTATGGATTCATATTCAAGAGTCCATAGTTAAAGCAAATTGTTTTGATTTCTGATTAAAAATTACATAATGGTGAAGGACACCAAAAAGAATATTTTTATTTAATTTTTCTTTCTGATTTTGCAGCTATATTCCTCAAAGTAAATACATACTAAAGACAAATAAACAGTTGTTTTATGTGGTGTCATGGATGATCAGGATAGACAGGAATTTGTAAAAATTGCCCTTTTTCTAGTGAAATTTTTTATTTGTTTGTAAACCCAGAAACTTTTCATGGATCTTGGAAGTAAAATTGTTTCTGACATCTGTGATAGTATTTCTAGACAAAACAGGGGGAGGGGGAGAAGACCTGCTTGCCCTGCAGCAAACAGCAAGCCCCATTTTCAGATAATTTTTAAAATGCTTTGGACTCAGGATTTAAACATCATATTGCTCATATATGCGTGTTTCTATTAGAAATATTCATCACTAGCTAATCAGTTAATTAAGCAAATATTGGAAACTGTATCAGCATATTTCAAGTGAATGTCCTGAACTATTTGATTTTCTGTAGTTAATATCTGTATGTTGTTTAAAAAAACATAAAATCCTATCTTTTCTAAATATAGTATTGTAGATTTTCATGGCTTTAAAACTTCATGAATCACAGGGTAAAATATTTTACCTGTCTCTGCAAATTGCTGTCCTTCACTGTACAAAGATAAATGGGGACGGGAACAAAAGGCTTCCCAAAAGAACTTTAAAAGTCTTAAATTGCATTGTTAGGTCTACAGGGTGATGACTAGGTTGCTGGCTTACCTCTGACTTGAGATCATACTGCAAAACAGAACTTGAGGAGCTGCTGGAGACATTCCATGAGAAACTGGAGGTGTACATGGCACACAACCATGCTGACAGAGGTTAATAAAAGCATTGTGATGAAAAGCTGGATGTCATAGGTGGGTAAAGGGAAGTTATTTTACCAATAGCTGGGGACGTAAGTGGCAGAATTATAACAACTGGCAGCAGCAAGTTATTATCAGTATTAGTAGTTACTGACAGTGATAACATATAAAGCCAAGATTGCCTAAATAAGTATATTTTGGTATGGTAAGTATATTTTGGTATGGATGTGGTGAATCTGAGAAAATGTAATTAGGGGCAGGTTGTTTATATAGGAGATAATGTGGACAGAGAAAGGGAGGTATGAGGGCAGTGAAATGAAGCGTGAGGAAACAGGACAGGAGATAATAAAGTATGGAGATAACATAATTGGGTCTGTCTGCAGATACCTATTTCACAACTCTGAGTTTGATTATTGTAACCAAAGCAGAAAAATAAGTCAAAAATAATTCTGACCATGCCAGATGTGTTAAACCTCTTTCTATAACCAGGAGCAGGGGCAAGACTAAGTGAAATGCATAGCTTGGTTAGAAGGAGGATGCCCAGGACAGAGTGATCAGACATCCTCATATCACTGTGTCAATGTTCATGCTAGGCTTGATTTCATCAGCATCTTCCCAGCCACTTCCTAGCAGACATCAAGATAGATTTCTTCAAGAAGCAGAGTAATTCACTCTTCTTGTCCCGTTTACAACCCTTCCTCTGCCTTCATCATGTGAGAAAAAGGAAAATGAATGGGGTTTTTTTCAGTGACCTGTTATTAAGTAGTGCCAGTGGGTGGTTTGCTATTTATCCAGCTATTCTGAACCAGGATAAATGTTCAATCTCAATTTTGAAGAATCTAGAAAGTTACTATATTTCATTTTTTTTGTGAACAACGAGGTACCTTCAGTTTCAGTACAAGAAGGCTGAATCCACTTATTTCACATATTCAGCATTTTCACTATATTCATGTACCTGCATCTCCACAGACGTCATTTTTGTCTAACAACTACCAGCTGGACATTTAGTGCATCATTACCAAGAAATTACTATCCATCCAACAGCTCTGGCTGAGAACAATAATAGTATAATCTCACCATACAGATATTAATTCACATTAAAAAAAAATAATCAGGCAATATATCAGCTATAGAAAAAGTGTAATATGCTATTTTGTTGTCTAACTACATCACCCTGAACCCTCTTATTCCCCAGTTGCTCTACCATAACAATTAGTTTCCCAGCTTCTCTAGTCCCTGCTGAATTATCTGTGCGTTGTCTCATACACTTCATGCTGTCCACCCTACTTCCAGTTCCCCTCCATACTCTAGTCATACAAGCTATATGACTTCTAGACAGGCAAGAGGCTGATTCTTCTGCAGATAATCCAGAGCTATGTACATACTGACTTGTTAGCTGCAAAATGTGTCAAGCAAAATGGAGAGTAGTAATAGCCTTATTTTATCTGCTTATCAAGTGAATTGGTAGGATTTATTTTCATTTAGTTAGATATTGTTTTTCACAAAAACTTCACATTTTTTAAACTTCAGACTCTTTGTCAAATTTGGTTGAAATCAGCCAGAGTCCACCTATTAAGAGGAGTGGCTGTGGGAGACAAAGAAAGATTGGAGAGCAGTTGCTTATGTCTTTGTTTTCTCTGAGAACTGTTCCAAATGTTTGCCTTTTTTCAATGACATTCAGCTAATGCATCATAATTCATGATTGGCACTGACTTCACCTTAAGGCTATTGGACGTAACTGTGAAAAGCAGAGTAGAAAACTCTTAACAGGGAAAAAATGATCCCTATTACTGGCACTATAAAGGAACTCCTCTCCGCACTCCAAAAAAATAAAATAAAAAAAGAAAGAGAAAGAAAAAGAAAGTGTTAATAAATACACAAATAAAAGCACTTCCAGTTCTCTAATCTTATTTTAACTATAAGAGTAGATGAAATGGTTCAAGACACAGGAATTAAGCCTTGGAAAGAAACATCAGCAACAATAAAGCATCAGAGGACATGAAGCCCCAGTTACATAATGCTACCAGTTTGGGGGTTTGAGCTACTGGTCAACACAAAGACACGCATGGATTTCTGTGCTAGCTAGGGATGCATGTGATATGTGATGGATGGATCTGATAAATAATTTGTTTCACCAGAGCAAAGTGAGCAAAGTGAGGACCTCCTTAGGGCAGTTAGAAGGGTGCAGAGCAAGCTAACTACCTTGGACTTCAAGAGAGCAGACCTTGGCCTCTTCAGAGATCTGTTTGGTTGAGTACCATGGGATAAATCCCTGGAGGCAAGAGGGGTCAAGTTAGGTTGGTTAATATTCAAGAATCACCTCCTCCAATGCACAGAAGCAGTGCACGCCAACAAAGAAGCTATGCAAAAATGCCAGCAAGCGTGTGTTTATGGACAAGGAGCTCCTGGACAGACCAAAAAGGAAACCAAAAAGGAAGTCTTCAGAGAATAGAAGCAGGGACAGGTAGTCTGTGAGGAAACTGAGAGAATGTTCAAGCAGCTAGTGATCAGACTAGGAAACCTAAAGCCCTGATAGAACTAAATCTGGACAAAGGCATGAAGGGTAACAAGAAAATCTTTTATAGGTACCTGGGTAATAAATGGAAGAATAGAGAAAATGTGGGCCCTCTTTGGAAAAAAAACCCAGGAGATTTGGTTGCTCAGGACATTAAGAAGGCTGAGGTATTCAATGATGTTTTTGTCTCAGTTTTGGCAAGATGTTTTGTCATTTTGTCAGATGTTTTGACAAGTGCTCCAGTCACACCACCCAAGTTGCAAAAGGCAAAGGGAGGGTATTGGAGAATGGAGAGCTGCCAACTGCAGGTGAAGATTGAATTTGAGCACATCTAAGGAACCTGAAGATGTTCAAGTCCATGGGACCTAATGAGATACATCCGTGGATCCTGAGGGATCTGGCAGAGGAAGTGTCTAAGACGATAGCCATCATATGGATTTGATGGAAAGACTACTCAGTGAATAAGGAATTGGCTGGATGGTCACAGTCAAAAGAGTTGAGGTCAACAACTTAATGTCCAAGTGGAGACCAGGGACAAGTGGCATCCCTCATGGATTGGTGTTGGGACCATGTTTTTGTAGTGTCTTCGTTTGTGACACGAACAGTAGGATTGAGCGGACCCCCAGCAAGTTTGCTCATGACACCAAGACATGTGGTGCAGTTGACACACTGGAGGGAAGGAATACCATCTAGAGGGACCTTGACAGGCTTGAGAGGTGGGCCTGTGCAAACCTTATGAAGTTCAACAAGGCCAAGTGCAAGGTTCTGCACCTGGGTCAGGGCAATCCCAAGCACCAGTACAGGCTGGGAGGAGAATGGACTGAGATGAGCACTGGGTAGAAAGACCTGGGGGTTTTTGTGGAAAAAGAAAAGCTCGATATGATTCAGCAATGTGCACTTGCAGCCCAGAAGATCAACTACATCCTGGGCTGCATCAGAAGAGATGTGACCAGCAGATCAAGGGATGTGATTCTCTCCCTCAGCTTTGCTCTTGTGAGATCCCACCTGGATTAGTGCATCCACCTCTGGGGCTCTCAACGGAAAGAAAACATAGACCTACAGGAACAAACCCAGAGTAGAACCACTAAGTTGATCACAGGACTAGAGCACCTCTCCTATGAAGACAGGCTGAGAGAGTTGGGGTAGTTCAGCATGGAGAAGGCTCTGGGGAGAGTCTTCCAGCACCTAAAGAGGGCCCACACGAAGGTTTAGAGAGGGACTTTTTGTAAGGGCATGTAGTAATAGGACAAGGGGAAATGGCTTCAAACTGAAAGAGGGTAGATTTAGATTAGACATTAGGAAGAACTTCTTCATATGAGGGTGGTGAGGAACTGAAACAAGTTGTCCAGAGAGGTTTTGGACTCTCCATGCCTGGAGGTGTTCAAGACCAGGCTGAATGGGATTTTGGAGAACCTAGTCTAGTGGAAAGTTCCCATGGCAAGGGGGTTGGAACTAGATCATCTTCAAGTCCCTTCCAAGCCAAACCACTCTATGATTCCAGGATTCCATGGAAAGTGAGGGTTTCACATTCAAATTTTAAGTGATTTTTTAAAAATTGCATGAATAAGGATTAGGAAAAAAATCTTTATAACTGTAATAATAAAAATTATCAGATTGCCAGAATATATTTTACGATTGGTTTTCATAAAGCAAAATACAACACATACTTTTAAATTATATTCTTTCTTTCTTCTTTACCACTGAATGAAGAACAAGAAAATATATTTTTTAAATTTCAACTGGAGAGAGATATGTATCTGGGATTAATTTTGTGTGCCTAAACAATACACTGAAATTATTCCATGAACTTTGACAGACCTCCAATAATTGATCCAAATGATCAATAGAGACATTGAAATATTGCATAAATGATAAATATTTTTACAGTAATAGGGGGAGAGAGAGAGAGGGTAACCCTTTATGCAGTGTAGAGTGTACTATGAATAGAACCAAATGAATTCTCCATGACTACATTCATATTATGCTGTAAAATGTAATCATATGACAAGTGTCTAGGAAAAAGTGCTATGGAACCAAATCGTCAACAGATAGACTTTTGAAATAGGTAGGAAACATTGCATATTTTTCCACTAGCAAAATTGCTATAATTAGAAAGTAAAACTCAAGACTTGGTATGCGTAATATTATATCTGCATTGATACACAGAAAAGGATTTTTTTCATTTAAACCTTAAAAAAATATTAATTTATGCATTCATACAATATCATGAAATATGAGTTACTGCAAAAGCAATCAGCTTAGACAGCTCATTAATCTTTCTCTTACAAATATTGTGATCCCTCTATCTTTCCTCAATGATTTTTGTGTGTATGATTTAAAGATCAAAGAAATGATAACTAGTTTCCATGACAGCTTGAGATACAATGTGTTCGGCAACATGATGAACAATTAAATTCTGATTTAATTTCCTTTATTATTTTATGGTAACATAACATTAACAAAATAAATATGCTTTGATTGTGCTGTGTGGGTGAAGCAGTTTCCTGCTTTTACACCACATTCACGTATTTGCTGATACTAACCAGATTTCTACTAGTCTAAATAATTTGTACTGACACAATATTCTTTCACAGTGCTTAAAATTATATCTTCACCACCCTCATTTTGTAATGATACCCAAACTGGCTCTCATGAAGATATCTTGTACACCTCAAGCAATGCAGCTCCTCCTAGAATATGTTAAGAGACTAGCTCCAGTTAAATTGGCTCCAGTATTTGAGTCAGCTTGTTCAGAACTTTCTAATTTGAGTATTTCCAAGTGGCCCTACTTTGCTAAATGCTATGACAGAAATCTTTCCATTACTTTCCAGTAGACTTTGATCTACAGTCTGAACACCATATAGCAATAAATTGCATACACATGATATAAGCTACATGGAAACTAATTTTTTATTTTTTTCTTAACATACTAAACACTGACATGTTTGCTAAGATCAAGTCCCTTATTTGACTCGGAAGTCTGGGAAGAGGATCTATAGTTATAAGTATCCATTGCAATGATGTTTCTGAGCTTTTTGGGGCATTCCCTTTGGATGTACTCAAATTTTTCTACTTAAATATAATGTACAGAATGAGATGAAAACACATTACTGCTTGTGCTTGTGCCCATTGCCTCACTTCCTGTGACTGAAAACCACCTGAGGGAGTCTGGTTCCATTTTCTCCATACTCTCCTATTATGCAGTTGAGGACAGGAGTCTGCTGTCCTCTTATACTTTCTCTTTTAAGGCCCAAAAATTTACCCAGCCTCTCCTTGTACATATGCTCCAGCCTCCATTAATCACCTTGGTGGCTCTCCACTGGACTCACAGAACTAGCTATTACTCTTGCTATTACTCTTGTCACTGCAGGAGCACACTGTTGACTTCTGCAACTTGTCCTCCAAGACTTCTGCTTTTTTTTATCATTATTGTTCTCCCCACACCCGTGCTCCTCCCCTTCCCCTTGTTTTTCCTCCAAAGCTGCTTTCCAGACGGTCAACCTGTCCTCCTTTGATGTTCTGCGTGGGATTATTCCACCTCAGGTGCAGACTTTCCACTTTCCTTGGTTGCACTTCCAGATGCTCCTTTCAGTCCAT
This sequence comes from Cephalopterus ornatus, assembly GCA_013396775.1. NCBI lineage: Eukaryota > Metazoa > Chordata > Aves > Passeriformes > Cotingidae > Cephalopterus > Cephalopterus ornatus. Next base: position 20,985 of record VZRE01005142.1, on the reverse strand, counting down.
TTCTTGGACATGTGGAGGTTCTGCAGCATCACAGGCCTACTCCCAGATTATCAGATACTCTTGTCCAACTTGTCATCATCTGCAAATGTGCTGAGAGTACTGCCCTCCCTTTTCTGGAAATAAAGTGAATTGAAAATTTTTTAGTATAAGGACATTTTCTAGTATAAAACCTGCATCCTAAATAGAAAAAAAATGTGTCTAAGAAAATGAAATTTGTATGTACTGCATGCATAGCTATATGAGGTGCTACTGTATCTTCCATATTCTTTGGTATCTGTATCTATTTATAGGTATCAATACACAGTTAGTAAAAATAATTTGAAAATGAAAACAGTTTGAGTACTTTATTTTCATTCTCCCCAGGAAAAGATATAACTGCTATGAAATGGGTAACTTCCTTTACTGTGAGATACAAATGATTCTTTTGTCTACTGTGCCATTGACAATGTGAACTCATTAACTAAAACTGTTTTACAAGCTTTTCTCAGGTGAAGTGTTATAAAAAAAGTCACTGAACAATAAACACACTGGATGATCTGTCCTATAATCTTTTTAGCCATAATTGTGCCTAATTTCACCAGTTTGTTCCAAGAGGAAAACTGTGAAAGTAATCAGTAGTTTTCAATATCTTGCAAAACACAAGTGGTCTGTAAAAGAAAGGTCAGAACATTTCCACTCCAAAAGAGTGTCTGCTTATTTCAAGTGTTGTTTAATTTGTATATTAATATACAACAAACTATAGCTTTTTACTCACTCTTTTTTGAGCTCACTTTCCCTTGAGTAGTTTGGACTAAATAGCTAACATACGCCACATAAAGTATTGGAGGAAATAATGACATTTAGAGCTATGTCTAGCTAGAATGTAGCTGTCATATGGAGTTTTAATTTGTACACAAACTGAACGTACTTATTCATACTTTAAACATGATTAGTGAAACTTACTGTGCTGCAATGAGCATAAATAGATATATTAAAATTCATTTTATTCATTTTTTTGGCCCACTGTGATTCATTTAGCAGCACCAGTGAAGAATCAAAGTAAAGCCAAAGTGCCAGAGACAGAATTTTCAAAATCACAAAAAAACATGTAATTTATACACTGGATACTTACATAATTGAATGCTAAAATTACCACAAATCTACATAACATATGCACTCTTTACAAAACAGAGTTTACAAGTGTACAGTGTTTGTTTTTGAGAGGGTTTTGGTGCCTGAAGAGCTCCAAGCAGAAATCACATCCTTAAACCTGAAGAGCTCTGCTTTATCCCCATTTTAACACATCCCATCTAACAGTTGGATATAAAACTCATATAACACAGTAATCCTTCCACAATTAAACATGTTCCCTTCCCAAAAAGCTCCACCAAACAAGTTTTTTCAGACTCTGAGATTTTTGATTCACATTCTGACACAATATTCAGTTTCAGTTAAAATATTATTTTAATAGCAGAAGTATGATTTCATTTACTCAACTAGAGCTGAAAAGGATAGATTATTTCTAATATAAATCATTTGTGATACAGTATTAGTTAATCATTAATTCTGTAGTCCTTTTGTATTTCAATCCTTGAGAAGAACCCAGCAAAAGAACCAAAATTCTAGGAATGTAATGAAACTATCACAACACTTCTAGTTCAAATATTATGCATGGATCTGCCAAAAGAGTACTTTAAACTACAGAAAAACAGAACTTACATGTTATATTGAGTTATTTGATGAAAAAAGAGAGGAATAGCAATGAAAGATTTTTGTAATTCAACAGTTAGATTATTTTTGCTTGTATTTTTTTGCATATTCTCAGAAAGCCTGAATTCTATAGGCAGAAAAAAATGCTCAAAACTCAAAATTCATGAAGCATATGGTGATTAAGTAAACAATAAGAACTGTCCAAAACCAATAGAAAAGGTCAATTAACCCCATTCCCTTATTAAAACGTCTTTTGAATCTAGTGATGCTTATAGTAGCATCACTTCTAGTACATTCAACAAGAATTAAATCAGAATATTTTATAATATCAAACCATAACTCATTACAATGAAAGTAGGTGTTTCCTAAACAACAGAGAATTATAAGATCCAGATAAAAATGTAGAAAGGCAATTTTTAATTAATTCTGATATGGATTGCCAAACACTCTTGGCACCTCACGTACTTTTCTGCCTGGCAATTATTTGTCAGACACTAATCAGAAAGTTTAGATCATTATATCAGGACATCGTTAGTTGCAAAAGATTGCAGAGATTATTTTTGTCATGGTTCTGCTAAGTAGCTTTCTGTGTTTTTTGGAAAAAAATAACATGCATGGAGTTAATCAACAGTTAAAAAAAAAAAAAAAAGATCCTCTTCCCCTGAACCCCTGAATCTATGACTGAAGCTTTTGTAAATAAGAATAATCAACAGCAATTACCAATAATTTACTCCCTAAGACTGTTGAAAAATACTATACGGAAATCTGTCATAAAGCCCCCCACTGATTACAATGCCAATGGGAAACACGTTGTGGGACAATGTGTGGCAGAATAGATTGTTGTTAATTGCCTTCTGTTGTAACCTCTATACACAGCAGGTCAGATTGTGGTCTCGTGTACATCCCTGTAACCTCAGTGAAGTTAATGATTTGCATGGACATATCTGAAATAAGATTTGGGCTTTGAATAGCCAGAGACGCTGTAGTTTGACATACACAAATGAGCTCTGCCTTATCATGCATGTGATATACTTTTCAATCTTTATTCTAATTAAAAAAAAAAAAGTAAAGTAGAATGCCTAGACACATGCAGTATCTTAGCCTTGTTTTCAGAATTATGAGGGAACACTGTAGTACATTTTCTCCTCTACCAGCAGATTTACTTGAGGTTCTAAACCAAATGTTTTATATGAAAATCAGCCCATATGAAGCCTTGGAGAACCAAAGGGATGGAGGGAGCCAAAGAAATAGGAACTCTCCACGGAAAAAAAACAATTTGCTTTTGTTTGTGGCCATTAAATATTTAAGGACCTTTCAATTTTAGGAATCATGCAGCCTTTTACCCCATTTGCGGGCCCCTACATCCTATATAGTTTTAGAATTCTTAGATTGATAATAATGGAAGATGACTTTTTAAAGATGACAGATTTTTAAAGGAAGAAGCAATCCGCATATCCTAAATTGCATTTTCTGTTTGATTATCTACCTTTTTATACGAGGCATGCTCTTTCTCAAAGTCTTTCATATTCTCACATAGCCTTTTTACTCTTGTCCAGTCTTCTTATCTGGCTGAAGAGCACAAAGATTATGTAAGTACACAAGATTTAAGAAAAAAACAATCCTTTAACCTTATTCATTTTTTTATTTGACTGTGACATGGTCTTACCAAATACATTATATGTAGGAAGTAAAAGAAATATATTTAAGTTGTTGGAACAAATCCGGAATGCATATGCAGTTTAGGAAAGGGGAATTGTTTGAGCTACCTGTGAGATCATACCTGCAGAAATTAAAATTTAAGATACAATGACATGAAATTTATGTTTCATAATCACAGTATCAGTCATTTTCCCCATAGGTATGGCTCTCAAATTTCCCTCCAATCTTGTGGTTGGGGTTATTGGGTGGGGTTGGTTTGTTGGTTTTAGGTGCATTTTTTCTTTTTCCCCTTTTTCTTTTGTAAAATTTTTGCACAGACCCAGGAAAGAATCCACTTTTGTTCCATAATTCTTAGGATACCTGTCTTTGCTGATATTTCTTGTTGCGGATGTAAGCTTGGAACATCTTCCAGAAAACAAACTTCAAGATCTATGGTAGGGAGAAGAAATATTTTTATTACTACTTGTTGCTATCTTCTGAGCTTTTTAATGAATGAATTAATGGATGAGTGGCATCAAATGCTGAGATCAAGTTATGAAACAAAAAAGCTACTGAACAAGCAGAAAATGGAGAATAGATGGACTGCTGCTGTTCCTAGTTGTATGCGTGAAGGAAAAATTGACATTTCTGCCAGGCAAATGCAATAAAGCTGAACACAAGACAATCTGGGAATACTATCAAACACAGATTCATCCCTTAGGGACAATGGAAACACACAATCATCTGCTGATATGAATTGCCGTAATCCAAGTAGTTTAACAGAATTGCAGCAATTCAAATTAGCTGGTTCTCTTCAGAACTTCCTAAAAGCCACTATCATAATGGTAATCCTTTCCAGAACTTCTGAACAACTCATATTGACTGGATGAGTAAATGTTACAATGTATAATAACAAAAGAGAGGAGGGTTCTGTATCACAGAAAATCTTTTGCCGACTAACAGGTACAGAAAAGTAAGTTGAAACTGAAAAGAGTATTTCAAAATCCATAATGCTCTGAGTCACAGACTGTGGATTATAAGTGTGGTTCTGGAGTATGAAAGACCACAGAAGCTAGAAGATGATTCCAAAAAGATGTATCCACTTTTTTCATCATTATCTTTTTATGATAAATGCTCAGTCCCCTATTCAAAGGTAGATTCACAGGCTCTCAAGAAAAATAATTACTGATGTGAATAGTAGTGCCTCCACTGTGAAAAAACCACATAGCAGGTTGTGATTGAGACCAAAAAAAAAGAATATATCTAGCAGTTTTCCATATTGAAAGAGAAGTGATAAAACTGTTTTCAATTTTTATTTGTTTTAGTATAAAAAGATTACAAATTCTCTTAGACAAAGATTTTCAATTTGAGAATAGGTGAAAAGGTTCTGCAATTTTAAGTCAGCTGTTGTCCTAGTTTTGGTTTGGATAATTTTCTTCCTAGTAGCTGGCATGGAGCTGTGTTTTTGATTCAATGTGAGAACAATGTTGATAACATGCTGATGTTTTGTTTTTTTTCAGTAGTGCTTACTCTAAATCAAGGACCTTTCGGACTCCTGTGCTTTGACAGCAGACAGGTGCACAAGAAGCCAGGAGGGAGCACAGCTGGAACAGCTGATCCAAACTGGCCAAGAAGATATTCCATACAGTAAGATGTCATGCTCAGCATACAAACTGAGGGGAGTTGGCTTGGATCTGGCAATCCCTGCTTGGGGATGTGCTGGGCATCAGCCAGTGGCTATTGAGTAATTGCATTGTGCATCTTTTTTTTTTTCCTTGGGTTTTATTCCTCTCTCTCCTTCTCATTACAATTTCTTATCATTATATTATACTTTGTTTCAATTATTAAACCATTCTTATCTTAACCCCCAGGTTTACCTTTTTTCAATTCTCCTTCCTGTCCCACCTGGGAGGGGAGAGGGAGCAAGCAGCTGGGTGGTACTTAGTTGCTGTCTGGGGTTAAGCCATGACAGCTGTACAGTTTAGAAGCAGTTCTTCCAAGCTCCTCATGCAGAATGATCAAAACCAGTAAGCCAACAAACTGAGAATATTAAAGAACACCTCAACATAAAGTCATCATGATGGGCTTACATTATTTACTGTGGGATGACAACACACAGCATGGAAAGAGGCACCAGAGACTGGTTTCATTATCATTTGAGCAATGCCAAGGTTAACATAATTTGATGTTCAAGAACAGTGTTAATGAAAACTCTATCTGGAGCTTCTGGGCAACTGTGCTTCTCCTACACTGCTCAGCTGCTGTTCAAGCAGCGGGAGCAGAAGAGGCATCTGCACTGCTAGCATACAGAAAGCAAACAGGCTCTTTGTAGCCAGAAATGTTTTACCTTGATGTTTAGATGGCTTAAACTGATAGTTATTTCTACTATTATTAAAAAATAATCTTAAAGGAAAGAAAAAGAACCTAGAAAATATAAAAGTACCTTCCACTAGATAGAGTGGGCTTTAAGGAGGGAAAACAAATGCAACCCAATACCTGGTTGTTGGCAATTTACTTTGTAACAGCTTTGTGATGGAAACTTACTATCTGACCCTGCCTAACCATGTCTTTTTCCTGTGAAAATATCAGAAATCATACCATATTTTAATGAGTTTGGAGGTACAGCAGTGTGCCTGTGTAGGTAGCTTTAAATCATATCATTACTGAAATAACGTGGGAAGTATTATTTGGGATGTTGATATTCCCTGTCTTTCTGAAACACACTCATTTAAGAAATTGCATGAGCAATAAACAACCTTGTTGAGATCAGATATGACTTGAGAGGATGGACTTATTCACATTCACACCATTTCCAATACAAAACAAACAACCCCAGCCACCCCACCTCCCTCTGAAACCTTAAAAAAAATCTGTTTGTAGCCAAGTAATTTATTGCAAAAACTATTGTCTACAAGATTTTTCAGCATAGTCTTGCTGATACACAGAAGATTGCCACACATAAATTACAACAAACCTTACACACATATTTTCTCATCTGAGCAACAAGCAAAAGGTGTCTTTACACTTTCAATGATGGAACGGCAAAAATAAATATTAAACTGGATGTCTGACAGCTGATATTAAAATCGAGGCCAAATGCTATCCAGCAAAACTGTCAGAGTTATTCAGCTTCAACTCTTAGCTTACTTGCGATTATTCATGTTTTACTAAGATTGGGCTCCCACCGTTTTTATATTTCTTTTATATTTCTTTTTTTTTTTTTTTTACACAGTAGAGGAAAACTGTATCTGAATTTCTACTGACATATTTTTTCCCAACACAATGGGAAAAAAAAATTTCAAAAAGCTAAAAACATCCATTAACCTTCCAACAACAGACAGAACTAAAATTATCCCATTCGCTGTTTCTCTCGCAGGATAGTGGCAGCAAAAAGGTGTACAAGACATACATATGGAAGAGAAGGTAGAGAGTTATGTTAGATCTGTGTGCACACTATAAAAACCATATCACGTGAATTACAGTTTATCATCTAAATGGATATTTGCAACCATATCAGACTTGAACATAACCACACAAAAAAAGGACATGAATGTCTCTTCCAGGGTTGTTGCTCCTTTATTACAGGCTTTGAAATTCTAGTAAGGGTAAATTCAGTTATCACTCACATGGAAAAAATATATCATGTACATCTGATCCAGTGCTGCAATTAGATCTCCATGCCTTTACTGAGCTACAGTGCTGCACTTCTAATTGCACTGGCACTGCCTTGCTCTGCACTCCAGATTCAGCAGTCAGTGCCTCCAGTTTTGTTATCTCTAAGATCTTAGTCACTTGTCCTTGCAACTCAGCAGAAATTGAACTCTAGATCACAGTCGCTTTATTCATTGACGTTGTTGTTCTGCTGTTTAAAAGAAAAAAGTACAAGCTGAGGGTTCAATTACAGAGGGCAGTTGCATTGCCCCAGGGGGTGGAGAAACCTACAAACTGAATCAGAGTTACAATATGCCTCCTATTTCTCCTCTTCTGTATAGCCATTGATGTATCCCTCCACACCACTCCTATACTTAATTATATACTAAGGCATGTATAATTAATTAATTATACATGCTCTGATACAGCTGCAGTGGCCTAACACTACAAGGGGAAAAGCTGAGCCTACCACCTGTGCAGGAGGGGAAATAATAGCTCTATTGAGCCTGTCTTTGCCTTACTTATTGTACTGTTCTTAGATTATTCCTTTAAAAGAGGAAAAAGGAAAAAAAAAAGTTAGAAAGAAAGTAAGCACTTTTTCCAGAAGTTATTCTTTATTTTACTGGACTTCAGATCAGACTTTTTGTTTGAAATCATGTGTAGATGTAAAACTAGTTTATCTAGCAGGATATACATTTTCTCTCAAGGGATGTCTGACAATCTGTTACCACAGTGTACAATGGAGAGGGTAGGGGGCAGATCACAGGCCAGATTGTTAGCTAATATAAAAGAGGTGTTAATGCCATGACTTTAATAGGGCTACGTCAATATCCACCAGCTTAAGATTCTCTGTATCACAGCCCGTAGACCACTTGCGGCTTCCAAAGCCTTTGTATTCGGTCCACAAAGGGACTTTTTAATTGTGGCTATACTTGACAGAATCATAAAAATGTACTATTATCAGTTTACCCAGTGATTCTCTAGCATTCCTAAGGATTAACCTCTCTCTTTGGAAGCATACAGAGTGGTGAGAAAACCTTCTCAGCTAAATCCAAGTTCAATTCAGAGGTGACTCCTGGAAACTTTCATTAAACCATTTATATTGTGATAACTTATTTTGAACCCATGCTGCCCCAATTTATTAGCAAGGAAATTTAGCTGTGAAGATTCCACCTCTGAGTAAATTAAGAAAATAAGTTTTTGGGGTTTTTTTTAAAGTAACTTTTTATATGTAATATATCACCTTATAAATGGGAGACAAAAAAGCAACACAATTCATGTAAATTTTGTGATGTTATTCTGAGGCTGATGTCTGTTAAGAGTTCCAGCATGAACAAAACTTTCAGGATTCCTACTTTATATACTAATTATTAAGTAAAGTTCATTAAACTATAGGAAATATTTAACGTGGAACTATTTCCATGGAATGGAAATTTTCAGTGCTTACTTATGACAGATAGGTGGCCTTGCTCTCTAGAAGTTAGTAGAAAAATAAACCTGAATGTCTTTATGTAACTAGAGTTGTAATGGCTTCTCTAGAGTTTGAATGCATGCCTTGTTTAATTCTTTCTAAAGAATAGTATTCAAAATATTAGGGACTTAAAAGATGTAGTACAGCTCTCCTAGGCTCACTGCACAAGTTTTTCCTTCCCTACAGATCATGCTCAATAATAAAGAAATTAGAGGATGCCTATTTTGTATTAAGTAGTTGTGGGAGTTTGTGGCTAAAAGTCTTTAATGCTTGGAGCTTCTTCTTATATACTCCTCAACCCCCTTCACCAAGTAGTAAAAACCTTTTTCTTCTCCAAATAAAAGCTGTATCCACATATGTGAAACTTAGAGAACAGCTGGGCCACTGAGAAATCATCAAATATTGTGTAAGTTGGCAATATCAAAACTGTTTATGTTGGAATAACTTTTCCCCAAGAGGTGGATGCTCTTTGGCAGTCAGAGGAATGATGCCCAGATATGCATCATTCCCATGCCGTTGATATATTAAACTAATACATGCCAAATTCTGGGTACAGAACAAACACATGTCAGAAGTTGACATCACTGGGGAACACATAATTCTCAGAAGGCAGAATCAGTCAAATAATTTTGTTGAACTCTCTTGAAGTTATGCAGATTTCTTGGGCAATATGGCAAAAAATTAGAAAGGCAAAGCTTTACTGTAATTAACAACAGTATGTCATCCTAACATGATAAGTTTAAAAATAATGAAAATTTATTACAAGGCTGCTAGAGATTCCTGCAATTATATTTTAATAAAAACTTTTTTGAAATATCCAGTGTTTACAAAATTGGCTCTAGAGACTAGCTTCAATTTTCATTTCTCTTTGGTTTTTACTGCTAAGTCTCTACTGATGGAGACATTACTGTTTTAATGATGCTGATGTCTAATACTCCACAAAGAAGAAAATATTTTGGTTTCTTTTTAATATGTGGGCATTCTGAATCACTAATATACATAGCTATATATCTTCCAGAAAATCTTCCCATTGCTCAAATCCAGAGTGAAAATTTAGCAGAATAATCCTAAATTTTCCTCCCTTTTATTCTTTCTTTGAACATGAAGATATTGATACCAGTGGAGCCCGTTTAAGATGATGATCAATTAAATTTATCCGCTTTTATGAATACTTTGGTCTTCAAACAAATAATAATTAAAAAAAAATAGAAATAACTGTCTGTAAACTCCAATGTTGTAATAAAATTTCTTCAGATCTTGCTGCTTCATACAAAACCTTTTTCTTTTTTTTTCCCCAGATTTATGCTATAATTCCTTCCTGTTCTACCAGCAAAATACGTTAGTTTATTTAGTATTTCAAGAAAGAAACTAAGCATCAAATAAACAAAAGAAACACACATTATCACACATAAAAGTTTGTACAACAGTTTAGAACTTTACCTTTCCAGTGTGTTTCACTTTGATTGATCCTAGATGTAAGAGTGTTATGAAAACTGTCTAGAGTAAAACCTGAATATAATTTTTGAGCTTTTGTCTAAGTTGTTACTCTTTTGTACCACGAATATATTTTATTTCTTATGGTAAAAGACAAAAATGAAACCTGACTCAAATTGAAAACTCAAATAAATTCATTCGGAATTTTGAGTAGAGTCAAACAATTCCAAACACTGAAGAATTGATTCAAACTATTTACTCCACTTCTCATGTAGAAAAAACTTTTTCAACGGAAAATGAAAAAGTTTCCCATTTTATCAAACTAGATTAAAAAAGAATGGAGTTGACTACAGTAACTAATGAACTGCATATTTCTTTATGCAATTAAAGTAGTAATAACATTATTGAAGCCTGTAATACAAATCAGAAAATATCTCAGGTATTCTAAGTCAAAGTACATCTACTGAATTTTTATGATGTGTGAGAGAGTATCTATAAAGCAGAAAGTAGTAGTATATAAAATGTTTTTAAGAAATTTGCAACACAGAAAATCCAGAAAACAGTTGATGTTTGAAAGCTTTTTTCCTTTATGTGGTAAAATGTTCCTAACAAGATTCATTTCTTAGCTGTATCTGTTTGTTATCGTATTTCAGATGATGCAATGGAAAGAAGATTCTAAGCCCAAATACTGTGCCAAATTATTTATACAGCCTTATTTGTGCAATAGTACATGTGTACTTCTCATTTTTTCAGTCTTTTTCAACAGTGAAGTTTTTAAGAAGCTTTTAACTCAGTCCAGAAATCCTCAGCTAAGTTTTCCTCTTACAGCTGTTTGGCAATTTGTAATTTACTGGGTAGCTGGATACGTGCAGAAGGACACCATTCCAGAACGCACCACATCACAACATGGCCTTGTCATTCCTGTCAACTGCACCCTTTCAACTACTCTCTTCACTTTCTCTTGTACCAAAGATACATTTTTTTTAACTAATTAAATTACTCTTATTAAGGCAAATGCTTGCTTTTTGAACTAGCACCATTGCTTAAATGCAGTTCTTTTGCCAGTCTCCAATTTTCCTCTCTCATGTGAAAAGTCCCACTGTTTTTTGTGACTTGTGCTCTTTCAGTTAATCTTCCTGAACTGCAAATTTGAACTCTCTGACACTAAAAGTGTCTTGATTTAATGTTAACTACCTGCTTGAATGGAATAAGTTTTGCTGTTCATAAATGTTTTCAAGAGGGCTGCTAGCAGGTTATAGGCTCTATTGAACACTACAGATTTTAATTTTTACTGTGAATAGTAAAAACATGTCTGGAAGGAAAAGTACAATATTCTAGTCTGATTCTATTTCAACCTTTTGCATGATTAGATGCCTAAAACATCTGATATTTATCTTTCAAGGAAGGTCATAAGATGTTAGGGTAATTTAGGATAGCCACAATCAAGTCAGAGAACTAACCAGTGGTCCAGCTTTTTTTTTGTATCTAAACACCTCAAAACCTTAGTTTTTCAGTCCTGCATTTATTTATTTCCAGCCACTTTTTTCCCATTTTTTGCAATTCTCAAATAAGCATTTTCTTACACAAAGATTATTATGGGATGGCTTATGGAAGTATGTCTTCTCTGTAAATGAAACTGTCCCCATGTCCATGAAATGCCACCAACAATGAACAAAATAACTTCTTTTAAAATTTTCTTCAGTTACTGCACTGTCAACTTCTGATAAACCAAAATTCTGGTCATTAACAACAGAGCTTTGTAAGAGCATATAGAATCAGAAGTGGAATATCCAAGCAGGAAGCACCAAAATCAAAACTCAAATAAGTGGTTCCTGCCTGTGTCCAACTGTCTGGGTCTTCTTCTTTCATGACTCACTTTGAAGATGAGGTGATCCTGAGAACTTGTGAGAAAGCTGAGGGCCTGCCTCAGAATTAGGAAAAATGCTGCGAAATAAGTTCAGTGTAAATAACTTTGAAAGAAAAATATTACTGAGTTTCTGAGGTGCATTACACTTCATCATTTATGAACCTTACATATTTTTCTGATGGAGATGGATAGTCCAAAAAAAGATAAGGAAGCTTGTTCTTGCAAGATTTCCTGCCTGTTTATACAGATCCCTAGTTTTGGTTAACTCACAAAACCGACCCTGAAATAGCCTGAACACAGCACAGACTGAAGGAGTCAAGGCAGTCACCAGGTTCTACGTATCAGAAATTCCACACTTAAGCAATGCTGTCAATTAGACAGGTCCCACTGTATGGTGTGTCTTCTGTCAAACATTTCTGAATAGACCCTTGTTTCATTTGATACTATCTCAAGGAAGCTTTATCACAGTTTTGATGCATGGTAACAGGATAAGCCCTTCTATGGCCATTTAACCTTAACGTGCATCTAGAGTCTACCAGCAAAATGTCTTTTTTCATGGTGATGGAGTGTTCACAAGAGTTTTCATGACAAAACAGAGCCTGTATCCCATAGTCTTGATAAATCCTTGCTAACAGGAGTTCCGTCATCTAAAAGGCTATCTGTTCATATATGATAAGGTTTCTAAGAGCATAAAGTCTCTAAACAAACCAGTTCTGTGAGAGTTGCATCTGTAAGGTGCCAGCATTATTGTCAGATAATGCTTTAAATGACCTATCTATATATTTATCAGGATAATAAGAAAATACCTAATTATAACAATGCTTGAGAAATTCAATTCAGCTATTTTATGGAGGAAACAAAGAAAGTTAATGTTTCAGGTTAATATATTTATTGTTAATATTATTTAAATCCAAACACAAATCACCTTAACACTTAAAAGAGTAAGAGTATGTACAGCTAAAAGTGCCAGAAAACTCTTTAGTTTGTTCATAAAATGTTGGGATCAATAATTTAAACTATTTTAATGTATTAATCTGTCAGTCAACAGTACAGGATCAAATGTAAAAAAATGTAAAAAAAATAAGAAGAAGGTCCTCCAGACTCATCAGACTCTTTTGTCTTCTCTTCTTTTTTTTCCCTTTTTCACTCAGAAGTGCAAAATAGAAATCAAGAAATTGATTAATTAAGTTTCTGCTTATATATAAATAATTTTTATGTATAAATATAATATGTACATTTGGTGAATATATCTGTTTACTCTGGTTTTGTGTGTTTTGGAGGTGGGGTTGTTTTTAAAGCTTTCCACTGTTCCAGGTACATTCTGTACTGACTGCTGCATATACATCCAGGTTATATCATCTAGACATAATACGCAGGTGAAGGTACTTTATCCTACACACCATCTAGATTTCACTATGTCCTGTAAAATGGTGTTGTAACTTCACTATTAAAAATATAATACTAAATCCTTTACTTAAACTAAAGAAGATGTAAGGGAACCACAGTGTAGTTAATGGGGATAAGCAAGGACACAAGATTTTGCCTGTGCAAGACTTCAGCAATAAAAACCAGGTTTTGTTTCTAGAGTACATGAAATATCGGTGATATAAAGAACATTTCAATTGTGCTTCTGTGCCCCTAATAATTTAGGTTACTGCTAATAAAAAATTGTATGATTTTCTGGAGCTAAGAAGCTCAAGAAGATGAAAAAGCATGTCAGCATGTAGGAACAGTCTGTGGAGTTCAGCATGGATTTTGGATTTATGATGCTAAAATAAACAAAATGCTTTATACATATATAGTATATACTTTATACTGCCTATAAGTAACACCTATGTACATGTACCAACATGTATGTTTGTATGTGCTTTTGTATAGTAACTCTGCAGGAAATAATTAATTTTATCATAAGTATTTTTATTATAATTTATTTCATATCTTATGAGAAAAAAGTTTTAATAAAAGATTTGAACCACAATTTTCAAGACTTTTTAAATTTTAACACATTTTCTCAGAATAATAATAAAAAAGAGAAATAGCAAATTGTAGATTGTGATCTAAATCATAACAGGAAAGAGTTATTTTCAGTATCCATGATGTAAGTGCTTACTAATATATCCATGCAGCTGGGGGAAAGGATATTAAAAAGGGTCTTAAATAAACTACATTTCGATGACAGTAACTTGGTTGTGATTCATAGTCATAACAGTAATTATTTCCTGATCTCAACAGGGTAAGGAAAGAGGGAGTGCCATTTCTTCAGTTTGGGTGGTTGAGGATGACATTTAACTGCCTGAAAGTTACTATTCCACTTACATTTTTTCATTTACCCTAAACTATTTTTTGCGAATAGAGTTAAATGGTAACAGTGCCACATAATGATGCATTTTTGTGATTTTATCTGTGTTTAGAGTCTCCTCCCACACACTCTCATCAGATACACCATGATATCTTCACTCTAGCATTTTTGGCAAAAATATTTAGAGCAACTGTTAGAGTTGATTGTGAGCTCTCTCACCAGGTAATAATCTTCATCTACTGAACCTGGATAAGGATTGCAAAAATCTGCTTAAGTTTTCCTTATTAAAGAAATCATATACTATTTTATGGAACATATCACATTTTGCAATCAGCAGCAGTCACTAATAGAACAGACATATTTTACAACATTACAGGAGCAGATGTAGGAGTTAAACTGGATCAATTTAGAAGAGAATAAACAGCAGGTATTTTTCTTTGAAAACTTTGTTTATTTCCACAGGGGGAGGAAATTAAGAAATTATTTTCTAGTAGTAAGGCTTTAAAGATCACAGTTGAAAATCACAGTTAATAGTTTGTGTGTTTCCTAAAATGTGCACTGTCTGAAACAATATATGCTGAATGTTGATGGTGTTTTATTTCCCTCAGTACTTCAGGTCTAGTGTCTAATAAGGCAGATCATAAACCACACGAGCTGGAAAAAAATTATTATATTCGTTCATAATCAGTGATCTTCATAGTTACTGATAAGAATTTTCTTTTTCTGCATAGGCAAATTTTGAAACGTATCATCAGGAATCTAGAAATACTCTCTTTTTGTTGATTTGGGATTTTTCCCCAAATAGATGATATATATAGTTCTAATAAAAAAAGGCATTGTGAATGGAACAGATCCTGTTACTTTTATTTGTATAACATATGCTATATATATGTAACTGGTTCACCAGAAAACATGTTTGTTCTTACTTGTCATATAGTGGTCAAAATGGCTTCAGTGAAAATTTACCTTCAGCAGTACAAATTTACCTAATTGACCTTCAGGACCTAAACTATAGATTAGAATTTAACCGGGAGAGAGCAACAAAATGTTAATGCCATTGTATCCCATCACACTGGTGAAATGTATTAATTTGTCTAACCAAAGTGACCCCGCTTGTGTACTTGAGCCATGTGTTTCTATAAGGCCGATTACTTTACACTCATACAGAAGTAGTTACAATTAAGATGAATCTTCATTACTGTAGGCTATGTATTATCACTGTAGACTATGTATGGTAAAGCTCAGCAGTGTCTTTCCCTCTTGTGAAGTGGTGCCAACTGATGGCCACTGTGGTTTTGACTTGGTTCGTCCCACTACGAATAACAAATATAAAAGTTTATTTTGTGTGATTTGAAACCAATTATTTATTTCAGAGTTCACAATAAAATTTTTGTTAGAAATTAATGCTTTAATATGTCACAAATCCTTCTATGAAATTCTGTTAGCAAGGAGAAAAAAATATATATTTATCATGACATTGATTCTTTGATGTAGAACTGGTTCTTCAGGCTCTGAAACTTCATTATAGTTATGAAAGAAAGTATTTTTCAACACTGTTTAATGAGTGAGTACAGGGTTTTTTAGCTAACTGCTAAAGTATGATTGCTTTGATCTTTTAACTATAGTCCTTTGGAAATGACAGCTTGCAAAGAAACACAAGAATGCATTCAGATTGAAAATGTACTGAGAAATATTAAGGAATAAGGGTTATTCTTTGACTTCAGAAGACATACTGTACCACTTTATGGTGAGATACAGAACCCAACCCTGTGTCATTACTCATTGTAAAGATAGACAGAGTTCCTTGTGTTCAAAAAAGTGTACTTACAGCCCTATCTCCTTAGATGAGACTAGATTTGTTTGGCTTTTTCTGTGAATCTGACAACATTTTAAATGGAAAGTGGACAAGTTTATACTCCTATTAAATGCAATGACCAGGAGATAATAAATAAGGACCTCACCTTGAATATTGCATGCAGTTTTGGGCACCACAATATAAGAAAGATATTAAGCTGTTAGGGAGCATCCAAAGGAGGGCAATGAAGGTGGCGAAGGGCCTTGAGGGGAAGCCGTATGAGGAGCAGCTGAGGGCACTTGGTCTGTTCAGCCTGGAGGAGAGGAGACTGAGGGGAGACCTCATCGCAGTTACAACTTCCTTGTGAGGACAAGAGGAGGGGCAGGCACTGATCTCTTCTGTCTAGTGACCAGTGACAGGACCTGAGGGAATGGCCTGAAGTTGTGTCAGGGAAGGTTTAGGTCGGGTATTAGAAAAAGGTTCTTTACCTGCAGGTGCAGCTAAGGGAAGCAACATGTTACTATTAGCAGAATTTGCTAATGGTAAATCAGTGGATCAGATCAACTTAAACTGGATAGAAACCCAGTGGAACCTCTGATTCGAAGTTACTGCAGAAGAGATACCCTGTGTTGTATCAAGGTGCAAAGCATTTTGCCTAAGAATTTCCCTTCTGAGAAAAAGATCATAAATTCTTACTCTAATACTTTAAGAACAAGTTACTGTTCCCTCATTGATATAACAATATGGAATTTTCTTTTCTCTGTTTAATACAAATATAATCTGTTAGCCATTTAATTCATATTTATGAATAGAGTAAATTTTCTTACTAAACAGAAAGTTCATTATAAAGTCTGAGGCCTCTCAAACTTTCCTTTTTTTTCTATTTAATGAAACCCTTAAATTCAGTCATGCTGCTGCCAGCAAGGCCCTATAATAAGGCTACAAACATAGTATATATTTATATTATATAATTTATATGTATACATATGTATATACGCTTATGCATTTTAAATTTTAATAATTTTGTTTTATTTTCATATATCACATAAACATTTCATTAAATATCTTATAGAATACGATGTGTGGTTTCTGGTACTTCCAGCCATTTATGGATGGTCTGTCTGTTTCTGCTCATCACTGCAAAGCACTGATCCTTTAGAACTGAGTTTGAAAGTCAACTATCTTGGCAGATCACTTGCACATATGAAAGCAATTCCATATAAAGTTACATTCCTCACTATCGTAAACACCTTTGCTAGTATTTCAAGTATACTGCTCATAAATGACCCGGAAAAAGGGACACACTTCACCCTCAGCAAGTTTGCTAAGGATACAAAACTGGGAAGAGTGGCTGATACCTCAGAGTGCTGTGCTACCAGTCAGTGAGACCAGGACAGGCTGGAGAGCTGGGCAGAGAGGAATATAATAACCCCAGGCACTAACACAGGCTGTGGGCTAACATGCTGTGAAGCAGCCCTGGGGAGAAGGACCTGGGAGTCCTAGTGGACAACAAGCTGTCCATGAGCCAGCAACGTGCCCCTGGGGCCAAGAAAGCAAATGGTATCCTGGGGTGCGTTAGGAAGAATGAGGCCAGAAGGTTGAGGGAGGTCATCCTGTCCCTCTGCTCTTCCCTGGTGAGGCCACATCTGGAGTACTGTATCCCGTTCTGGGTTCCCTCTATTTAAGAAAGTGAAGGAACTACTGGAGAGGGACCACTGGTGGACTGTGAACATGATTACGGGATGGGAGCATCTCTCTTATGAGAAAAGGCTAAGGGAACTGGGCCTGTTTAGCCTGGAGAAGAGATAACTGAGAGCAGATCATATCAATGCTTAGAAATATCTTAAGAGCAGGTGTCAACAGGATAGGGCCAGTGATGTCCATCTTTCCAGTGATGTCCAGCGATGGGACAAGGGGAAACAGACACAAATTGTAACACAGGAAGTTCAATCTGAATATAAGGAAAAACTTCTTTACTCTGAGGTTTACAGAGCACTGGCATGCCATGCCCTGGGAGGTTGTGGAGTCTCCCTCTCCGGAGATATTCAAAATCTGCCTGGACATGACCCTGTGTAACTTGTTTTATGTGAATGTTCTTTAGCAGAGGAGTTGGACTAGATCATCTCCAGAGGTCTTTCCAACCCCAATCATTCTGTGATTCTGCATTCTGTGTATATGGTGATTTATTTTTCCTGTCATAATGCTTTACTACTCTTGTTTTTTATATCCATATTAGATGTACACTGAGACCTAATTAGGTGACAATTATGTAAAGTTGTCAGAAAAACACTTTCTAAAACAAGTGAGGCTTTGTTTGCTTTGGCCTGGTTTTCCAAAGAAGCAGGTTTGTCTTTTCATTTGTGTTTAAAGCATATGGCAGAGTAGATCAGAATTTTCCTTCTTCAGAAAGCCTCTGCCCAGTACTGATTAAGGAACTATGTTTCCAACCAGCAGGAGTCTAAATACGTTCATTAGGTTGTTAAAAATTCACTGGGTATTGGTGAGCAATGTTAGTACCTTTAGCTTTGTAAGGAGAGTTTTCTATTTCCGTGATGAAATTTTTAACAAAATGTAAACGTGAACAACAGGTGTTGGTCAATCGTGTCCTTCAGGATATATATCTACAACATTGATCAAACAACCTTTCAGTTAAAGGAAGTTTCTGATTCCTTAAATAATTTCTAAGAATTTATCAAAAAATGAAGTTGGAAAAAATATTTTTTTGCTATTGAAATTAGTTAAAAATGAGGCCTGTTTACTACATCAAATTCATCCTTTTTCCTGAGCCTAATTTTAATCTGTGAAATCTCATTTGGATATATATTGTGCTATAGTCAGACATTCCGGTTGATACTCTAGTCCTTTTAATTTCTTGTATTGAGATGGTAGATTTTGCTTTTCTTATGTATGTCATAATAATTTGCATAAAAATAATGTTTCCAACTCTGAACAAAGGCTTCAGCTCCTCTTCCTATAAATTAAATTTGAATTTTTCCTTATTTCCAGAAGTAACAATTTTACTGTTTTCAATTTTTGTCTTTATGACTGTGAAAATTCGTTGCTTCTTAATTTTCCTTCAACATTTTGTTTTACAATTAAATCTTTACTGCTAGTTTCCTTTATTTTTCCCAATCTACTGCAGGTAATACTTACAACCTGTGTCTCAGATTAAAAAATAAAAAAGGACACATATCAAAACAGATTATATTCTGAACAGATTTTTCAGGAATGACTGCCAGTGCAATATATTATTTGATGTCCACATGCTTGGTATTTATACACCTGTTGAGAAGAGTCATGCATCTCTAGTGTTGACTGACTAATACAAATGAAAGGAGGATCAAATAAAAAAAATTAAAAAAAGTATAGAAATCTTACATTGTAGCATTATACAGCAAGTCCCTTTTCATTTAATTTGTTACTATTCATAAATGCAAACAAAAAAATTTGAAATAATGTGTTAGCAGGCTTTGTTAGACTGTCAAACAGATACTGACAGTGCCTGAAATGTGTTCTTACCCTTTGAGATAGAGCAGTTTTGTTACATATAGGTCCCATAAGAAGTAAAGTGTCAGAGTCTATTAGTCTCAGCCACTGACTAGCTAGCCCTACCCTAGCAAGGACATCATCCAATAAAACGTGCAGAGCGAAAGCAGCCACTTAGGTGCATTGAAAAAAAACAGAAAAGCCAAGCTGAAAATCTCAGTGAAAGGTTTTAGTACTCACTCCTTACGTTAATTATAAATGGGTGAACCTCATAAAGATCTTCTTGTCCTTCCAGTAAAATACAAAATGTTTCATTTAAGTTAATAAGGCATGCAACCCTCAGGGAATTAAAAAAATAACAGTGCCTAACATTTATAATTTTCATTGTAACTAAAGTACCCCTTTAAGACAATGTCTCTGAAATGTCTAGGGATGCTGTCTCTGATACAGATATGTTCAATAAATCATCTGATCATACACACACTATTATTACATCTTATAATATGTAAGATTCCCTAGTAAGTCTCTACAAAACTTCATACACAAAACACTATTATTATGTATTATTATTGTATCATCATAAATCAGCAAGCCAACTGAAATTGATGTCTTGGGCATAAAATGATAAATTTCAAAATCTAGTCCCAGAGTAAACTGTTTATGTTTACCTCAGTAATATATTATGTTCAAAATTACTACATTAATGCTCCAAACTAATTTTTTTTACTGAGTATGTTTCTTCATTTATAGTCTATTACAATTTAACAATGTCAAAGTAATGCAAAATCCTAGAGATAATGTTACCCTATTATAGTTTATATTTTATTATGCCTTCTGTCTCCTTCCTTCTCCACTTTCTTCCATTCTTTGGTTCTTTATAAATAAAATGTGTGGCATATGTACCATTATCTATCATTTTATGACGGTAAGGTATTCACATTTGAGTGCTTACATTCTGCAGATAACTAGAGTTTGTGCTATAGTTCTTCATTCTTTGCCTACTCTTTTCGGTTTTAAGTTTCTGTACTTGAAGTCTTAGTATAAGAAAAGCATTTATGGAAGTTTCTTCCTCACTCCCTCTCTCTCTCTGTTTCTCGGAACAAAGGGGGATGTTTAAGGACTCTAATTGTGAGTGCATCCTCATGAAGGTAGTCTTTTAGGCTCTGGATATAAATAACAGAAGAGTCTGTGTCTTGAGGAGAGTTTAGAGAGAGATATCAAGTGCCTTGAATAAATGTCTGGGGAGTCTATATCAAAATACTGAGATAAACAAACCTTGACTAAACTCTCATAAAGAAAACTCTAAGAAACTGTATGACATAATTAAAAATGGGTAAACTAGATGTAGTGAACTAGATGAGTCTAGAAATGTCGGAAAAAAACAAATATTGCATAGAGAAAATAAAGATATTTAAGTTAAACAATAAGGGAGAAAGATTCTGCACCCAGAATGGGGCAACCCTGGATGTTTGTACAGACTGCGGAATGAGATGATGGAAAGCAGTGCCAGGGAAAGGGATCTGGGGGTTCCTCAATGGGCAAGTTAAATATGAGTCAGCAGTGCCCCGGCAGCAAGAGGGACAACCGTGTCCTGAAGGGCATCAGGCAAAACATCACCAGCCAATTGAGGGAGGGGATTGTCCTGCTCTGTTCTG
>VZRE01005141.1:1217539-1252922 GCA_013396775.1 Cephalopterus ornatus | reverse complement strand
CTGGGCGCGCGTTGTTTTCGGAAAGTTTGCCGGCCATGCGAGAGCGGCGGGGCGAACCTGGCCGCGCACGGGCAGCGGCGCGGGAAGTTTCCCGCGGGTCGGTGGCGGCGGGCGGCGAGTAATGCGCTCTCTTCCCTCTTTCCCTCCTTGCCGTTCCTGCGCAGGACCGCACCCCCAGCGCCTCCCCAGACTTGGCCAAGCACTCGCCCCTGGCTCTTCTGGCCGCTACCTGTAGCCGGATCGGACAGCCGGGCGCAGCGCCTTCGGATTTCCTGCCGGTCTCCTACGACCCGACGCTGGGATCCCCCTCCAGGATCTTCCATCCGTGGAGCGGCGAGATGCCGGCGCACTCCCCGGGGGGGCTGCCGCCGCCGCATCCCAGCCTGGGACTGACCCCTCAGAAGAACCACCTGCAGCCCTCCTTCGGGGGGTCGCACGAGCTGCCCCTCACTCCCCCGGCGGACCCCTCCTACCCTTACGAGTTCTCCCCTGTCAAGATGCTGCCCTCCTCCATGGCCGCCCTGCCGTCCAGCTGCCCGCCCGCCTACGTCCCCTACGCCGCCCAGGCCGCCCTACCGCCCGGGTACTCCAACCTGCTGCCGCCCGCCCAGCCCTGCCGGCAGCTGTCGCCCAACCCGCCGCCCGAGGACATCCCCTGGTGGAGCATCCAGCAGGCCGGTGCCCCGGGCGGCTGCGGCCACCGGTTTCCCGCGGCCGCGGCTCTGCCGCGGAGCCTGGTGCTGGGGCACTCGGACTTCGCCCAGTACCAGACGCAGATCGCCGCCCTGCTGCAGACCAAGTCTCCCCTGGCGGCCACGGCCAGGAGGTGCCGCCGCTGCCGCTGCCCCAACTGCCAGTCGGCCGCGGGCAGCGCCCCGGAGGCGGAGCCGGGCAAGAAGAAGCAGCACATCTGCCACATCCCCGGCTGCGGAAAGGTGTATGGCAAGACCTCGCACCTGAAGGCGCACCTGCGCTGGCACACGGGCGAGCGGCCCTTCGTCTGCAACTGGCTCTTCTGCGGCAAGCGCTTCACCCGCTCCGACGAGCTGCAGCGGCACCTGCGGACTCACACGGGCGAGAAGCGCTTCGTCTGCCCCGAGTGCGGGAAGCGCTTCATGCGCAGCGATCACCTGGCCAAGCACGTCAAGACCCACCAGAACAAGAAGCTGAAGGCGGCGGCGGACGGCGTCAAGCGGGAGGATAGCCGCGACCTGTGACCACCGGCATCGGCCCGGGACCCCCGGCCGCCACCGCCCCTGCGGACTGAGCCGAGCCGAGCTGCAGCGGGACCCGGGCTGGGGACGTCCCGCCGCCGGGAGCAGGGCGGCGGCGGGGCGGGCGGCCGGTTCTCGGACTCGCGTCCGAGAACAGGACCTCGGCTGCGGGCGGCCTCCGAGGACCCTCGGGCCTGGGACTGGCCGCTCGTAGGGCCCCGGCGCCGTCCTGGGACAGGTGTCCGGAGCGCAGCTGAGCGGAGGCCTCGGGCATTTGGGCGAGAGCGGGGCCGGCCCGGCCCGGCCGCGATGGTCGAGGCTTGTGGGCACCCGGGGGTGAGGTGGCAGCGTCGGTGTGACCAGGGCCCGGCCCTCGGTGCTTTCAGGGTAAAAGACTGAAGTTTTGTGTACAGGTTATTTAATAGTTACGTTTGAATACACGTGTTCCCTTCCCTCCTCGGCCCCGCGCGGGGACCAGCATGAGATGTTTCTGTAAAGCGACCCGCGACCGCAGCGTGAAATAAACACGTTCACACCGGGGTCAGCAGGTACAGTCCCGCCGCGTCGGTCTGGTTTGATCCTTCCTCGGGGCCCTTCCCGCCATTTCCCTCTGGGGCGGCGGGTCGGGTCCGGCTCCATCGCGGCGGCCGAGCCGAGCCCAGCTCACTGTGACCTGAGAGCTGCTCATGGTAAACACCTTTAAAATCCCCATAGCTGCTTCGGACCGGCTTTGGTTGGTGGGTTTGTTTTTTGGGTTTTTTTAATTATTGCCACTATTTTGTTTCCTACGCATGAAGCTGAGAGAGAAAAAAAGAAATGCATGGTGCCAATACTGGGAGTGAATGTACAGGTCAAGTTCTACAGACTGGGATACAGACTGAGCAGAGGTGGGCAGCCGTCAGTGTCAATGCACATCTTGTGCATTGTGGCTTCTTCTTAGAGTGGTCCAGGCCAGAGGGCCAGTCACAAGCAGCCATTCCTGGCCTGAAGTCATCTGTGGCACAGCAGAGCCAAGAATGCTTCCCAGATGTTAACTTTCCATAAAACTGCAGAATATAAGGGTGAGATATCTGTTACCCTGCTAGTAGGATGAAGTGGCAGTCACTGTCTTGCAGAGGGGCAGATACTTGGCCCAAAACTGTTTAAAAGTACCTGTTAGATGGTGACAGCTTGTAGGGTTCCCTATCTCTCACCGGGCATCACGCAAGTATGAGTTTAGGCGTATTTCTTTTAAAATAATGACCTTTTTTACTGCATTTTTTTAGCTGAAATCTGTATAGCCAAACAAATGAGCAACCTGATTAGTAATTTGCTAAACTTTTACGTAGAGAATATGTTATTTGCTCCTCATATTTTTATGAAGTCAGCTTAATTTTCTGAATACCTAATGAGACAGTGAAATAAAAAGTGCCTTTGAAACTTCACCAGGACTAATCTGGCACCATTCAGCTTCAGGTGAGATCCTCTGGTGGCACTTGTCAAACAAGCTTTGGCACAACCATATTGATAGAGATACTCTTTGCCATGGATTTCTGAATCAAGAAAAAACACAGCTCGATAAATGTTTGTGATGACAGGATGTGTAAAACTGATGAGTTTGTATATATGTCAAATACTGCCAAAAATCTATTCTCTCAGGGAATAATGAGATGAGACAGTACCAAAAGAACCCTCATATGTGAAATAATGAGAAGTTAATGGACAGTTACCATGGTACAGCTCCTTAACAATATTTTAATGTTTATGATTCTAAATGAATTTCCCACACCATATTCTTAGGGTCAACTTACTAAATTAATAACCAAGCAGTTATCTTCTTTGCTATTGAAGAATCTTCTATAATCTGTCCTTCAGAGAAGACCTCGTGAGAAATATGTTTAGCTTCATTAGTTAGCATTCCTTTGCCAAAGATTTAGTCTCTGGAAGCGTGTTGTTGAGAGATATTAAGTAGAAGATACCTTTAGTGTTCCAGATTGAGCAACAATAAGGCAGGAAATAACTAATGGAACTGATCCAAAAGTCCTTAGTCAAAAAAGTCTTTGAGGCAAAAGCACATCCCATTTGCTACTGATGTAGGATTTAAATATTTCATCAGGAATAACAATGTTTCTGCTGTTTAAAATGTTTCATGGCATACAGTGGCAACCTACTTCCTTTCTTTGATATTAAGTGGCATTAAGACTGTAGAGTTAGACTATTTAGTGAGACAAACTCTCTTTTAAAGAAGTCCTAAATTCTCTTTCAGTTCCCTGTTTGGATTGGAACTACTTAAAATGGACAGTAGTGGAAAGTGCCTTTGTTGGTGGCAGTACAGAAGAAACAACACAGTACAAAAGGTGTATTACAGGATAGAATAATTGCCACATGGTAATGGCCTTTCACTGCTAAGTAAGTGCCAAGATCAAGATGAAGTATTAGCCTGAGCTGAAGCAGTATATTAGATGGTTTCTGCTGCGAGTTTAGCCTGACTAAGAGCTAGAGAACTGTTCCTCGTAGAGCAGGTGTAACTAGCAGAAAATAACCTGGTAATCATAGATGTGATGATTTCCATTATGGAAAGATTTTTCTCCAGTTGGAACACAGACTGAATTTGTCCAGCATATATGTTGTGTGGTCTAGTCAGGCTATTTTAGGTTCTTCTGCATTTTGCAAGGCACAACTTCTACTGAAATCGTGAAAGTTTTACTGCTCACTGAAGTATGAGCCTGCAAGTAATTTGGGTTTTAAGCAAAAGGCCATCACCATGTCAAGGGACTGGTGGTATCTGATTTAAAAAAAAAAAGCAGAGGCATGTTGTAGCCTATGCACCTTGTATATCTCTGTAATGACCAAATTGTAGCATGAAAGTGCACAGGTTAAAAATACATATGGTCAAAATTAGTTAAAAAGCTGTCATGAGAGAGAGATGCATTTAAGTGAAACCCATAGTATCAAATGCTAATGAAAATCTTAATCTGTGAGAATAGCACACACACAAAAAAAGGCAGAAAATTAGGGATTTAGGGCACAAGATAAGTAAAAGTTTACAATATTAAAAAAATAGTTAAGGAAACATTATTTCTCCATAAAGCTTTTAAATAGTTCATTGCAAAAAGAAGGTATATCCATCATAGCTGTTTCATATTCATCTGTAAATAGCTAAATCCTATGATAGCTTTTCAATTGAAATCATTAAACCTTTTTAGTAGTATGGCATTTAAATATACATGTGACCTTTCAGATGTATAGGTAGAGCATTACAAAAATATATTGCTTACATCTCAAGAATTTATTTCTAGTTGGCAAATTGCACTCTATAATAAAATTAACTTTTAATTTTGCATTCACAAAATATATTTTATACTTTTAGCTGTTTCCAATCAACTAGAACAGCTGTTCATTTTATAAAATTAAATGATTAATATTCTTCTTAATTATAAATTTTGAGTGCATATGCTGTTCAAGGTCAATTCGTTTCCTAATTTTAAAACTTAAATGTCATTGGTATAATGGATGTATCATATAAACTAATTCATCTTGTGGTTAATTCGTATTAATTAATCTCAAAAAAATGGGTTATGGATAAAAATCTAGAGATTTGATCTGTTTTCTGGGTTGAAAAGTGATTTTCATACTTGGGCAAACTTCTAAGCAGAGAACATTTAAAAAAAAGTAACATTTTTCTTCATATAGTTTTGGGGGTTTTAATGTGTTGTTAATCAAATTATTCTTAGTTAAGGTCCAAATGAAATAAGACCTTTACCTGAGAGAAGGCTGCAGAATTCACCTTTTGGTCCTGACTGACCAGATTTTCATTGCAATAATCCAAAAAATTTATAAAGTTATGTTTTTTGCCTCCCCAACTGCTATTATAGAAAAGGTAAGATAATTTTTTTTTTAAACTGCGTTGGGAGATGTGCTTACTGAAACCATCCTTGTGTAATTTTTCCTTCCATACTAGATTATAGATGTAATTTTTGAAAGAAATATTTATTCTTTGCAGATATTGAGAGATTGCATTTTAAAGTAACTACAACTTAACTATTTCAGTTTGTAAATTCTCATATCTTATATTAGTCTTGAATACTGAAGAAATAGAGAATATAAAATGCTCATGTCTTGAAACTCTTAGACAAAAGGTACCTTTTACTGTTCAGTGATATTCAGTGACTTTAGCAGACCACTCAGAAGTTCATAAATAGGGAAAATTTGTATCTCTCTGCAAGTAGTTGCACAATTATCAAGGCAGTTTTAAATATTTTTAATATTCTCATAGTGAATGGTAAGAAACAAAAGTATAATTCCCAGTTTATTGTCAGATCTTTTGGTTTGCTGTAGAATCTTTTTCTTTCTCTGTTATAGTTTTTCCAGTTATTCACACTTTTTATGAGAGTCTTGTGAATCCTGTGGTAAAGATGTGGGATCTGCTGTTCTGGCGCATGATAGAGCCAACTC
Source organism: Cephalopterus ornatus (assembly GCA_013396775.1). Lineage (NCBI taxonomy): Eukaryota > Metazoa > Chordata > Aves > Passeriformes > Cotingidae > Cephalopterus > Cephalopterus ornatus. The sequence continues at coordinate 1,247,274 of VZRE01005141.1, read as the reverse complement.
AAAGACCTTTTTAAAAATACTTACCAAACAAGATCCCTAAATCTTCAAGACTACTGAGTTTTCCTCCAAAGGGATTGCTTTGCAGGTACCTTCAATAAACTTGCATTTAAATATTGTCCAAGCCACTGAGGACCTGGAATTGTGCAGCAACCAGCAAGACTCACTCTCATCAGGTAAGTGTTCATGTGCAGCACAGAGAAGAAAGATCCAAGGCCCTTGGCTGATTGAAGGAATAGTCTTGACCAGAGAAAATCAGCAAATGTGTGTGTAATTCAAGGGGTCTTTTAAATAAGTTTATGGGTTTTATTCCCTGCTAATATTTACTCCCAGTTGATTTGAAGTCATGCAGATGTTTCATTATGGGTACTGAAAACCAGAGAAAACATGTATTTTGACCCTGTGACTGTGACAAGTCAGTGAGAGATTACTAGTAGTGAGATTTGACCTTTAACCTGGAGGCCATTGATGCTGTTTTTCTTCTCATCATCTCTTAATTTCTTTTGTGTCACATATTTAATTAAGTACACACAAAATACTGTCATGTCCCTGACCCAGCCATGTTAACGAGAGCCCAACGTGAGGCTGCGTACAGAGGCTGTGCGCTCACTGAGCAGGGCTGTGGATATCCTCTCAAGGGCAGGTAGGTACACAGTAGGTCTCCATCTCCTCTGCAGGTGACTCTGAGGCGCATCCTGTGCTGCAATGTGCTGAAGTCAGTGGCCAGGACCTCCTGAAGGAGTGGCAAGTTTGTACTGTGGTATGAACTAAGTCACTATTCTCTCACTCAAACACAATTTGAGTGAAGAGGCCTTTTACAGAGTGTCTTTGTATGTTCAGATTTGTCCATTAGTGGTAGGTGCAATTCACTGTTCAGTGATACTGAATAATTTTAGCAGACCACTCAGAATTCATAAATAGGGAAAATTTGTGAAATTGTGCACATAATTGCACTTTTAAATGAGCCTTGTACCAAGGCAGCTCGTCTTAATCTGCCTTCTCTGGGTTATCAGCCATGGGCTTTTTTTGGCCACTGATGTCAATACTGAGCAAGTAACTCACTTTAGGCAACATCCTACTTGGCCCTTCCTGTCAACCTGTCCCATCATAAAATACAATCCTTTTTTACATTTGTAATTTCCTGTCGCTGCTGAATCATGGACATTTACCATGACAGTGACTGAGATACCCTGAACTGGGTATTACATCGTCCTATGATGTATTACATCATCCTATGATGCATTTAGTATGGAGGAATGATGAACCATTAGGGGGAAAAATTAATAATAACCCCTCCTCTTTTTTTTAATAAGATACTTCTATCCAAAATGAAAAATAATATTCAAATGTCTTAAACTGATATTTTTCACAACTTTAAAGTTTCTGTTTGCAAATACCAATTACACCAGCTTCAATAGTGTGTACCTATGTGTTTGTATTTTTAAAAGGTAAGGTTGTCTGCAAAAATAATATATTCTTATTATCTGTAAGTCCCTGTTCTTATAATAGTACTGAGCTGTTTAAACAATGTTCCAGTATTAATCTGTATACTACTCAAAAACATTTTTCATTTTCCTTTTTAACACGAACCAGACATCACAAAGCACACTTTCAAAACAGACTCTAATTACAAAGCAGGTTAAAAGAAATTTTATTAGCCAAAGCCCATATCTTCTCTTGGGGTCATATCCCACATGCTTTTTTTTAGGGTCAGATGGTGTGCCTGTGATCTCCACATGCAGATCTCCCATCTGTATGGAAAGGAGATGTCAGACACATTCCCCCTATTTCATACCGCTCTCCACAAGTCTAGGATCCACATGTGAAGAAGAGAAAGGAAAACGCTCACTATCCACTCCTCAAAGATTAGACAGGATAAATAACATAGCCTGAGAATGTCAGGTGGTCTCAGCAATTGTGTGTTAATACCAAAGGAGTGTGGATATGACTTCACTTCTTTCCCTCACATCTAAATAATTAGCTTTCCTTCTGAGCAGGAATAGCGGTAGTGCTTTGCTTTTGTTGAATCCTGCAAGAACAGCCAAACACTTGACATCTGCTTACTTTACATGTCATAAAACATTGCTTGTGCACCTTAGTAGGCCAATATAGGAAGCCCATTCTTTGCAGCATTACCTGACCCTTCAGCAGCATGGCTCCACTGCCTTCTTACTGTTAATTTGCTCTGAAAGAACTGAAAGAGTTTTAAGCAGGCAAAGATTATACTTTTATATTTTCCAAAATATTAACCAAATCTTCTTATGTGCCTACATGAGGCCTAAGGCGATGTCTGAGCTTCTTAATAAAATGCTTAAATAAATTGTATAATGACGCTGAGAAGCTACTTGCACAGTGCTCCAATCAAAGCTGTGTTCAGTGCCTGAATAGTTAAATTACAGAGAGCAGAACCGTGAGCAATCCTGTTAAGGAAAGTAGGTTCTCTGTAACACTTTAAAACTTCATGTGAACACTGGAACTGTAACTCTGCTACCCCCATGGGATCATGAATATACAAAGAACAACACTAAACATGCTCAGCACATCCTGGCAGTCTACAGGGAAGTGGTTTTTTCTCATCAGAGGAAGGGCTTGTTAAATGTTTTTCCCACAAGGGTGGAAAAAACAGGTTCATGGATCTGAACATCATTATGCTTCTGTCAAGCAGGAGGGTGAGGCAGAAGACAAAGCAGCTAGCTAACCTTTCCTTTTCATGTGCCAGCTTTGCTTGCACTCACAACTATCAACACTAGGAAGGAGTCCTTGTTTCCTTCTCCACTTCCTGGATGAAGAGGGGAGGCACAATACCCGAGAATTTTTAGAAGCTTTTGGCTGCTTCACTTTCCCCAGTTTCCCTAAAGAACTCAGGAGAATTTGTGGTACAACCCAAAGTTTTCTGTAGGGTGCTCCAGGATGCAGCTGTTGCACTGCCTTCATGGAGTTTGCTCTCTCCCCACATAAAGAATGTTTTCTAAGCTAAATACAGTGATTACAAAGTACTGAATTCACTGAGACTTAAATGTGGGAATTACCTTCTAGTTTTACCATTCAATTATTTTTCTCATTAGAGCCACAGTTTTAATCTGCTAAGAAATATTAAATATTAAAGAGTCAGTAAAGCAGAATAGTATATTACATTAAAATAATTCCTCATAAAGTGCTTAAGTACATTAGAATCTCCTTTGTCTTTTTATTTTATGCATTCATTCATCCTAGACTTAATTTAGAATAGATGTCAGGTATAAGCTATAATACTGAGATCTAGATTCTGATCTAGATGTTGGAACATCTGACACTTAGTGAGCATATTCAAGAAAGGGGAAGGAAGAGGGTAAGTTTAAGCCTGTTTTTAATAAGCTACAGCAATTAGATGTTTTGAATACTCAGAATGATGTATTAGAATTATACAATTATTTGGTTTGTTTGGTTGCTTTTCAGTACACTTGAGAATCATCTCCTAATTAAGATACACACACTATCAAAGATGAAGAACTTAGATGATGGTAAAAACAATTAGAATGATGATGTAGGCTTAGATTCCCCATGGTTCTTGTACAGATCTGCAAGACAGCATAGGCTAAGGGCATGCAGAACTTATTTTCTCTGCACAGGGTCCAGAAACAGCTGTAGTATTTGTGTGCCCTACAGGGACACGAGCCACCCCAGAGCAGGTGTGAAGCACTGGGACTGTGTTTTCCCTGAGCTGTCTGGGTATGCTTTACCCGTCAAGGGAACTGCTGCAGTAACCCGCTGCCCCTGGGTAAGGAGTTATTCCTCTCTGTCTGGGGATAATAATTTGGGGCACTGCAGTCCTTATCCTGCTCCCAAGGCCAGACTGTCAGATCACAGCACAGCCTCTGCCTGCGGAGCATATGCCAGCTATGTGTTAATTATTTGTTATTTCAGTTTAGAAAACATTCCTTCCTATTTAGAAGGTATAAGAGAAAAGCATAGCATACAACAAAGCACATTTTATGAAATAGAATCTAAGATAAATGGTCCGACCAAGATTACCTCCAACTACAGGTGTGCCTCATCTCTTTATAACTAGTAGACTATGTAATATACCATCCTTAATATGTCCCAAATGTATTGCTCTTGATCTCAAAAGCAGTAAGTGCAGCATCTCTCATGAAATCTTGCTGTAGAAATGACCAAGTTCCTACCACCTCAGTGCCACATGAAAAATATTAATCAAAGCAACTAAACCTCTTGACTTGCAGCCAATTCCACAGCATTTTTATAGTGATACCACGTTTCCCTATCATCATTTATTCAAAAAGGTAAATCAAAAGCATAAAATAGTCTCATCTGAGTTTCTGCCTGCAGGAGATGTTCTTCTCATTGGTTAAGCCATGAAGTTTTATGTCAGTCAAAGACAAACTAAGTGGCTGACCTGACTTTTAGTTCTCCTTTTCCATATGTAAAATTTCCATATTGTCATGCACTGGCTACAATCCAGTCTTAAAATAAGAATTTTAAAAAAGAGAATGTTTGTCTTCAAGCAGCTTGGCTGACACAAAGGGATACTTGTTTTTAGAAAGCTGCAACATTTTTTAATTGCTGATCAGAAAGCCAATCCTCTATTAATCCTAACAAAGTAATCTGAATATATCACTAATGCTCGTTAGTGTGAGATGCATTAAGAGCTATATTAACTATGATTAATACCAGGGATTTTTAACATGTGAATTCTACAAATAAATTCCAAAATTTGTGTGTGTATAGTCACACTTTTTTCCCATTTTGACTTTTACCAAATTTATTTTCATTTAAAATAGGTCATTAGGAATTCACTTTCAATTAGACTGCACTAAGCAACACTCCATCTGAAAAGATTTAAAAAGTGATTGGGTCAACCCTGAAGACCTGCCCAGGGATAGGCAGCGTGTCAGATAACACGGGTAAAGCCCCAAAGTTTTTGTGGCAACAGAACAAGTGTGGTTAGGATCACATCTTCCCACCTCCAGCTTTCAGGCCTCAGTAATTAGGCTTTTATTAACACCTCTCCACCAAGCTGCAGGTTTTTCTAACTTCTCTGAAGGGCTCTGATTCATCCCTCTGGGGCCAAAGTACTTTATCCACTCTGCTGTAATGCTTTCAGGGAAGACCTAACAGTATCCCAGCTACTTCTGTTTGAAATAATTTCGGTGCCTTTAGGGGAGTGTGTGTGTAAGGCCATAAGGAAGCTGCAGAACTGCACATGCTCCTGGAGCCAACCACATAATCATTAGGGAGTCCCAGAATGCAGGAAGAGCTTCTGCTACACACGGCTTCCTTTGGCAAACAGGAATGGAGATGCTTGAAATGGTTTTCTCAGGGGAAATGGTAAACATAATGGAGATGCACAACTATCATGAGCCAAAGGTCTGTTTAACCTAGGAGCCTGTTTTCTAGTAACAGATGCTTAAGGAAAGTGAATTGAAAACAAGGCATATATGAAACAGATATTCCCCTTGGTATAGCCTCTCAGCTTCTGGGGAACAGTGCTTCAAAAACTTCCTGAGCTGGAATTGCATTTTGTTTCTTGTTTTAATAGTCACAGATTGGTTGATCCATCACAGATTTATCTCATCCCTTTATGGCTGGCTTTACACTTTGTGGCTCTGAACATCCTTTGATAGTTGTCTGTTGGCCATGATGGCCAACTGTTTCAGTGGTCCCTGGACGCCCCTTAAAACTGGGGAATGGCGCAGAGCGGTGCCTTTTCCCATTCTCCAGGCCGTTCCCAGCCTCGCGCTCCTCAGGCGCACAAGCTGTCGCAGCCGCTTCTCTGATCCGAGCCGGCCCTTCCCGCCCGGAGCAGCCGCGGGACAGCGGCGTCCCGGCCTCTCTTCCCCGGGCCGGGCGGCGGCCGCTCCCGCACTGCAGGAGATGCCGCCCCGGCGGGACTGCCGCAGGTGCCGCCCGTCTTCCCCGGGGCCCGGGCGCTGCCGGGGGCCGGGCCCGAGGCACCGCTGTTGGGCGGGGGAGCGCGGCCGCCGAGGGTCGGGGCGCGGTGCCGCTGGAGCGCTGTCCTCAGGTGTGGCCGCCCTGCTGAGCGGGCGCTGCTCCGCTCGGGGCCGGGGGTAGCTGTGGGGACTGCAGGAAATAAATCGGACGGGAATGTTGGACATGTTTCAGACCTTTTTGCGGCAAATTGAAACTCGTGTCACAGGATTGTAGGTCCAAAGATCCTTAACGTTTTTGTTGTTTGTTGGGGTTTTTTTTTAAATGCACATGTCTGTCAAGACTCCTAGCTTTTATTTCTGTAACGTGGTCTGTTCACTTTCATCTTTCATCTTTCACTGCGGTGGGATAAGCTCTGGTGTTGTCCAAGTTCTTTGTTTCTGAAGGCCAGCATTTCCATTTAGAGCTCTCTCCTGGTGCCTTGTCCCCAGGCTGTACAACATGTAGGAAAAGCAGTCTGTGTGAAGTCCAGAGGAGCTTTTTTCCCGTTAGTAGAAAACTTCGGAGTTAAAGGAATGAGTTGAATATATGGCTTTACTGCTTTCCAAACCTTTTTATTATATGCCTGTATACATGAAAGCCAATTTAATTTAAAATATAAAATGTGATTAGACAAGGAGATAGTCTTAAAATTTATCTTATCCCTTTATTGCATCATACAAAAAGATGAAAATGGTTAAGATATTAATATTTAAAAGGTGATAGCCCTTCTCATACTTTATTTTTCTCAGGATAAATGTTCTAACACGTTGTTATGAGCTTACATATACATTCCAAATACAATGTACAAGATCTGATGAGTTTCCCCTGTGCTTCAGATGACAAATATTTGTTGCAAGAGACATGATTCAATGTTTGGAGTCTGTGCTACCTAGACCAGGTAAAATACTTCCTGCTCTCTTTTTTTATTCCCTCCTTCTGATTTAGTTGTTTGTTCCTACTCTTGAACCAGCCCCTGCAATGTGTCTTTAAACCAGACCTACCTGGTATGAGTTGACTGTAAAATAACCTACCTGGGGCAGCAGGAGGGAATACTGAGCCTCATCAGTGCCCAGGGTACAAAAAGTAAAAGCAAGTGAGAACGAGGCAAGGGCAAAAGCAGCAGCCATGTGCTGGTGCTGCCAGCTCTTGGAGCTTGTAGTATGTGGAGCAACTCTTAAGTATAGGCAGAGTTACAGGCACACATTAGGAAGTCTGCTAATCATCTATGCTGTGCTGCCATGGTTGTTTCAGTGGCCTCTTCCACCTGTTGTCAGAAGAGTAAGAAGGATCATATCTGGGGTGTTGATGAGATATCTGAATTTCAGCCACTTACTCAGGTGGTAGCATTGTTTTCTGCCTGTCTCTTCATTCCACTGAAAGCCCCTCTGCTCCCTCCTTGTGAGACCCCACCTGGAGTGCTGTGTCTAGTTCTGGGTCCCCAGCATAAGAAGGATGTGAACCTGTGGAGCGAGTCCAGAGGAGGCTGCAGAGATGATGAGAGGGCTTGGAGCACGTCTGCCACGAGGAAAGGCTGACATAGTTGGGGCTGTTCAGCCTGGAGTAGAGAAGGTTCCAAGGGAGACTTTAGAGCACCTTCCAGTACCTAAAGGAGCCTACAAGAAAGCTCGAGAGGGACTTTTTGCAAGGGCATGAAGGAAGAGGACAAGGGGTAATAGGTTCAAACTAAAAGAGGGTAGGTTTACACCAAATATTAGGAAGAAATTCTCTGCTGTGAGGGTGGTAAGACACCAGCACAGATTGCCCAAAGAAGTTGTGGATGCCCCATCCCTGGAAGGTGTTCAGGGCCAGGCTGGATGGGGCTTTGAGCAACTTGGTCTAGGGAAATGTATCTCTGCCTATGGCAGAGTGGTTGGAACTAGATGATTTTTAAGGTCTCTTCCAATCCAAACCTTTCTATGATTCTATAAATACACACAACACTGAAGCAACTTGCTATTCAAGACCTCTTTCTGCTCCTCATTAACTTAAAGGAAAAACTTTCTCTGACTTTTAAGGGGGAAGTATCTGGCCCTGCAATGGAATTCAAACATAAAACATCATGCTTCCCTGACAGCTGTGTGCCTTCTGTGAGGGGAGGCCAAAACTCAGCAAGAAAATGCAGCTTGCTTTAGCTGCTTCAAAGTGAGAGAACAGCGAAGGGAAAACATTTATAAATGCCAGTACTGGCAAGGGGAGCAGAGAGACATTGGGCTGTTGCTTTCAAGGATGAACAGCTACTACATGTTGAGGAATTTGTTATAGAGCTTCTGAGCTTCTAATCTGCGTGCAATAGGAAAATGAATGTATCCTTAAGACTGACCACAAAATAGATGGCTTTATTTTTGACCAGAGAAGTTACAGATTTTTTTGTGGAATGTTCTCAGTATTTTTTTTGGCATGACTACTGTGTCATATGCCCTTTCAGCCTAAGATTAAAGGAAAAACAGCTGATTCTGTTTATAAGAGCCTTCAGATCTCTACTAGACTTTATGTGGATATGGTCATGAAACTTGTTTTAAAATTATTTCTTTATGTTTTATTTTATTTTTCAGGTTTTTGGAACACCAGGAGAGATCAGTCCAGATATATTTTCTTACGAGGTATCTGTCACAACAGCTACTGTGGCAGTATTTTTAAGTAAGAGTTTCTAATCTCCAAGTCTATTATTAAAACATTGGAAAGTGTGTTTGTTATTAAGCTATAATGTCATAATTAGTATATTTTAATATATAATACTTTGATTTTTATCAGTTTTTTTTAAAAATTGTAATATTTGTATCTTGTCTTTTGTGGGGCCAGGCAGACCCTGCTTAAAACTATTAATGGCGTAGTAGTGTGGTCTGTGGTGTTTAGAGTGTAGGTTGTGTAGCTGACATGTCCACTGAAAAACTGCTCTGACAAGGGTACCCTACTGGAGATATCTATCGTGATAACATGTGTTACCCCACATGTCCCAAATAAAAAATCAAATCTTTTCAAGACCTCATTCCAACATCTCTTTCCCATGTTAAATGTATAACTATAAATATTTTATTTTTGATTTAAAATTACTTTGCACTATTTTTTATGTTAAACCGTGCATTTTAAACATTTATTGTCTCACACAAAATAATCATGTATCTTTTTTCCATTCACTGAAACCTAAACTTTAAAAGAGTTTCTCTGTGGTTTTTTTGTAAAATTAAACACTGTTTCCTAAGGATATCTTAGGAAAGAAAGAAAACCCCACCCACCTCAGAAGTTCAGCACAAAATACGATAGTCAATAGTACATGTAATTTGTTCTTTATACAGTTGTCACGTACAACAAGCCATTCAAGATTAAAGACTCCAGATAAAAATACCTTTTAAATTTTGTTTAAATTACATTTGACCATTGCTACTTAAAACGATTATGAGCACATACTCTCAGAATTACACAACCAGCCTTGTAAGCTTCTGTAAATTGTATTTACCAGCCATAGAATCTAGAATGTGCATATACGGTCACAAAAACATATACGTAGCTTATTCTGGAAGTTTCAAACAGATATTTTGTACCAATAGCAACGCACAGCAGATAGAACATTGAATGTTGTTAAGAATAAAATCACACATTAATGTTCCCAGTACGTTTTATATGATGATGTCTTAGCATGTAACTACTGGGGTAGCAGTTCAATTTTTGCTACCTTTACACTTGTCTTACAGATTATTTTTTTATATGATCATGAATCATCTCACAGACAAATCTCCTTTTAAGTACATGGAAATTTTAACAATGTACTGCTAACTTTGCTACGGTTAATTAAAAATAAAAATTGCAAAAAGGAGGTCAGTTACATGTAAATATTATGCTCAATGTATTATGCCAGCTGTGTTTAGATGAACTTACTCCAGAGACATCTGTAATTGACAAGGCAAGAAAAGAAAGACACATCTTGGTGACGAAAGATTTTAGAAAGCCTTCACTGTATAAAGCCATTGGTTATACTGGTCTGTGAAACTCTGGTGGTAGATGGCAGTGCCATCACAGCCACCATTTATTTGTAAAAGCTTTTCCCCCATATTGTGTGTTAAGGTGATATTTCAGTTTTTCATATAGCGGTATGTGGCAATATATTATATTTGCACTTAAAATGTTCCTGCTTTAGATTTTGTAATTTATGCCTAATACCTTGAGCAAATAAAATGAATAGTTTTGTTTGTTTACTGTGATTTGCAGGGATATCACTCCATTACAAGGTTACATTGACCTATCATTTCATGCATCAGCAGTTCTTCTATTGCACTGATTTGATCAAGCCTAGTGGATAAAAGAGGAGCAATCCACCCAGTGGACCAAATTAGAATTATAATAAAAAGTGTACATTCTGAAGGGCAAGGTAGGTTAAGTATGGTACTTAATGCACTGGACATAATTTTTGTGATGTGTCAAATTTTAAGCTTTTTTGTTCCAACTTCTGCATTTGGATTTTGATTTTATGTAGTTGTGGAGGTCATGCTGTAGCTACAGCTGAAGAAAAAAATGTTTTTTGTAGCCACTGGAGGGTGTTTTGAGGTTAGATACTTGGGAAAGCGCAATACATCTCTTTGAATTCACGCTCCTTTCTGGATGTACAGCTCTAGATACTGCTGTTGCTCCTCACACTGAAGAACTTCACCATTTTACAGCCAAAAAAATGCCAAACAACCCTTCCTAGTTACATGGTTTGGGGTCTGCTAGACAGAGGACAAGGGGCTTCATGGCCTACAGCTTTGCTCTGTTTCTAGAGTTATCTTGTTCCCACTTGCTCTCCTTGAATGCCAACAATAGCTCAGTGAATTAGGAGGGGCTGTATCATGTCTGTTCTCTCCCAGATAAGTTTTTAATCTCCTATTATCCATGGGATGGGCCAAGGTACCTGTTGTTTGCAAGGTGTGAGATAACTGTGATAGTCTCAAACACTATTTTAATAAGATGTACCAAATAAGATTTTGAAATGGCTCTAGGGTAAGATATGTGGACATTAAAAACAGAAGCTTAATTTTTTGCTTCTCTAATGGCAAAGAGTAGACATTAGACCGATTTTAAAAATCTCTGTACTTTGTCCTATATTGCTGTGTTGTGGTGATCCGCTGGTACTACAAAATCCGTCTGTACTGATGAGGGTTTGCTAACAGTGGAAAATCAAGGCCATTGAAAATGATAATTACAAATTCTAGCACCTCATAAATGCTGAAGAGCATGATTGTTGCATTCATGTGGTTTGCTTACTAAGGAATCCACAGAGAGATTAATTTAAGCTCGTGGAAGGTTCAGTGACCTCAGTGGGACACAAGAACACACTGTGGCCGTTTACGTAATTGGGTAGAGTGTGACCATGTATGTCAGTGCTTTGCTGGATAGATGACTTTAATAGAGATGGAGACCCCAAGGAAGAAGCCCACCTCAGGAACTTGTGGAAAACACTGAAAGTTATGATTGGTGTCCTTTGGTGTGTTTATTGTGTTTTCTTCTTTGTTAAAGTTAGACATGAAGTCAATATGAATTAATTGCTTCAGTAACTGAAGCTAAGTAAAAACATGCTGTCCAAGATTTTTTTAAAAGAAAAAATGCAAGTGTGTTCTGCTTGTTTTGATGTTGCATGTCTGGTTGGACAAATCCTGATAGCCTGCTGTGAGGCAAAATACACGGTTGGGGTTTTGGTTTGTTTTCTGATTTTCTATTAGGTACAGTTGTTTAAAAAGGACAGAGACCAAGAAGGTAAGCATTAGCTTAGTCCAGAACTTAAATATACACGTCCGTTGAAGCAATAGATTAATTGAATGATGTTTTAAACTCCATTGCTTTGAATATTCACACAGTAGATTAAAAAATTCCAAATTTTTACTGTCTCAGGGATTTAGTAATACCATGAATAGAAAATTAACACTTTTTAAAGCTACTTTCTCTATTTTGGGAGCAAACAAACAAAATGAAAAATTATGTATTTAGGGGCCAACAGGTAAATTATTTAACAGTTCCTAATTTTTATAGTGGTATTTGCTTTAAAATACTTGTTATTTAATCAGGAAAATCTAAGTAAGTGTGCAGTTGAACAATCTGGTAGTATATATTTAAAGCGGAACTTGAAAAAAATATCACCATAGAGCTTCAAGTTAAAGAAATATTAGAGCCGAGGAACGAAATTTCATCAGGAGAACCAAAATGTGAAACAACTGTTTTGAATTTGCTTTTCAGAAGTGGCAGTTCAAGCAGTACCACGCTAATATGTGTTTGGTTTTGCAGCTCATCTATTACCTGCTTTTTTGAGCAATTAGAGCTCAATAATACAATAATTTTTCACCCAATTAATTTTGAAAGACTGGAAATGCATGGATGAACTATTTAACCTGTGGTTCACTTGGCACCACTATAATTTTCATCAAGTAAAAAAATATTATTAATATTGGGTAAGCTACATTATGGGAACTCAACATCTTCATGTTCTGTGACTTGTCCTTTAATTGCTTTTTTATATTTTTATGATTACTACAGGTGAACATATGGATAAATAAATGGAGCATGTTTCTGTTTTGAGTAGAACGTGTAAATTCGTTACAATTAGAAACAGTAGTTAAAAGGACATTTGTGAAAATGTTTCTCCAGGGATGACGCTGTGCCCCAGCATCAACAGAAAGTATATCAAGGCCATTAATGTGTGCAAATTTCTGACATATATTGTCTTTACAACTTAGAAAACTTAAGCACTAGAGCTAAAATTCTTATAAGACACATATGGGCATGTCAAATATAAACCAGATATTGTCCTTTTTTTTATCCTTCTAATCTTGAAATCATGATATCCTGCTATTTCAGCGCATCAGAATGCTGCTTCATGACAAGACTTTGTTCCTCCCTGGAGAGGCTGTGCAAAGGCAATTTCAATATGGAAAGTATACTGAGACCTAATTTCTAGAACTTCTGCACTAAACTTGTATGGATAGCAAATGCAGACTCAGATTTTTGTATTCTGGAAAAGAGGTGTATGAATTGTGGAATAATATCATAGAATAGAATAGTTGGAAGGTTGAAAGGGACCTTAGTTCCATCTGGTTCCAACCCCCCTGCCATGGACAAGGACACCTTCCACTAGGCCAGGGTGCTCAGAGCCCCACCCAGCCTGTCCTTGAACACTTCCAGGCATGGGATAGCCACAGATTCTCTGGGCAACCTGTTCCAGTGTCTCACCATCTTCAGAGTAAAGAATTCTTTTCTTGCATCTAATCTAAATCTCTCCTCTTTTAGTTTAAAATATTTAAGATAGTCCCATTGCTATCTGCCTGTGTAATAAGTCACTTTCCCTCTTTTTTATAACCTCCTTCAAATACTAGAAGGCTGCTGTAAGGTGTTTGTGGAGCCTTCTCTTTTCCTGGCCGAATAACCTGAACTTTCTCAGCTCGTCTTCATAGGAGAGGTGCTCTATCCCTCTCATGATCTTTGTGGCTCAACTCTGGACCTGCTCTAACAGGTTACATCTTTCTTATCAGAAGAGACTTTTGGAGGTCATCTGGTCCAATGCCCTACTCAAAGCAGAGTCAACTTACATTGCTTAGGATTGGGATTTCACAACCTCACCTGTCAGCCTGTTACAGTGTTTGGCAACCCCCATAATGAAGTTGTGTGGGGTGTTTTTCCTGTTGTCTAACCTATATATCTATCTTGGTGTGTCTTCTTGGTTCAGGTAATCTGAAAGCTTGGTATTTTTCATCTTCTTGTTCTATGACTCTCTTAAAAAATTTATTTTGTGCTTGTAGGTTGTATTTGTAAAGTCATCTCGAGTTACCAAACTGGCAACTTATTTGTGGTAATATAAACTTGGGATAATGCTGAGGACCTTGGGGTGTACATCTAGATTTATTCTGATGCAATGCTCATCAGAAATGTGATTGTCTGCCACATCTTTTAAGGAAGCCTTTTCTTTCTGCAAAGAGAGTGAGCCACATAATTCTGTGCATGTATATATACATAATTAATTAAAAAGTAGCTCTAGAAAGGTAGAAGAAAAAGAAGAAAAAAAAAGCTTTATCATTAAGCTCTGGAACAGAACAATTACTTGACTGTAATATGTACACTAGGTTAACACATTGCAATATTAATGGGCTATTTTATTATCTCTGTATTTCTGCTGAAGTTTAAAACTGTTTGCTCAGACAAGGAACTTCTGTATTCCTCAAAACTATAGACCTAGCATTGCTTACTTCTTTTGATGTTGGGCCTTATTACATTTGTATGGCTTTCCAGGCAGGCTACCTTGAAAAGGATACTCACACAAGATAACCGTGTTCTAAACTGAAAAAATAGAGCTTGCCTGTGGGGTAATGTGAAAAAATATATGCAGTTTACTAAAATTGTAGCACATAATGAATACTGCCTTTCTGTTTATGAGCCCTGCTACCTTATGCTGATCAAGGGTTCCCCAGATAGAGTTTGCTTGGGTACCACATTAAGCATGTACTGAAGCAGCATCCAGAACATTTCCAGGAGAAGGTGTATCTCCAACCATGCTGCTTTTCCCATATGGAGGCAAAAGTAGCAGCAGCATGTGCCATTTGGAAGTGGAATACACTTCTGAAGTAGGCACCATTATGCAGGAACTCTGAGGGTGGTTATTAAACTCTATTTAAAGAAACTTGTTTCTATCATGTCCCTATACTGTTACAATTGGACTTCTAAAATTGTTGGTTTGGGTTTATAAGATGAAAGGAAACCTTGTAGAAAACCAGATTGCTCTCTGAATTTTGTAGCTATAGCATGAGTTTTCACATGAGAATCTTCTGTCTCTGGGTTTATTTACTGAAGTACTGTTTTCACCACTCTTACAACCAACATACTGTGTCATTTGATCATGCTAATGATGATATGGCGCTTGTAGAAGCTACTGATAATTATACTGATCTATTTGTAAGACTTCAAATGACCAATAATTGAGGGGATTTGAAGAAGGAAGAAATAAGTTTTCCTTATGCTTTAACATAGTTCCTTCATATACTCACTGTTAGGAACACTTTCAGTTGCTTAAATATGTTTTCATTGTCATTCTCGAACCATTATAGAAAGGGGAGGCAAATATCTGAGTTTAAAAAAAAAATGAAGGAAGGTAATGGAACTGCTCAGATACGCAGAGTTAATAAATATGAATTCCACTGTTGCCATCTTTTAATATGTGTCAAGGAACAGAATGATGCTGTCAGTTCCAGATGAGCACTTACTATGTTAAATATTTCTGTGTCTCAAAACCACACGGCCACTGGGAAGAAATGCTTAGCAAGAAATTTTGTCACATCGACCTCTGTGGCTCCTCCCTTACCTGCTCATGACCACAGTCTTGAACTGCAGGTTAGCAATATGTGCCAGGAACTGTAGGTTTCTATCCCAACTTGTCTTTCTCATTCATGGTACATGTCCAGAACATATTGGTGGGACAGATGAGGCAGCTTCAGCCTGCATGATCTGCTATTGCCTAGTGTGAGTACAGAGAGGCTTTCTGGTCTGCACATTTTTTTTTACTTTTTCATATAACATGAAATTTTAAATTTCCTTTACTTTTTCTCCCCTTGCTACTATATTCTTTTTAAAAAATTCATTGCATCTGAATCTTATGTGACAAATCTGGGAAAATTAGTATCACTGAGACACAGTCAAGCCCAGTAAACTTCTGTTTGTATCTTAAGAGTGATTTTAAGCTCAAAAAACATAGTAATTGAGGAACATATTACTTTGGCTTTTTGTCCTGTGGGTCAACAAGAGGATTGCATGTAAAATCAGATGGGTGTATAGGCAAGAGAGTGTTGGACTCTTCAGACTTAGCTAGCTTTTTTAGTTTGTGCAAGTGGGAGATACCACCTCAGTGTCATTGCATTCTTGAAGAGTTTATTAAATATTTCCTCGGGCATAATATTACTATCTTGAAAGTCCACAAACTTCGAAGTAACTTTTAAAAAGAAACTTTTCCCATGTCATCATTAAATAGAAAATACTTTTAACTGCATACGAGAAGACCTTATCACTGAGCACCATTCACGAATAAATGTTTCAGAGGTAGAGTGAAAATGCTCTGCAAGTGCTATCGTTTGCTATTGTCATTAATAGATTATTCTACTCTTAACTTCAGACAAAAAGAATCTAGGAACTTTAGGAAAGCAGTCAGTAATGAACTTGGTGTTGAAATTGAGCCAAGTACTACTGATAATCAGAATAGTGATGAATCACTGGAGTGAATATCAGATGGTGAAGAAAGTAGCAATGAGAAAAATGAAAATGAAGAGGGAAAACTTGTGGCATCAATGGAATTGTTGAGAGAGGTAATTTTTCCTTTATTAAAATAACAAAAGCATGACTAAGAATTATGGATTCAGGCAAGGTGGGGCACTAGTTATGCCATGAATACTTCTTAATTCTTGTCAAGATTTGTCAGCAACAATAATTACCTGGTTCGACAGCCTTTCGTTCCCAGACCTAGATTTACATGTGATTTTGACTGATTATGCAAAATACTCATGCTACATTATTCCTATGATTTCACGGCAACTACTCCTGATATATAAACATATATATATATATTTTGCTATGTTTGCCAAGAGGCACAACTTCGGAAGCTTCAGACACGTGATTGTTTGGGTTACAATTGTTTCTTTCCTGTCTGATTGCTGTCAGTTAATTGAGTAATTGGCTTTAGTATTGTGTTCATTGATCTCTGTTGCTGATGTCTCCAAGTGACCTCAGCTGATATCTCCTGGCTCCCTGTTCATTAGCTGGTCACAAGCTCCTGCATGCACTGTTTTTTAGACTGGGGAAGGGAACCTTCATTTCAACTCATGCAATTGTTTTTTTTAGAAAATGCAGTAGAGAAGGAAGATGGATAAGGGAAGATAGGATGGCAAAACCCAAAATACTAGCACTTTGCTATAACAAAACCAGTGAATTTTTTACTATCTTGTGAAAAATTACAATTACACAGTTGCTGTCTAACATAATCTTGAGGTGTTTAATTAGGGCAGTTTTTACCTCAAAATTATTCTTCCGTATGAGATTTTTTAATTTGATTGGGTTTGCTCATTTTATGGTGCATGTGGTATGAGAGATAATATTAAAGGTTTTCTCTGTTTTACTATTTTTGGGGTTCTTTCAGTTTGGTGTCTGAATTTTCTGTGTCTGTTATTCTTAATTTATATGATAGTTGTATTGTAAATATGATCGTTATTTAAGATCTTTATGATCTTATTGCTCTTAAATGTAGTTTGTCTTTCCATTGATGTAACTACTTGAAAAATCTACCCAAGAGCATGAGTTGTACCAGTAAGCCTGATATTTTTGAGGCTATGAATACCCATTTCTGATCTATGTATATGTAAGGTTTTTCACTGATATGATTGTATTTTCATGAACATTAACAGGCAGACTTATCTCTGGGTGTTTTTTCCTGTTTATTTTGTCATCGTACATGCTTGTAATATATTATATTGGCAGCTTGCAGTTCTGATCTATGAACCAGAAAATACTGAGGCCAAGCAGTTTTTTTCACCTCTTGAAAAAAAGGTGTTGGTGAGCAAGTTTGAGAATCTCAGCTACGATATTTATTGTAGAGATGTTCTTGCCTTTTACATAGAAACATTGACAATTATTGTACCAACAAGAACCTGACTTTGTATTTTAAAAGCCAGTAATTTTGAACATACTTCTACTACCTCTGAGATTTCTATGTCTGAAGTAGCCTGCCTTGGTCTATAAAATGTCGAAGTAAATATTCTCTAGTTGTTAGTGTTCAGTTGCAAGTACTCATTTTACAGTTATATTAAAGATGGAAGAAAAGAGTTGGAAATCTTACAAGTGTAGAAACAGTCTTCTAAACTCAGAACAATGGACCATGTGAGGTCACATCAACTGTCTCAATATAATATTAGCTAGTGTAGCCCAAGGCATCAATAAAGATCTTAAAATAATCTGGCTCACCCTGCACTGAAGTGGATGAGAAATGCTCAAGAAAACTCTTTTAGTACTTGGACAGAAAAATTCCAGCAGAGAACATGTAAAAATTAGTAAAGGAAATCAGTTTTTAAACTGCTCCAGATATATTCACAAAATGACATCTGATGGTGCTCTGAGATATTACCTGAGATCATGGCAATTGAATTGTGCCAAAATGTAAGCCATGCTTGTTATGAAACGGCTATTAGTCTGAGGGATGTTAAGCTACAGAAGTCCCTTTGAATTCTGTAATATGAGAAGGAAGAAATTACAAATATCACCTTAATGCATCTTTGAATACTCCCAAACCTGGTTTACATGTACATTTTCTTCTCTCATAAATTAACTTAAGCTTACACCACGTATTTGTGATCAAGATGTCCTAGTCCTGTATCAGTTTAGGATATAAAGATACCTGGGGCAGGGGGTAGAGAGACAGGGAATCTTCCATTCTCTTGCCACTGTATAGCTATAGGAAACAGGAATAACAAAGAAGCCCCAGTGGCTTAATTCATCAGAGCATTCTCCCATAAACGAGTTATTTTCTGGTGACCAGCTGTGCTGATTTAAGAGCTGTGTTGAGCTATGTGTATTTTTATTACAGAAACAGCACAGAAACTCATTAGTGGGGAGAGTGAAGATGAGCAGCAGTAGTGACACAAAAAGTACTAGCTGATCAAACAGTAATAATGAAGAAAATTAAGAAAATTCTGAAGATTCTGAGGAAAATTAGTATGGAGCTAATACGGTGTTTCAGTTGATGATTTTGATTCTCGAACGATCTTCAACGTATACTGTTGAAGTATACTGTTTAATCATAATTTTTCTTATAAATTTCAGTAGTCTTTACTAACGTGAATATTAGGTCTTAGAATTTTTGTAGTCCTTGCAATATTTTCAAACTTATACCTGCAAAATTATGCCTTGTTTGGGACTTGATGACACATGCAAACTTAATGTATGCAGAAGTAATTGATGATGTATTTTCCTATTGGAAACTGTTACCTGGAAACTGTGATGCAGATCATCAGTCGAGCAAAACATAGTATTTTAGAAGTATTAGATCTGATATGTTCCTTTGCACCACTTGTACAGGAGAAAGCCATCATGATTATATGAAACTCCCTGATTCGCAAAACAATGATGTGGTTTTGAGTGTCAGAAATGCTGCCTTAAAATAAAAACACTTATTGCTAAAAATGATTGCGATTTTTATAGCCTCGACATGAATGAAATAGGTCTTAAGAATACTTCAGCTGAGCAGCCTTACCTCAGATCTTGGGAGAAATGTATAACTTTAGTGACAGTCTCTTGTCCAGATTTTGAGATAAACCATATAGCACTGTTGAATAAGTGCCAGTTGTAAAATTGATCAGAAAATCTACATAACTGATAAGATTGTGACTTGTACCAATTTAATATTAATTTATTGTTAACATTTATAAAAGTTATAGACTGAGATGGCATGAATAGTGATGGTAGCTGTCACTGTCATGTGAAATATTCATACCCATCTGGGGAGGTTTGAATTTGCACAGTTGATGAGTTTGGTCTGCATAAAGAGATTACAGGATTGAGACTCTTGAGTAAATTTACCACAGATATTCCACTGTTTCTCTGGACACAGCTAGGCTGTAGAAAGGACAAAAGTTTATTTTCTAGACATGAATAAAAGATAAGTAAGCCAGCTGCTTTCCAAAGAAAAGTGGAGCACCTCCCTTCTCACTTAAATTGAAAGGAGTGAAAATGATCAACTTCTTTGAAGTTTAATTCCTGAATTACTAATATTCATTTTAGTGTCCACATCACTCCCTTCCCATTGCTTGGTTTTGTATTTGAAAGTTTTTCTAAGAGAAAACAATTTGCTGAAGAACTAAGTGAATTCATATGCATGCTTTTAATAATGACAGGGAAAAATCGTAGGCTGGGAGTAAGTCTTCCTCCTTTATAAATATGCTGATTTTTCTGGACTGGCATTAAAACTTCAAACTGATTCAGATATGCTCTTGAGAGTCAAATTCTCACTTAGTATGAGTCTCTCAAGAATAGATCAGATATATAAACTCAAGATGGTTTACATTTTGTATTAATATCTTTGCCATTTTTAATGCAGACATCCATGTTGGATGTCTGCCATATGTATTACCTCAAATCAGTTGGTGTCCACATGGTGAGGACTAAGTGAACCATGTTATAATGCTGAAATGAAATAGATAATAAGTTAAAATACTTTTAGAAGTTTAAATATACAGTGGCTGGCATGCCAAAAGGTATGCATCTAACTTGACAGATAGTGCAACTCTCTTGTTTTAAGGTGATGAGAACATACTTTGATTAAGCCATGCTACTGCAGGTAAGGCATGTACCCAGCTCCTACTGTATTGACAGGTTTGGGGTTTTTTTAAATAATAAGAATTTTACTGTACAAAATCTGCAGTTATATGAGGATGGAGAATTGGACTAAGTGTAATCACATTCAGGAAAGTCAACTAATGAAACCCAAACATAGCTGACATGGTGTTCTGGGGTAGGCAGAAGAAAATATACAATAAACATATTTTATTAAACACATGAGTAGATTAAAGTTTAGTACTGCTTTTCACTACAGAAATTCTAAGGCCTGGTATTAAGAGTACGTAGTAACTATTTCATGCCATGATTTTAAGAGTATATCTTCCTTTTACCTTAGTGTAAGAAAAACCTCTCTTTACCAATTATGTGTCTAAATGTTATTTAATGAAGTTTATAAGTCTTGGAGAAATAATGGGTTAATATTCTCATGCTTAGATAGATGTGCCTATATAAAAGAACTTCCATGAGTTTCTTACTGCCTTTAGCTGCAGCGGTTCTCTGTGCTGTGTTATTTTCCTTTGAGTAATTCCTGATGCAGATCAGTGTGGATAAATATGACAGAGAAGATGCTTATCAAATACTTGTGACTCTTAATAGGTCTTAGCTTTGCAGCGTCTGTTTCTTTTTTTAACCCAAGCAGCATAAAGAACATGAAATCACAGGTTTTGAGATCAATTACTTTACCGGAAGAGACCTTCCTGAGTTGCAGTGATGCCTTTGCAGTTCTCCAGTTCTTCATCTTGGTACAAGGTACAATGTCTCTGTATCTCAGTGGCATCTCATGTCGTTCCTGGAGTCTCTGTCGTTACCAGCATATTCTTGTTCTTCCACAGAGAATTAATGCAAAGTGAAAGAGAAGGGTAATTTCTGGGTTTCAGATTGTTTCTTTTGTGGTTTAGTTTGGTTTTGGTTTTTAAATATGCATTTTAAACTGGCTGTTGTAAAAAAAAACCAAAAACATTTTGAAGTAGCAGATCAATCTGTAATGCCTCTACTTGAACAAGAATTTCTTAAAACTCTCAGGAGTTGTCCTTCACTCATCGAGATTCCATGCTGTATGTGTCTTGAGGAAGAGCCTATTCACTTACAAATCAATACAGTGATTTTTTAAGCATGTTGAAAGCCAATAACCTGAATGCAGTCATACCAGTCTTGCAGACTGCAGTCTGTTGCAGCATTTTATATAGCCTGCCTCTAGCAAACAATGGTTACGTAAATATCTGAAGACACTGTGTGCTAATTTACAGGAATGCACAAGTCAGGTCGAACATTTCAGATACTGGAGATGGAAATTCTGGACTCTTTAACATCCTAGAAAAGCTATGTGTTGTTTGTTTTAGCAGTCTTCAGATCCTTAAAACCCTTGAACAGAATTTTCTAAGAAGGAAGAGGCCAGTGGAATTACATCTCTAAGCTTTTCTGTATGGCATTAGTATTTTGAGTGTGGATGTCTGTCAAATCTTTCGGCATTTTTGCTAGCTCATGTTACTTTCAGCGGAGTTTAGATGTCTGTTTAAAGAGATTGTTAATCTCTGAAGAGAAAAGATGACTGGTAGAAGAATGCTGGCGAGTCAAGTCCCAAGTTGGTCTTCTCTTATTGTAGTTGGAGAGGAGTGCAAGAGCTCTGTCCTAGAGAGAACAGAGCTCTTGGAAACCAGAGCACTATCCTCTGTACTCTCTTGAATCTCCTCTCAGACAGTTCCTTTAAACTCTTGCAAACATTCAGTATCCCTTAAGATTATGAAAAGAGAGATTATGCTTGATTCACTGTTCAAAGCGGTTCTTTATCTTGTGTGTGCTAACTTTAAAAAACTTTGTTGTGGCTAAACTGTTACAGATAGCATGGCTAAGTTCTGTCTCTTTTTCTAGTGCTGAATTGCTAATGTTGCCCCAGATGACAGCAGCCCTGCTTTTTCCTGTGGTGGTCTTCTTCAGGTGGTAGCAAGATGAGTCAAGAGCATTAGGTAAATGTGTGCTTGCAGGGAAGTTTCGAAGAGCCAAAGTAGAGGACAGGAATTTATTACATAAATATATTGGAATATGTAACTTGACAACTCTAATCTCATTTTTCCTGCCTGGGACTTGTCTTCAATTTGAATCACCTATCTCTTGATGTGGACTTTTTTCCTTAAAAATGCCCCTCAATGCTCTCATAATCTTCCATACTCATACTGAAAAGGGAGACATGTAACAGCTGATGGCTTTGCTTAAAGCTCATACACTCTTCCATTACCTCAAAATAGGAATCTGTTTATTGTGAAAGTCCTGATGAAATCCACTCAGATTAGGGAATATGAACTACTCAGTTGAACAAAGAGAAGGAGTTTTTTTTTTACCTGCCCATCTGTTTTCTCTGGTGGACAAATTTGTATCTTAACTTTCCAGAGTACCACGGGACAATTGTCCAACTCTGTAGCTATTCATACCATCCTGTTCATGTTTCTGTGCCTTGCTTGCACCTTGTTAAAAAGTTTAGGTATTGTTTTTTTGCTTAAACCCCTTTTATTTCAATCAGGTGCACTTAAGCTTCCTTTTTGGAAAAGTTTTTTACTTCAATTTCTGTAATATTGTACCTAAAAAAGAAACAATAAGAGTGAAGGTTTTCAAGTATGGTGCTGCAGAAAGTCTTCTATTTCACAAGTACTGAAGACTATTTTCAGGATGAACTAACAAACTTATCGAGGCAAAACCTAACTTATCCACCACAGAAGAAAGAAGGGAAAAAACGAAACCAAACAAACCCACCACCACAAACAACAACCAAAATAAAAAAAAACACAAAACAAAAAACAAACAGACAAACAAAAAAGGAAAGAAATAAAGGAAACCTAGTTAAGCTTATAACTGTAGTGATCCCAAAAACTTTCAGACTTTGAAAGCCTGTATCTGAGTTTGAGTTTTGATTTGAGAAGTGTTTTTTAAAAATGGCAGAAAACCCCATGCTTCTTGTTTCCTGAGGATTATTTATGAAATATGCTTAATTTAAACAAATCATGTATTAAAAAATCCCAGAGTCCAGCTCTCCAATTTTGTTCTGAGATTGGAGAGCTAAGCTGCATGATCTCCTGCAGGAATGTTATTGAAACTGCTCAGTGGTCTTGTTGTAAAGTGATGCCCTCCTATGGGATAAAAAGATATAATTGAGACATGTAACAATATATAATAACATATCACAAGGGGAAATATATCCAGGCATAATGTGTCTTGGCTCTACAGGGTTACTGGGGGAGGCAGGAAATAAATTTTCTTTCAAACACAGGGTAGAAGTTGCAACGTCCTAAAACTGGTAGACTATAGACTTATTGGGTGTACTAACACTTTTGTTACTTTTTAATGCTACAGTCACAGTTCCCCAACTTAATTAATTTTGTTTTATCCAGCTAGATAAATAAGGTTTTATTTTGTTACAGTTTGGAAAAAAGGGGGTTCTTTGCTTCTTTCCATGTTTGCTTGGGGGTATTGAGAGTTGGGATTTGCTGCTGCTATTGTTTCAGGATGTGGGTTGTTCTTTGGGATGTTTTCCCGATGAAGCAGATCAAAATGGACAGCAAGGCATGCCAGCATGGATCAGGAAGGGGACATCCTGAAATGAGAAGCCCGCAAAGTATGTAAAAAAATGTGCTTCATATTAGACTTTTCTAAATGCCCTTCATCACAGCAGTGCTGAGTGTTCTGGCTGGCAGTTCGTCTTGAGCTGTCTTTGAAATTCGACTGATGTACATGATCCTTAAATATGGGACAGTTGGGTACATCAGTTACTGACTGATCACAAAACCCAAAGCAAACATATTGTTCATCTTCAATAAATTTTTGTCAAGTAACAGAAAACAGCAAAAGTTATCTGTAGAATAGGATTGTAAATCCGTAGTCTTCAACAAATTTCCATTAGTAGAATTTTCTGGGCAGGGGCAAATAATGAAAACACAAATGTGTTATTTTCTTGACATATTCATTTTTTTTCCCTTATAGATACACAATGATTTATACTGTATTTTTCAGCACTAAAGGTGATAGCCAAAAAAGTTCTGGAACAGTTAGTTTTTAAAAGTTTTCCAATTTTTCTTTGTCAAGAAAATATAACATTAAAATTATTCCATTCTATCAAAGACTCAGGTAAATGAGACATAGTTGCATACTGGAAATGGTAGGAAAGGAAACAGATACCTGATGCAATAAATATATTTTGTAATTCTGTACTGAGTTACAAATTATTATAACTGTGTTACTAAACAAAAAAAAAAATATCACAGGCTACAAAGACAAAAATATAAACCCACAAGTTCAGGAACATCGCAGATGTTTGGTGTACATACTATTGTATGCACTTTTAAAGAAAGAGCTTGCCTAATCCCAGCCTGCTAAAATATTCACAATCCATTTGTGTAAATGGCAAGTAAAAGGCAACAGAGAGAGAACACTCACGGAGGGAAACCCCACAATCATAATATTCACCAGAAGGCAAATTTACTGCCCTGTCTGCTGATAAATGAATTATTGACGTGACTGTAATTCAGAATACAAAGAAACAAGAAATATGGCACATTGCAGTTTTCTCTATTTGCTTTTGCATTGGCATGTAGTTACATTGTGAACTCCTTACAGTGTAGGCAGTAGGAGCTCATGCCTCTTAAAATACTGTTAGCAGCTCTGAACATGATGACTTTTCAAAGTCATTTGAAAATGACAAGCTGCAATACAAATAATAAATAATTTTCTTCTGCTTTACAGTCATTGTTTATACATCTACAGTTATAAACACTGTACAATCATTGACTGGTCTTTGTTGCTAAAGATATTTATTGTATCACTTTCATTCTTGCGCCCACCTAGGATACTCAAGATTCATATTTTAGCATGTCCAGTTTGTAGTTGGAGGTGAAGTTAAGAGATACCTCATGGTCTGGCTTTTTAAGTGAGTTCTAACTGATGTGCTGCTTATAGGCTTCAGCTAAGGGAATACAGATCTGCATGCCACTGCCTTGCTGATACTGTGCGTCGGTGGTTTTCTCTGTGTGTTTCACATCTGCTGTAAACATCTGGGCTCCAAGCAAAAGCCAAGTCTTCTGGGGTCTCCAACCTGAGAAGAGATTCTCTGTAACCTGTGCCTAGAGTGCACTCGAGCCTCAGGGAAGGGACTGTCACAGGGAAAGAGAAAATAGAGAGTGCTTGAGCAGAAAGCTCAGGTAGCACAGCTGGAGGGGACGGCTTTCAGTTCTCTCATTGAAACCGGTACCTCTCTGATTGTCCTCGTCTGGGCATGTGCATCTGGCAAGGGCATTTCAAAGATTTCAGTTGGTGTGGCGAGTTCTGAATGAAGCCTCCGGAGCTGGAGTGGTTCGGGTTTAGCTCGGATTTTCAAAGAGGTCCGTTGTAAACGAAAGTTACAAGCGTTTCCATGCGTCCTGTACGGTCACACTGTACAGACAGGGGAGAGAGGGACCCGCGGAGCCCCCAGGGTTGGCGCGGCCGGGACGAAGAGAGGGCAGCCAGCGCAGGCTCGGAGCAGCCGCAGCGGCGGGCGGGCTCGGCGCAGGGCTCGCTGCGGCGTCTGGCCTTGAGACACAGCGCCACCCAGGGGGGCCGGGGGACGGGAGCGGGGCCGGGCTGGGGGCTTCGCTCTCGGCACGTTCCTGCCCGGCCGGGAGGGAGCGAGGGGCCTGCGCCCCCTCCCGGGGCCGTGCGGGGCTGTTCCCCGCGCCCCGGCCGTGCCGCCCCGCCCCGGGCCCGGCGCTGTCCGCGGTGCTGAGCGGGGCGCGCAGGGGCGGGAGGCGCCGCCGGGCAGCTCCGGGGGCCGGAACGAGTCGTATTTCCAGCCTGTCGCGGAAAGCTCTCTGGCCTTCACTGTCTGACTCCTTCTCTTGGCGGGCCTCAGATTCTACGAGGATGTAAATATTTACTGTAAACCATGTCTGTTTGCTCCAGAGACACGCGCTTCTGGAAAGCCAGAAGGGAAGGAATATGAGCACACGCTGTCTGCCTGCCGGGCGAAGACCCGGCCGGGTCGCGCCTCGCAGTGACTGACTGCTTAGGAGTTCTTTGTGTGATCTTTCATTGCCTTTTTACACTGCAATCCTGCCACGATTTCCTGTGACTGTTTGTTTACGTTTATAAAGAGTGTTGGCTAGAGTTGTGTTATTATTTCTCACGTTCGGCACTGAGCAAATGTTTTGCCCGATTGGTTGAAACCACCTTTAAAATGATAGCCTGAACAGATGGAAAAAGGTCATGTTAGCTAGGGCCACTAGTACCTGTAAAGCTGTGTTTAAAAGTTAGTCTTTGTGCCCTCCGTGTTTATGTTACACGTCCGGTTCCCAGACAGTAAGTGTGTTCGACAAAGCAATCGTCTTGACTACTTAATCCTGTCAGTTGGCTGATTTCCTTCCAAAAACGGGCTTGTAAGTTTTTGCTCTTCCCTTCAGTCCTTCAGGAAGGACACGTCGCTGCTGCTCGTTGCGCTGCCCAGCACCCCTCTCACGGGATGGAATTCTATGGTTCCATCGGTCTGTTTCCCCTCCTCCCACCTCGTTGCGGATTCCTCCCAGCCCCTGACGTGCCATCTTTTTGAGAAGGGTTTGGTTTAGACATCTGCGTAGCTAGCTCGGCATGCTCAAATATAGCCCCGCGGTCACCACCGCAAAATGTTGGCAAAGCATGTTTGGGGTGTGGGATGGAGTGACACAAATCTGAGGTTGTCGGGGGTACAGAAAACTTGTTGTCTTAATGTTTCTCGTTTTAGTAAAGGGATGTCTGTTATAAAATCGTAATTTAGTGGCAACACTCAGGACAAGTCATAGGAATCCAGGTGTTCCCCTGCGGCGGTGCCCGTGCCTCTGCCACCCTCTGGCGGGGAGCGGGGCGAGCCGGCCTCGGGAACCGCGGGGTGAGCCAGCGGGACACAGCAGACCCTCGGCACGGCGGAGGGGAGGCGGGAGGTGTTGCTAAGCTACAGTTCACACGGACCCCGCCTGGCTCGTTTGTGGTCCGCACCGTGCGTGGGGGAGTGCCGGGGCCGCGGGTACTGTCGGGGCGGGAGTTCGGCCCCGTCACCTCAGCGGTGCGCCGGTGTGTGCGGTGCTCCGCCGCCTGTTAGCACCGCCGGCGACCTCGGGGCAAGCCAGTGCTGTCTAGAAAAAGCCTCTGGCTGCGTCCGCACGGAGGGCTCAGAGAGGGACTCGCACGGCGGAACCCCCTGCCCGGGGTGCCACCCCACCGCGGCTGGGCAGCCCCACCCGCCGCGGGAGTCAGCGCCGCCGCCCCGGGGTGAAGCGGACCAGCGGCGGCCGCCGGGGCCGGGGGGCTGCCCGTCCCCGCCCCAGCGGTCCCCAGCCCCCGTGCGGAGCGGCGCGGAGGGGGTGGCGGCAGCCCTGTGACTCATGCCTGCGTCGAAGCAGATCAACCGGCGATTCACGCTTTTAAAAAAGCGAATCCGAGCACTTCTGGAAAAAAAAAGGTCATCTCGTATTAAATTCCGCGGCACGATTGGTATTCCGACGTCGTTTCTGGCAGAGTTTATAAGCGGCGGGGCGCTCCCAGGCTAGACTCGCCCTGCCTGTCTCGACTACGGCAGCAAGAGTGTCCGCTCGCCCCCTCGGTAAGTGTCCTCTAAACAGCATCCTATTTTTTCAAGCCTTTGGGAACCTCTTTCAGGATCTGGAGCATTTTTTTCCTCTCTAAAGTCGATTTGGGTCGTTGTCGTACCTATAGAGGAACAACGGGTATTTTGATACAGCTAGCCCCTTAGACAACGTGTTAACCTGTTACTTCACTTCCAGGCATTGTGTAGAAATACCGCTTTATGGCTTTTTTCTTTTTCGTCTTAAAGAAATTAGATACCTATTTTCCATTGAAATCATTGATCTGCTGCGTTTACTCGCGGGTGTAAATGAATCGGTAGCTACTGATTTGAAAAAAGCCGCTAACAAAGAAAGCGTTCGTTCGTTACCGCGACCTTCATTTTCTGTACAAGGGAAGAAAATAAATCGCAGGTAGCCGTGGGGACAAAGAGACGAGCTGGGCACTGACCCGGCAATTTTCGATCAGCGACCCTATATTGGTTATCGGAGCGCCGTGTCCGCCAGGAAAGAGCTGAACATCTGGCGAGGAGCGAGGGCTGGTCCAGCACCTTCCTTTCCTCAGACAGACATGCCTCTCCTGCCATTTGCACCGCTAAAGCGAGCGTGGGCATGGGAGAGCGCTGGTTAGTGCTGGAGCATGTACTGGCCCCGATTTGCTGAAACATGTGTGTGCAAACACACGTGTGTGGCGCCTGTCACTGGACCTGGGCAAAACGCACCTTTGCGGTGGCAGGGGTTTATCTGTCAGTCTTTCCTGAGTGCTTAGCCCGGGGTGTGTTTAGTAACGCAGAGAAGCGGGCTCCGTTGGGATTGTAGGTCATTTGGGCTGGCGCTTTCGAAGCCCGCTGTGCACGTTTGTCTCCACTTGACGCGAGCCATATAATTGCCCAGCTCAGTGGCCACCGATATAATTGCGATAGACTTCATGCTCTGCTACATCCGTCATTCAGGCGCGGGGAGTAGCGCCCTGGCATCCAGCGAAGGGACGATTTTGCTCTTCAGCCTGTCGAGGCGTTTGCCCGGTGCGCCCGGCCCCGGCCCGTCCTGCCGCCGCCCCGGGACCTGCGCGGCTGCCGCCCGCCGGCGTCTGGACGGGACTCCGGTGTTGTGATCCAGGAGACCAGACTGCTAAACCCGCCTTTTCTTCCTTCCAGCAAATTCCTTGCTGCCCACCTCTCAGAGGAATATCGAGGAAACCCGGGCTCCGGGGACTGGGGCTTTTCTGAAGGGATGGCTTCCTCCGCTCCCTCGTCCTCCAACGATGCTCCGGATCCCACCCCACCTAATTTACGACCTACAAGTAGGTTTTAATATTTTCCTCGTTTAGAGTGTTTCACAGGCTTTCTCCACTTAGTCTCAGAAAGACCAGTTTCGAAACGAAATGTTATATCTGCGAAGCCCTGTTCCGCGCCATTAAGCAAGGTGCGGAAAGTGCTCTACACAAAGAAACCATCTTCCTAGTGGGAATGAGAGAGGTTGTTCCGTGGCGAAAAAAACGCTGTGAGAAAAAGCCCACCTTAGCGGCCAGCGCTGTCTTTATCTTGCAGCCACAGCCGCATTTGAGAGATTTAGACAATGAACTGACCATCCAGATGGCCAAAAAATCGGGATGTTGTAAGAGGTGTGGAGCGAATCAATCCGTTAAAGGGCGACGTTACACCAGTGCCTTAAAGCGCGTGTCTCCCCCCTACATTTTATAAATGCTAATGCTGCAGCTTCCTTTCAGCCTACGCTGAAGCCTGTAATCAAGCGAAATTTGGATGCTAATTGCAGCTTTTCAAAGCGTTGTATTCCTAATTGCTCTGAATTCGCCTAGAGTTTTTGAGGTGTAAGTGGGAAGTAAAGGCTGCTGCAGGTGGATAGAGAATCAGTTTATAGCCCTGCCAGGCAATTCAGACCGTCGCCTACCGGGAAAAA
>VZRE01005141.1:1171580-1214422 GCA_013396775.1 Cephalopterus ornatus | reverse complement strand
AAAAAAAAAACACCAAAAACGAAAAACGAAAACCACAACCCAAAAAAACCCCCCACAAACCAGAAGTTATTTTAAAGCGGTTTAATGAACTGTCACGGCGGGCAAAGTATGGGCAGATTTCCCCCCGTGTCTGGCTCACTCCCACCTCGGCAATTGTTATTGCTAGGACCGATCCTGCTAACATTTGCTTGGCATCAGTGGAAATACTGACGTAGTAAAACTTCTCAGGTGCGTCTTCAGCTGTTTGGCCGCGGCCAGCTGATGATTCCAAGACCAGCGAGCAACGCGGCAGAGTGGGCTTTCGAAAGCAGCCATGTATGTTATAAACTCGGCTCGTCTCCGGCATCTGTGGGATTTATGCCGCTAAGTCAGGAAGGTGGTGCTGAACACCCCGGCCGTGACGGGCGACCAGGACCTCTTGCAGCCGCCAAGGACGTGAATCCCTCGTCGGCTGCGGTGTGCGCCGGGACCCGGCAGGTTTGTCCCCGCCTCGGAAGCTGAGGGTCTCAGTAGAGCTGCGAGGCCGAGAGGGGTTCACACGCCTGCCTTGTACGAGGCCTAATGTGAAATCACGCCGGATTTGTGGTCACGTTGCACATCGAGGGACTCCCTCGCCAATCTGGTCTCATTCGGCTTTTGAAAACTCGGTCTCTTGAAGGGTATCGATGAAAATGCACCTGCGGGATAGACCCACTGCTGGGAAAGGCTGCAGTCTCCACTGCTGCAGGAGAAGCTGGAACTTACTGGAACTCTCCTACACTGGCCTCACTTTTCACGCAGGATACAGATGGAAGGTTGGCTACAGTCATACGCTGCTCCCCAGGTGCGGAAGGAGCCCACCAGGGCCGGCCGCCGCTCTTCTCTGCAACCCGGGATGCGGGTCGGTGCTGCGGAATGTTCCCCACCCTCCCAGGAAGGAGTTCGGTAAACGAGAGGCTCCGACGGCCCCAAAGCGGGGGCTGCCGCTGCCCCGCGGGCTCCCCGTTGTACTGACTCTCCACCCCGTGTGATACTGCCGTGGCCGAGAGACCTGGGCGAGCGGCACGTTACTTACAGCCGAACGGGTTGTTCCTCCTTTCAGGCTTAATTTTCCTTCCAGCCGCCGCCCTCGAGCCGCCTCAGCGCAGCCCCGCGGGGCCCACGCGGCGCACACTGACGGGCCCCGTGCGCTTCGAGCCCCAGCTGGTCCCCGCCGCCGGCTCCGGGACACGGCAGCGGGGCCGAGGAGCTCCGCGGGGAAGAACAGCGCGGAGTCCTTGGGGCAAGGTCTGAGCTCCGTGCCCCGGCGCCTAGTTAGGTCAGACCCTTCAGTGAAGCCACTGCCTCGCTGGGCCCAATGCGAGCCGAGCTGGAGGCAACTGCAGCCTTTCTCGGTTATTGAAGGGTTGCCTCCTCCTTTCCCAGCGGAGCCTCCGAGGCAAGCTCTCCTCTGCAGGCCGAGAAGAGCGCCAGTCGTGCGGCAGGGAGCACAGCCCTCGAAGGGAGCGGAGCGCCGCTGCTCCTGCAGACGTCTCTTCGCACGGAACTCTTTCCCATTGAACCACCTCGCGCCTGGAAAAAAGACGGGTGGAAAATAAAAGCAAAATGAAGCAAAAGGGCGAAAGAGGATCGCTCCTTAATTCAGTCTAGACTGCACCTGTTTCGATATCAGCAGCTCCTCCTAACGAGTAGGCAAACAGCACTAGCTGTTGCAGGAGCTGGTGATTGCTGCAAGGACTGTTAAGAGCAGTAACAACAAAATTAAATATATACATACATACGTATATATGTGTGTGTCATCGATTCTGGACGGCTACTCTCAACTTATGCACCAAGAGAGTCTCCCTTCAATAGTCTTTTTCGCATTCATAGAAGTATAACGGAAATAAACTAATTAGTAGAAGATCAGTATTAAACGGCAAAAAGTGAGGTGTTCACTGAAAGTATGACCCTGACAAACTTGCCTGCAAGCGACCTTAGTGAAGACTCGTTTAGGTGCCCGGCTGATGCAGGAGGGGCTGCCAGCCGGCTGCTCCATTTTCGGTGCCCCTTAGGGATTGTCCGGCAGTAGGGTCCGAGGTACAGGTACCGTCGCCGGGAGCCATTGGCCCAGCGACTCGCTGTCCCTCCTTTTTCTCTCACGAGGGTGCAGTCCCTGTGCCTGTCCAAGCTGCAGGGAACTCGGGTGGGCCGGCTGTGGGCGCTCGAGGGGAGGTGCCCACAGTCCCGGTCCGCCGTCGGGGCTCCGGAGAGCAGGGATACCTGGCCGGAAAGTGGAGGGCGCTGGCGAGAAGCGGCGTCGGGGAACGTGGGTGAGCGAAGTCACGACATTGGTTTTCTTCCCTACTAAGCTCTCCTCTCTGGCGCATATCCCCAGCCGCGACGAGCTTCGGTTTCGACTGTTACTTGTTTTGAAAGAAAATAAAGAATGAAGGAGACCGGCGCCACAGTACTCCAATCATACAGACGCGCTTACTGCAACCTGGGAGGTCAAAATTCTATGCCTTCTTTAATGACGAAAAGCCCGACGCTATGCGTGTTTTAGCGGACATCAGTGATTTAATGGATCAAATCCAGAAAATTAATTGCTCCCCCTGCCTTGTCAAAGTAGACAGGTCTCGTTACTTGCCACAGACCCTGCGTGGCGCTCACACCCATAATTCTTGGGGTGAGTGGGTTTATTATTGCTGTCACACATAACAACGGCAGTTAAGTTCGGTCCTGGGCGCCAGAGTTGCGTCTCCAGTGAGAGCGGAGCTCCTAAAACCTCCAGGGATGATTAGTGCTAGTGTCAAAGCATCTTTTCAGGTGAAAAATCCACAGCAGCACGTACTGATAATAGGAAGGTGGGTACTACCGGTGTCCTTAGAGCTCTGGCACCCTCAGGATGGCTGCTCCAGAATGGCTGCTTGTTCTCGTGCCTTTTGTGCGTGAGAGCACCACGAGGAGAACTGAAAATGGCCCTGATTTTAATCATACATCATTGCCCCTGTCTGCTAGGTCCATAAACTTCGCCTGCAGGCTGAAATAGCATTGACTCATCCTGAACTCTCTTCCAGTGGCTGATTACTGAAGTGGAATCTGTCTGATCGACTTAATAAGAATTTACCACTGCACTAAATGATGAAATTTTGTTTTTTGCATGGCTGCGTTTTTGCAGTTGATGGCATTTTGAACTCTCCCTCCTGGAGGCAAATAATCCCCATAAATACTCTTATTCCTGACCTCATTAGTCAGATCTAGAACTAACACCGCTTTTAACTGTTGTCTAGAGAGCTGCTTTAGATATTTCTAAACATGTTGGGAAGTGAGAAAACTCTGACATGTGCACCTTGCAATAATAATGTAGGGTTCCTGCAAAGGACCAACAGCCTAGAAGACAAGAGCAGGATTGTCAGCTCCCTGAAAGAAAGACATCAGTCCTCCAAGAGCATGCTGGCGTGTGAGAACAGCGAGAAGGAATCCAGGTTCCGGCGCACCGAGACGGACTTCTCCAATTTATATGCCAGAGGTAAACACTTTATAGCTTCTCCTTGCTCCAGCTCAGGCTCGTCCCTTAATAGTCTTGCCCTCGACTCCCTTAGTAGTGCAGCCACGTTCAGACCGTACTTTTGCTTGGTTGTTTTTGAAGGAAGCTCTGTGTCTGTGTTTGTTGGGGCCGTACTGACGATGTGTAAAAGTTTCCTGAAGTGCAGTTTTACTTACTTTGGGCTGATCCTCTGCAGCTCAGCTGCAGCAGTTCCTCCGGGCTTACTCCAGATCCAGCATCCAAGGGGAGAGTAATTTTATGTTTTATGTCCTCCTTAATAAAATAGCAAGGAAATGGTCTGTGACTGCTGGTACGGGGCCATTGAGAAGAAGAGTGGGAAAGGGGAAATCAATCCTTTTGTGGGGCAGAGGTGGGGACATTGCAGGGGAAGGGCAGGTATGCATTTGGGATGCTTTCGGACCAAGGAAGGTGAATGACTTGCACCACATAGCATTAGCGTTGCAGGGTGAACTTTTTGACCGGAGCACCTTGGAGGTGCCTCTGCTGTTACCGTGGGTGACTTTGCATCACCCTTCCCCACCGGGCCAGAGGGACTGGGAGCTTGCCAGGCTGTGCTGGGGCCACAGCTTCCAGGTCTTCGAAGTGTTTCAGGCGGCCGAGGCTGGTTCATTTCCGCTTCTCTTTCCCAAAGCAAGTGCTGACAGCTGGTTTACCCCACAGATCTGTTGCCCTCCAAGAATGGCGAGGAGCAGACCATGCAATTCCTTCTGGAGGTTGTGGACATCCTCCTCAACTACGTGAGAAAGACGTTTGACAGATCCACCAAAGTGCTGGACTTCCACCACCCGCACCAGCTCCTGGAGGGCATGGAGGGCTTCAACCTGGAGCTTTCGGACAACCCCGAGTCCCTGGAGCAGATTCTGGTGGACTGCCGGGATACACTGAAATATGGAGTGAGGACAGGTAGGTTTTTGCACACCACTCTGTAGAGAGTCTCTCCTGGGACTTTTCTCAGGCTTGCAGTGAAGTGAGAGGGATTGAGCTCATGGAGGTAAGCCCACACTGTCTCCACGCCCGGTACTGTACTTGCCTGGAGGCTCAGCTCAAGGGCTGTCTATGGGCGCTGGAAACGTCTCTGCTCAGAAACTTTAGTTATTGATGCTCCATCTGGAGCAACGAGTAGAGCTCCGTGCTGTTTGCAGAGCACAGAAACAAGTTTTTAAGACGTAATCTCTTTCACTTGACGAAATGTGAGTTGTCTGTATCTCCAGGGAGCAATATCATTAGGTAAATGAGAGTGTAAATGGCACTGAATTTGCAGTTTTTCTTCTTTATGTTCATCAGACGTTTAATGAAAAAGAGACTGAAATCCTAGGAATCATCAATAAAGGAACCCTGTGGATTTCAGCCCATTACCCAGGAGCCCTGCCTGTCCAGGTCTTTCTGAAACAGACAGAAATGTCTGTTTATAATCACTTCTTTTACTGGATGAGCTGTAGCCGGACTCCAGAGCAACGTTAATGCTCTTTCAGGCTATCTGGCCTGAAATGTTTTACATCTGTATCCACGGAAATCTCGGCTGGCAACAAGCCCTGACTGCTGTACATACTCAAGCAGGTCAGGAACAGGAGCGATAACGGAGCGGGTGCTGTGTTTCCCCTCCCCAGTCTTGCTTCAGCGTTTTGGGCCAGCACAGCTCCGTTCAGCGCCCGGAGCGGGCAACAGTTTCCCCCCGGAGCTGGAGTGGTGGGCGGTGGGGGCTCGTACAGGGAGGCTGTTGCCTGGCGGTCTCTGGCTGGCTCCTGAAGGGCAATGCACTGCTTTCTGCGGGGGTTAGTTATACTGCTGTGAAAACCCAACGCAGTGCATTCAAGGAACAAATCTTGAAACAGATGTGGCGTTAGCGTCTTGTCTTTTTTTTCCTATTTACATGGTGCTTTGATTTACTCAGGGGAGTCAGGAGCATACTTTGAGTTTGTATCCTTAAGCAGAGGGGAGCGCGTTTCGCTTTCGTGGGTTGTTGAACAGGTGACCAGCAGCTAAGCCAGACTGGCTGCACCCTATGTGCTTGCACCTTTACCCCGCTGTCGATCGCCCTGGCATATCGAGGTGCCTCCTCCCCTCACCCCGACCTCCCATGGAACTCTTGTGGGACCGGCAGGACCTGTGCCCGGGAGCTGAGAGGCGGGTATTCGACCAGACACGAGTTCTGTTCAAAAGAGTACCTGATGCAGCTTAAAAGAAATGCTGTTCGGACCGCCTGAAGCCCAGAACACACGCCCTGGCTTCCCAGGCTCCTGGGGCTCACATTCTCTCTCCAGGCGAAGCTCCCTTTAAAGCCACCGGGGCTGAATTTGCAGCCCAGCCTTAGGAGACCGTGGGCTCGCTAACGGCTTTGGGAGGTCAGCGAAATGTCGCTTAAGATAATTTCTCAGTCCGTGTGTCATGGCAAGGGAGAGAAGGGCTGGTTTGTAAAGCAAACAGCTTAGCCGTGGTGGTATTTCTGGGCTCTAGCCCTGAGCCGCTGGGCTTCCCAGTGCGGGAGCAGCCCGTGCGCGGCTCACTCTCTTCGGGAAGTGTCTCGATGTGGCAGCGCCGGCAGGCTCACGCCTCCGAAAGGTTCCTGCTGACATCCCTCGGAGCACAATCGCGTTTACTTCTTCATGTCAAAAGATGCTGATTTTCCTAGTGTTGAACTGAATGCGACGTGACAGGTCCCTCCAGGCGTCGAGCGCTCACCCCTCCTCTCGGGGGCTGTCCCTCGTGTGCTATCTGCGTGTCCTTTCCCAGACAACAGAGAAGGTTTGAATCTTGACATCTCCCACCTCCCCTCAAAAGCCCGTTATCACTTGTTAGGAATTTCTTCTTTTCATTCTAGAAAGGTAGGCACTTAACATTACTGCTTATAAAAGTTGTTAAAACAACTCCGGCTGAAATACGGGAATATTACTTACTTCGGCTCTTTAGCAAATCCTTTGTTTAAGGAAGTGAATCCTAGCTTTTAAACCAAGTGGGGAAGGTTCCGAGCTGAGGAGCTCTTGGAGGACCCTCTCACACCGTTGCAGCGGGTCGTTCCCGCCGAGACCCCGCGAAACGCCGCTCCCCTGGCCCCGTCGCTCAGGAAGAGACTGGCTCCTCCACATCCCTCCCTCACTCCTACAGTCCCCGCTCAAGCGGCTGAGCCTTTCTCTCTTTCTCCATTCGAATGCAAATGAACCCAGCACCTGCAGACTGTTACTGCCAAGGGTCCCCCCACCGCGTAAGCTCGCCCGAGTTTACAGCACGACCAAGGCGGGGAGGGGGTTCTGGAGGTGGACTAACCTGGTGCAGGTCCTGGCAGTGTTTTACAGGCTCAGTCTGCTCCGAGGTTTTATCTTAAATTTAAACACTAATTATTTCATCCAGGAGCTCCCTCTAAAGCGGTTTTTCAAGTTTGTAACAAGACATCCGTGAATGTCGGCTAAGGGTCTCCCCATAAGCAGGACTTGCTTTGAAAACTTTGCTGCAAGCGTTATGACTGCAAAACCCGTCGTTTCTGTCAGAATAGTTGGATGGTTTAAAACTGAAACCTGAGAAACACCAGTGGAGTCTATTCTAAATTGCTCTCGATTCTCTTTCCAGGTCATCCTCGCTTTTTCAATCAGTTGTCCACAGGACTGGACATCATTGGCTTGGCTGGGGAGTGGCTGACATCAACTGCTAATACAAACATGTAAGCAGTGCCTTGTCGACAGCGTCTATGACTGGTGCTTACAAGGGCTGCCATGTATCATGGTAGACATGTCACAGACATGAATAATTTTCATATTTAAATGTTGTTGCATCTTCAATAAAACTGTCTCATATTTTTCTTTATGTGGCAGTAATACACTGAAAATAGTTATACAAAGCTGAACAGTTTTACATTTCTGATAAATAGAAATGCAAATATCCCAGAGTACATGGTAAGTAAAACATGATTATTCTAATATAATAACATGAAATTATTTTTCTTCTTTTGGACCAATCTTCTTTATCTTTTTTCTGTGGTTTTTTTCTTAAAGCTTTGTCTCTAGACTGAGTAATTCTACAACCATCTAACACTAGAATACAAAATATGTAAAGGTTTATTGATTTTTCTCCTGTTGACTTCAGAGATAGCAGGCTTGAGGCAACACCTTCTCCTGTTTATGTGCTGGTAAAGAAGTGGCTTCTGGGTGGCTTCAAAATGATTAAAAGTGTAACATTAAAAAATAACTTGATGATAATGAAGGAATTAGTCTGAGAATAATAAAGTTGTGTATAAATGACTAAATGGAAGTATAAAAAGGAAAAAATTAACATTTGAATGTGATAAATAATAAACTTTTCCTAATTTTTCTTGACCTCAGAATTAATGAAAACTGAAGGTCAATGTAAGGTATATTTTTGCAACAAAGAGTGCAATTAATGGAAAAAACCCAAACCACTAAACAAAAAAGCCTTCTAGTCAGTTTTTGTTTAAATTTTGATTTCTATATGCTCAGAAATGTGATGAGTCCAAAGGCAGGTAACAGACTGCTCTGTTTTAGTCCTGCATGGCATGTGTTTTAACTCTAAAGCTACCTCTGTTTTGGGTAGTTTGTTGCTAATTGTCAGAACACAGGAAATGTATCTGCAGATTGGAAAGTGAACAGTGTTTTCACTGGACTATCCATGAGTACGTGGTTCCTTAAATATAGCTGATTACTAGCAGTTCTGTGTAGATTATGAGCTGTGCCTGTTTTGTGACATCAGCAATAAAGAAGATCATGTGATTTAGTTCTCTATTTGGTAATAATTAGTGTGAGACATTCAGACTTAAAAGCTGATTGGAAAGAAAACCCAGCAACATATATTTTGATTGTAAACAAGTACTGTGAAATGCTTTACAGTGCTTTTAAATGCCTTTTTTAACAGCACAATTAAAAGTGAAAACAGTTCTGATCACATTTCTAAAAGAAAACTTTGCTTAATGGTTGTTTGTGACAAAAACAGACTTTTGACTGTCACTTTCTGCAAGCCCCTTTCCCTTTGCCTTAGTTATTCCAGTTTATTTAGCATTTTGTAATCAGTAAAATTACACAAATCTGTTAGGACACAACAGAATTGAGCTCTGTGGCAGGCTGTGACAGGTTTAGGAAATATTGCCATTGGTATTAAGAACATTGCATTCATTCAGTTCTTAAAGAGTAACTCTTCTTTTAATTGAGGTTTCATTTTCCTTTGTTTGTTTTAAAAGTAAATTTAGTTTTAAATTTACCTAGTTTTGTAAAGCTGGTTTCTGACTCATTTATACTTTAACCAAGAACATATCTTGAAAATACTTCTCTGTGAGCATGACAATTTACTATTTATTTGCTTGTATAAGGTCTAGTAAATGCAAAATAATACAATGCTCTCTTTAGGTCAACATGCTGTGCTTTCAAATAACAGTAATTGCAAGTAAGGCTAAAGCAAGATGCTTGTAAAATATGATTCAAAGGACTGACAGAGAAGGTTATTAAAAATAGTTAAAATCATCTCAGTGAGCTCTGGGAAATATAGTATTTGTTTTGAACAGTGTTCCAGCACACAAGAGCAGGTTTTGACCTTTACCTAGAAACTGTTCTAAGCTATTACAGCTACAAAAACACATAACACACAAGTGACAGTAGCACTGAATTATGGCAGGGAATGTTTTCCATTTGCTATTTTTTCTTTTCTACAGATAAACAATACTCAAAATGTTTAAGAACATTTAAAAATATGTTTTCTTTTGCAGATGAGTTTTGAGTAATCGACACATCTGTACTCACTTAAAAATTTAAATTGTCATTAGAAAATGTTACTTAAATGTCACTGTGAAGATAATATACAAAATTAAACATAACAAGCTTCCCACATTGACTTGGACATAATGTGTCAATGTGCTATTCATAGCTCAATCAGTAATCATGAGACCTTCAGGGTGGAAATTTCAGAAGCTGCCATTATTCATCCACTTCTAGGGATCTGTACTAAAGGGCATTCTCTCACCATGCAGCAGCCAACTGGGTTAGAATGCAATAATATTATCTGGAAGTTCTCTTTGTGCCCACTGTTAGCTGAAACATGAGAATTATATTGGTGTTTTCAGTATTATGCATATATGCTTATGGAAATGTAACACAGAAAATCGATGTACAATGCTCTATGCTTATTCTCAGAATGCTTTTTACATACTGGCAAACAGGAGAACGAGTAGCTAGAGTGATTTGGTCTGATAAAGTGATTTGCTCATTAGGTGAAAGCAGGATTAAGCCAGCACTGGCTTCTACCAAAAGAAGTCATTCATTTGTTATGTCAGTAA
The DNA here is from genome assembly GCA_013396775.1 of Cephalopterus ornatus. Taxonomy (NCBI): domain Eukaryota; kingdom Metazoa; phylum Chordata; class Aves; order Passeriformes; family Cotingidae; genus Cephalopterus; species Cephalopterus ornatus. The sequence continues at coordinate 1,204,625 of VZRE01005141.1, read as the reverse complement.
AGATATGAGACTCGTGACTGTTCTAGTTAATTCATAGAAATGCCTGTAAAGGTTGTAAATGTATGAAACATCTAAGAAGTCTTTTTTGTCAAGAGATTGATTCTAAAGTTGGATCGTCCCTTCTAAGCCAAACACAGTTTTTGGGTTTAACCGAATTTTTCAAAATCATTTAAGATTAAAACAAGTAAGTTTGAGTGAACTTTAGCAAGATGTGATTTGTAAAATCATAGGCATCATCTAATATAGTTGCATTGGCCTTGTAATTTATAATCATCTGCAGTCTTTTATTTCTTGTCAGTTTTTGGAAACTCAGAAAATAATTACAGAACAAAAGAAGTAAATACTATTTTACTTGTGTTTGAGTATATTAAAATTCCCCTTGTGAAGACTTGATATTTTATATACAAAAAACTTGCTTAACATTATATATTTTTTTCTACAAGCCCATAAGTCTTCTGGGAATTATGTAGGGATCAGTATGCAATGTCTCGGGACAAAACTCTAAATTTAGAGTATTTAAAGTGTTTAAACTTGGGGGAAAAAATTCACATTGACTTAAACATGTCTTGTATTGAGTTACAGTGATCTATACTCTGCCAAGTTCCTGTTGACTTCAGTTGATCATTCTGCTTAAATAAAGATTGGAGTATATTCTAGACTTGCAGCGCTTAAAACCAAACCAAACCAAATCCCCCCACTGTTAGTAGACACTGGTTCGTTAATTTTGTCAATTTGTAAATAATGGCAGCACTCAAACTTCAGATCAGTGTCCAACTGTCTCTGGCAGTTCTAATGATAATAAAAGCAAAATAAGTAGTATTTTGGCTTCTGGAAATAGCGATTACAACAATTAAACAAATTACAAGTGTTTAATCTTAAAGGAATGTTTTAAAAATGGTGGTGGTGTTTCTCTAATGGACTAAGGACACACAAGGATTGCAGAAAAAATTAACAATTTAAGTAACCAGTGTAGCTGTGAATAAAAAGCAAGCTTTTTCAGGCACATTTTTTCTTCTTAATATCACCTGCCTCCTTCAAATCTGCCATACTTATTCTTAAAATATCATTTTGATATTAAAGAGACAACACATACATTTTGGTGAAATTATTCAAGTGGAAGGCATCAGTCAAATCCAAAGTGTCAGGATGTCATACTCTTATTGACTCCTTTGAAAATCAAAGGAGTTGATTGTTTTGTTTCTCTCTGCTTCCTTTTTTTCCCCTCTTTTTTTCCCCATACAGAGCAAGCAGAGTTTGTTTACAGCAGTAGCAATTTATCCATGTACCTTGATCACTGAAAATGGTTGTATGGCTGTCACTTTCCATCCATGTATCTGACTGTGACATCAGGGCATACCAGGCTATGTAATGCTTTTTTCCCTCATTAAGTGGATACAATAGTTGACTGCTGACTTGGTTTTGGTAATTGGTAATTAGAAAATCATCATTTATAATTACTCTTGACAGTTATTGATCACACTGTATTGTAGAAATAAGTTGTCCTTGGAGATCATCAACAAAATAAATCCACATAATTAATTGTGCTTAGACTTTTAAACCCTAGCTCAATACTTCTAATTATGGTTGTGTTTAGCTCAGTGAAGTTCACTGTTTTCATAAAGATTTGGAAGTATGTTATTCCACAAGTGTGGAACTGGCACTTTGGGAAACTAGTGTTTTTCAGTCCTGTACAGCAGTCAGCAGGCTATGATGAACGCTAGGTCTTACCTGCACTATATATAAATCTGCAACTAACTAATACTGCAGTTTTTATTCATCAGTATTGTTTTCCTGAGAATTGTTGCTTGGGTAAAGGTTGCAGTATCAGACCCCCAATTTATAGGAAAACCTTTAGAAACCTAGAGCATTTTTACAAATAATCATAGACTGAGAGTTTATTGTGTGTTTTTAGAATTTGTATCTGATTTTGTTTATTTGTTTGTTTTTATCCATGCAGGTTTACCTATGAAATTGCCCCTGTTTTTGTCCTCATGGAACAAATAACACTTCGAAAGATGAGGGAGATTATTGGATGGTCAAGTAAAGATGGTGATGGAATATTCTCACCTGGTGAGTTTTTCTTCTCTGTTTTTATGGTTTGACTAAAACTTCAAAAGTTAAAATAAACATAGGCTGTGTCTGAATATCCAGACTATCTGCAACACAGAGCAATGAGTCAGATGTTTAGAAGTAGGAATGTTTTGTTTAAACATCCCACAGAAAAGCTGGGGGAAAAATTGCCTTGGAGTATGAATACATATTATGGCTGGTCAACCTTTTAGGACTTGATTATAAATGCTGGTATATAGTTGGGCATTTAAACAGTCCTTTTGCATGCTTCATTTCTGAGGATGCTGAGCAACCACAGTTACTGCTGACCAGTAGTTCTTGAAAATCATGTACTGACTTCTTTGGTGGGCAGTAAGAACCTGGGCTCGCAGTCAGGAAAAGGCTGTGGTGTCACTCTCTGGGACACATTGTCTGGGATATAAACTGACTGGATTCACAAGTATGATTCCTGTATAAAGACCAAGATAAAGTGTCCTCCCATGAAAGTGACATAAAGGCAGTGAGCAGTGACAGAAATGACAGATGATGAGCCATGTGGAAGTCCTGAACCAATGTGTGGACAATATGGGCACCCTGCAGAGCTCCATTTTCTGGGTTCGGCATGAGGTGACACCATCCTGCTGCAGAGGATAAAGGATGACACCACCTTCTTTTGAAATAGCCCACATAAAGTCTAGGAATGCACATGTGCTTGATCTCCAGTCCTATCTGCTAGAAAAATACAGATCTTTCTCAGTGTTCTCATCAATGAAAATATATTAGATGAAGATGTTGTCCTAGACTTACGGATGAGATTGATCTTCCTAAAGCTCGAGGTCTGCATCAAAGAATTGACCTAATTTTCCAGGGCTCTTTTTAGCGGCAAACCAAGAGAAATAGGTGTTTTCCCTCAGTTCAAATTCTTCAAAAGTACATGTCAAATTTAGCTGAATTATAGCCTGTGAAGTGCCTTTCCCATAACTGACTGTAAGGAAGTTTGCAATAACTAGTTTAGCTGTAGAAATGTACCTTTAAGCCATCTACTTCTACATTTACAGGAAGATGGGATAAATCCATCCAACGTGACATTTCTCCAGTCTCACACAAGTTGATAAGTTCCTGTTTTTCTTGCTAACAAGAAGCTGACATACAAAAGCCGCACAATGAAAGCTGAACTTTTCAGGAACGTGTTACAAAATGTTAGCAATTGAAAGAGATGACAGATAGGAAATTCTGACTATCACTGTGACTTTCCAGAGGGTCTGTCCTATGCTATTTAGACAGATGCCTGTGCATTTCAGAAATATACTTTTTCACAGTTCACTGCCATTTTCACTGCATTATGCAAATGAGACTTGTATGTCTTTGGTATAATATGCATTTTTTTTCATTATCATGATTTTATTATTCATTCATTTATTCATTCACAGGAGGAGCTATCTCCAACATGTACAGCATAATGGCTGCACGTTACAAGTATTTCCCTGAAGTCAAAACCAAAGGCATGGCTGCAGTCCCTAAGCTGGTTCTCTTTACCTCAGAGCATGTGAGCTTAGTACACTGCTAATTCTTAATTTATTGATGTATGTTGTGAAAATACTTCATCATTAAACAACCACTCCATTTAATGTTCATATGTTTGCTGCAGAGTCACTACTCCATAAAGAAAGCTGGAGCTGCACTTGGATTTGGAACAGACAATGTTATTTTGATAAAATGCAACGAAAGGTAGGATGAATGCTAAGGGTTTGATAGATTAAATGTGTTCATCTGTTAAATTTGTTGTATTGTGTTTAAAGACTGATTCAGTACAGTGTGTCAAGTTACTAATGGCCTGTTGAGAAAATCCTATTAAAGTATTTCAACTGTAGGTTGTATTTCCATAAGCATTCTTTAATTTTATTTGTCTTTCTCTTTCTATGATAATTACAGAGGCAAAATAATACCAGCTGATTTGGAGGCAAAAATTCTGGAAGCAAAACAAAAGGTTTGTGTTCTTAAAAATTAGTCCTTAAATGCTTGACCTAGTAAAATTACTTCTTCCTTTGAAGCCTGAGGGCTGACATTAAAGAACACATTATAATTATATAAATGTCATAATATTTTGAGATGCTTAATTATACATTCATGTATTGTTTAGGGAATTATCTGTATGTCTTGCTAAGGTTTCCATTTTCTGTTTAGAAACTAAGTATTTTTAACTCATGAACCACATCCATATTTCATGACTTTAAAAAAATAACTTTCTGTTTGGAAATATATGGAAAAAAGCATGAGAACAAGAAACTAAAACTACTTTTGTCCAAAATTTAAAGTTTAGCCAAAATCATAAAAAATACTATAGAACTCCAAAAAAATCATATAGATTTCATGTGTGAGGCTGCAGGGTTGGTAAATATAGCCAGTAAGCTTAAGTTTTTGATGCATTAATTATTGGTTCTTGAATAATTGCAGTGAAAAATCCATGAATTTTGCACAAAGCAACCAAAGTTAGAGCAATCAAGATTATTAATTTTTTATTTCTTAACTTCCTTACATTGGGACACTCTATGAAATTGCTGTTCACATTTTTTTCATTTAAGTCAAAATTGTCTTTCTTTAATCTGATAGTTCCACATTTATTGCTTTTGTTTTGTATTCCTGTATTCTGCTTTGTTCTGTTTATTAGTAGATAAAGACTAAAGGAACAATTTCAGGCCTTCAAATCGCAACTTACAGATCACATTTAATTAATTTTCCTTTATACTGCTGTAAAAGTCATAACTTTACTTGACTGTTGCTAGTCTTTTAGCATCGTTTGAATCTCCTGACTGAAAAGATTAGACAAAATAATATTCTTTATCTTATGACTAGTTCATTCTGTGAAGTTACAATACAATAAAACCAGAGTTTGTTCTTACCATGTATATGATTAGTTAGTTTCTACTGTTATTTATGTGTACCTTTCACACGGGAAGAAAAACACTTTTAAGGCTGGAAAATGAGATAACAAAGTTTCTGACATTATTTTCCCTTTTTTTTTTCCTTGAAAGAGTTTGGAATTTATATTTAATATTTTTATTTTTATTTTAGGGATACGTTCCTCTTTTTGTAAATGCAACTGCAGGCACAACAGTATATGGAGCATTTGATCCAATACAGGAGATTGCAGATATATGTGAAAAATACAACCTCTGGCTCCATGTAGATGTAAGTAACTAAAAAAGTGCTGCTGTTCAGGCAAAAAAGGATCTTTTTTTACGTGCGTTTTGTCTTGAATTAAAATCTTTATTCTGTCTCTTCCAGGCCGCCTGGGGAGGTGGACTCTTAATGTCCCGAAAGCATCGTCATAAATTGAATGGAATAGAAAGGTACTACACGGTGCTTGTTTGTAATACTGTTATGAAAGTACCTTCATAACGTACATGACACTTCACAAATTCATGAAAATATTAATTTCCTACATTAAGGAATTTAAACACTAAATTGAACAAAAGCAAGGCAGACAGGAAAGGTTTAGACTGTGAAGATTGAAACAAATCTACAGAAGAAAACAGTGATGTACCATTGAGCGAAAGGTAAGTTTTCAGCTGATTTGAAGTGGGATAAGAATATTACTTGGCGAAAAGGAAGGGAAATTGTTCTACGCATATCTTTGAAGGGATCATAGGTCTGGTAAAGGATGAAGAAGGATTTGAGGAAAAAGTGAAGTGGGAGAGCTAAACAATCTCTGAAATGCAGGGCTTTGAGAATAGCAGTGATAAATGAGGAATCCAGGGAAGGTGTTTGAGCATGGATACCCATGATGGGAAGCCATGACATGGTGGGAATTTGTAAAGATTCTCTCCTGAAAGATGTTTGCAGCTTTTTCAGAAAATAGAGTATTTTCTGCCTGAAAATGAGTATTCTGTAAATGAAAGTTTATGTACATATATGTTTGCTTGTATATTGCTTATATATATACAAACAAAAGTAGTTTTGTTTTGCTTTTTTTAGTACAACAATGAGAGGAACACAGGGAAACTGAACCAGTAGCAATTTTTAAGGGCACGTTTCAGTACCCATAAGGCTGGAAAAGGCTATGATAGCACAGAGCTGATACTCTTCTGCTGTGCCAGGGAGAAGACTGAGGTCATTTACGGACCAGAAAGGGTCACTGATACTCACCATGTCTCAGGGCACAGGGGCCTGTGAGTTACATGAAACAAGCAGGAAGCTCTTGTAGACGCCAGAGTGAAGTCTGCAGAAAAGAGCACACAGGTGCCCCCAGGTACATAACCCAGATTATCAAGATGCCCGCTGAGACCAGAAGCCAGCCTTTATTAGATAATTGACTGAACCAAATTTAAAGAGGCAAAGCATTTGTTTTGGTAGTGATGGCAGAGTGAAAGTGTGACTCTCCCACTGGCCCATAAAATTCAGACTCAGGAGTCATTTCAAGTGTAGCCTTTGGCACAGCTGTTCCCATATCCAATGATGACAAGTCTGTAGAAGATACTATGTTTATAACCCCGTGGGTGTTTGTCTGTAGATTACCTCTGAAACTCTATCATAAAATGCTGCCCATCTGAAAAAAAATCAGAAAAGCAATGAAGAACCAGAAACTTGTTTTCCATCATTGCAGATATCAGACTCCAGGGAATCAAAAAACATTTGAAGCAAGCTCTACCCATGTACTCTTAAATTAGCACCAAATTGCTTCCTTGAGTCAACTGTGCTGAATGTGAGCACTGCGTAAAGGTGTAAAATGAGTACAGTGGGTAATGCTCTTCCTTAGGGAAAACAAGCTTTCCTGGTGTTGGGCATCTCAGACAGTAAGTGGAGAATAAATACAATGTGAAGAATAGTGCACAGAAGGACTGGCAGCAAAACCATGTGGACCCTTCTGTCACAAGGACAGCAGTGTGTGGTGTGGCAGGAGTACTCTGAAGTAGCAGAATCCTATCAACCTCTGCCCAGTCCAATTTGCTAGTCTCTCATGGCAACACGTCTGGTACAAGGTCGGCATTGTAAAATAATTTTCTTAAGCTACAGAGGTTTGGTCATTGGAGTTTGGCACACCTCTTTTGACCTGAGGTCAGCCCAGAGGTGCTAATTAAGGCTTTTAATTTTAAGCAAATAGAGAAGGCAGCAGGCCACGAAGTGTGAAATTATTTCTTTCCTAGTCAGCTATACAGATCTTCGAACACGGTATGGGGCCCACGTGCACTGTGTAATTGCCTGTCACAGGCCCCAGCTGGGGTCTGTTGCTAACACTCAGGTCATACTTGGCCTGCTCGGACACATTGGCATGAAGGACTGGCATGCTCCCGTGGTACAGAGCTGGGATTGCCTGTGGTAGAATAGCCTCTGGCTGGCTGGCTGCACTGAGGAGAGAGTGACATCTTCATGTTAAAATAAGCCTAATGCTCCATGTGAAAAGTGACTTAAAATTGTCTTTGTTTGGAACCATGACAGTTAAATAAATGTGCTAAACTCAAGACATGGTGTTTTTAAAAAGGAAATCAGCTGTTGGATAAATTCCTGCTTCTTGATCACTCTATCTGAACTATTAGTGAAGTTTTTTAAAAGATAAGTGCCTCCTAAGTCTGAGCTATATATCTGCTGTTTTGCACCATATAAGCAGGCGCTTTTAGATGGATGGTGAGCTGCCCAGGTACAGCACAGACTGCACTGTTCTTTTGACTGAGGGGTGCTGCAGTTTAACCTAGTGCAGACACAGATTGGAATCATATCTAGAAATTAGCGGTCCTCATACTGGGGTGGAGATATCATTGTGTTGCTCAAAACAGAGGAACTGTGGTTGTATCTGTGTCCTCTGAGAGCAAGATGTAGAAGAGGAGGAAATACCTTTTAATTTTATTTCAACCACATTGTAAGAATACATGAATAGTCTGTGAAATAAAATTATGCACTTTGCTACTCTGGAAAATGCAGTGAATCAAGGGGACATTTGGCAATGAATTACTTAGGGTGAAGAGGTCAATGAATGTGCATTGTTGGCACATTTATTTTAGCATCATCATATGTCTAGTATAGAACGTTAAAAATACAGAACATCTCATCTGTTTGACTAGTAAATTAGGGGATCTTGTGCATTCCCTTGTGTTTACATGGAAAAAGTTTTGAGCTTTACATACAGAATGGTAGGATTCTGATGTAAAGTTTTAGAGCCTTTCAGCAGTCCATGGGCTCAACAAGCTAGAGCTGTGGCTCTAACTGGGAAAGCAGATAAGCATGCAGAGTGTCTTTTCTTTGACTTTCTACTTTTCCAGTAGCTGTTCAGTGAAGAACTGTATGCTCCCAGAATCCATATTAGTCCCGTAATTCTCTGACACCCCCGCTTTCCCCATCAGTACCTTGAATTGATAGAACACATCAAACTGGTTTTGTTGTTTTTGTTAGTGCTATTTCTAGAAGTGGAGTCTCCTGGGGACAATGTTACTGTATCAGCTAATTAATCTCATACTAATTAGCTGATATTAGTAATAATATAAACTAATCACAAGTCTGACATTGCAATGTTAACACAAAAAAAATTCCTTTCCTGGACAGCTTAGCTGGGAAAGAAGACACTTGAGACAGTAATAACCTCCATACTGATATCAACATGGTCAAAACTCCATGTATTTCCAGCTGAAAGCAGAAAACAAAGGTGACTGCTTCAGGTTAAGTTTCTGAATTCCAGACCTATCTGAATGTGTAATTTTTTTGCAGAGCCAACTCAGTCACTTGGAATCCACACAAGATGATGGGAGTGTTGTTACAATGTTCTGCCATTCTTGTCCGGGAGAAGGTCTGCCTTATATTTAATAATTAAACATTTAAAAAAAAAAAAAAAAGAAGTAAATACCAAGCCCTATTTTTTAAGAGGGTATTGCAAAACCCATTTAACTTCAAAATTTTATTTGGAAGGAATAATTGTGTGGATTTACATCGTGTTTAGGAAGTTATTTCATCTTTCCTGGGTTTTGGGGGCTCTTTTTGGTTAAAGCTGTAAGCAATATGGGTCAGATTTTTAGCCTATTGGGTCTTTGCATATTCTAATAGCAACAATAGAGCCATGCTAATATACTTCATCTGAGCACCTGCCCTGTTGTTTGTACGATATTGTGAACATACACCTTTGGTCTCAGTACTTGGTAACAGTCTAAACTTAAAAAAAACCCAACTTTTTTACCTTACACAGTGGTTTAAAAGTTTCTCAGTTCTATTGAAAAGAAAGCATGCTGCTTTTATTATGACTCTCTCTATATTTTTAGGGATTTCATCTAGAATCTTTGTTGTCATCGATGAAAGCAAAACCACTGTCTTATTTCTCTTAAGCAATAAGTATTTTCCTTAGATGATTAAAAAGAAAGTCATATTATCTGTGGATAGGACTAATTATACTGTTTACTAATTTCTGGCATGTCAATTGCTACTAGAAGAGTTCAGTTGAAGAAGTACTCCCTGTGTATAGAACTGGCATGGAAGAGTTGTGACTTCCAGCCCTAGGTCTGCCATTGCTCTTCCAGTCGATCCATCTCTAAACTGAAGACTGCAGCACTTAATTTGTTCCATAAAACACATCTATTGGAGGGAAGCACTAGCCTTTGTTTAGTGGCATGCATGCTTACTGTGCTAGCTATTGCAGGATTTTGGCACGAGTTTTTGTTCTTACATGAGAACTTTGATAGGTGTTTTTGTATTTATCAGACAAACTGGTGTTCTTTGAGCTTCTTCCAAAAAACACCAATAAACTCTAAAGGAGATGCAAACCATTTTAGAAATGTCATATGTGTAAGATTTCTGTGTAACATACAGGAATTTGCTCCTCTGGGTTTCCTTCAGAGATTTTTACCAGTAGTCCACAGATTTCTATCGGTCTGTGAGCCGTATTAATTTGTAAGCAAAAAATGTCTGGTCTAGGTAATTCGTACTTATATTCACCCCTTGTGTTAAGTGTCATAAAGCTAGAAAATATACAAAGTTGAGACCTTCAATTCAGTTTGTTCATTTCATTTTGTGTAGCTGTCTGTTGCACTGAGAGACCACAGCTGTATTCTAGTGTGTAATTTAACAAATTAGAAATTTAAGTGTTAAGAACACAGCCTTACAAATTGAAGTGCACAAAGCTAATATCACAAACTAAGTATCCAAATTAATCTGAGAATGTTTTTGCAGGTGTGAGTGTGTGGGTGTTTAAAACCATACAACTACTCAGGGACATATAAGAGAACCACCTTAAATTATGAAATTATTCTTATGGCTCAAGTTTACAAAACAAAGTCAGTATGTTATATGGCCCATTAAAGAACAATTCTTCTGTGTATGTTTGAAATACTTTTTAATACATAATTGATGTGTACAGTTTCTTATGCACATATGCTGTGCAAGTCATATAAGTACATGTTTTTCATTACAGGGTATACTTCAAGGCTGCAATCAAATGTGTGCAGGCTATCTCTTCCAGCCAGACAAACAGTATGATGTCTCCTATGACACTGGAGATAAGGCAATACAGTGTGGTCGACATGTGGACATTTTCAAATTCTGGTTGATGTGGAAAGCAAAGGTAAATAACAAAAGTTTATCTCAAAACTCAGAAATTTATTTATTTAATTTACAAGTCTCATGTGGAGGCCACATTTAGTCACTTTCGTGGTATTGATTAACTGTATTTTTAAATTACAAGAAATTATACTGCTAAATGTTTTCTGACCGAAAATACTTGTAAGTGAAGCTTGTCTGAAAAGATGATTGCTTCAGAGGAGAAAAAATAACCGTATAATTAATACTTCCTTTCTTTTTTAAACAGGGTACAGTGGGATTTGAAAATCAGATCAACAAATGCCTGGAGCTGGCGGAATATCTCTACACTAAAATCAAAAACAGAGAAGAATTTGAGATGGTTTTTGACGGGGAGGTAAGTTTTCTTTTATGTATGTAGGAGCCAAATCTGGGTGGAATTTCAAAAACAGTCTTCATGCTTCTCACAGTTCTTCAAGCCAGCTATGCAAAACTGCTCTTATTTCCTAAAGAACTACATGACTATTAGCATCTGGGCCTTTTTTGGCTAAATTCATGTGGTTTTGTACCATAAATGTCAGTTTTATCTCCTCCTCTTCTGCAAAGGACTTCTCAGTTTAGGGCATGCAGACTACCTTAATACAACCTACTCATGCTGAGATTCTGCATTATTACATACATAACTGAGAATCTGCTATTTTGCTGTATGTTCTGTTGCTAGTGCCACTACATAAACCCTTGGTTGATTGAATATACTTTATCTCTACATTTGCTAAGAAAAGGAAAATCGAGTTGCTTTTGTTGTGATCCTGGAAAATAGTTCCTCATAAAACTGCATGAAGGTGAAAAGCATTTGCACTTCATTAAGACCCTAAATATTTTAAGTGGGACAATGTATAGGGAATATAAGACAGCAGATGCAAGCAGCAGAACTGCAATCCATTTCTTTCAGTTTAACATGCAGAACTGGGAAAGCCAATACTATATTTTGTCTTTCATGTCTGTGCTAAAATACATGACTGATGAGCCTTTAATGTGGGATTGATCTGTATTGTTGCTTTTTCTAATTGATGCGTGTGTTTGGTTCTTTTTGCAGCCGGAACATACAAATGTATGTTTTTGGTATATTCCTCCAAGTCTCAGGGGCATGCCAGACTCTGATGAGAGAAGAGAAAAGTTACACAGGGTATGTGTCTTTTGTTAAATGTAAAAATATAACCTACTCTTTCAACCCAAAGTACTCTATTTATTAAAAATAATACATCTGTGTGTGGGCACATATTACAAATGCTGAGATGTCAGTTCTCTATTGCTCGTTATAATCTTGATATTTGTTCACTTCTGTCTCCTCTTTATACTGAGGCTGAAGTCATGTTTTCTCTATAGAACTGGATACAGAACATGCTCAGTTATTCTTTGGTTTGTATCACTTCTGTGCTCCCAAGTGTTACAAATCTTCAAAAAGCAGCTAGGCCTAAAGACATTGCAGTCTTGTTTGGATAGGACAGTATACCAGCAAGAGAAACAGAAGATATTTAAAAATGCTTGGACAAGTAAAGCACATGGAAACCTGTAAGTCCTTGTCAGGTTTTTATTTGGATTTTAAATGACAATGCATTAAAGCGTTTCAGTGAAAATTAATACCCTTTGGAGGACTTTGGGATAAATGTATTAGAAGAAGTGAAAGAGGGAAGTGAAGGCATCATAGAAGCATCACCAGGAAAAGTATCTTGTTACTTAGGACTTGAGGGAAGCAAAATACATCAATTTTGTATTAGTATTTTAGACAGACAGAAGTGGAATGAAATACATTCAGGAGACAACAGAATGATTTTATAGGTATCAGAAGTAATTGGTCTTTTCTGTGTGTGTTAGGGAAGGGAGAAGAATGGGCAAATTTTGGAGATTTTGTAGAGGATTTTATGTCTGTATCACACTGGGGAAAGAAACCGAAGAGAATAGAAATTCCGGGATCAACCCAGTGGCATGCTAGATAAAAAAGTTGCTAAAAAAAAAAGAGAATAGAGGAAGATTGAGGTAAAAGGTATGAAGTGGCAAGAGGGATAAAATGTTTGACTTGACCTTGTTAAATGTTAGAGGACATCATAAAGTTTCCTACAAAACAGTAAAAGAGCCAGACACTTGACCTTGGCTGGCAGAGAGTAGAGCAGGAGAAAGAAGGTCTGGATGGAAAAACTGGGCTTAGAAAATACCAAGTATATTAAGACTGTCAGAACATTATTCCTTGTAACTTTAAGCAAGGAAGTGAGATTGTGGTAAATGCACAGTACCGCAAAACTACTGGAAGGTTTCCATGGCTTATGTTAGTAGAAAGTATTCTTTATGACATAGATCTTATTGAAAAATTTCTATTGTTGTCCCCTCCACACAAATTGCTTTGAGAATACTCATAATATTCATTACCTTCAAAAAGGTCTGGAGTAGGTTTTCCTACAGAGGCAGAAAGCATTTCTTCATGACAAAATCTTTAGCACAAAGAAACAATGTGTACATTTAATAGATAAAATTATTTCATAGTGAATACTCCAAGATGCTATTAGTCTGTTAATCAAAAAGATGGCTATTATTGTTGTCAATTTTCCTTTAAATATCCAGTTCTACATATTTAGTTTACCAAGCTTTTTCTGTTACAGACATTTTTAATAACAATGAGTGCCTTTTTTGGCAGTCAATTTATTTTTTTCTAAATTAAGAAATGCCGTGACATACAAAGAAAAAATAAATTTTTCTTCTCTCTTCCTTATTTTTTTTCATTTTTCAATGATAAAGGTGGCACCGAAAATCAAGGCACTGATGATGGAGTCAGGTACTACCATGGTTGGATATCAGCCTCAGGGCGATAAAGTCAACTTCTTCCGAATGGTCATCTCCAACCCAGCAGCAACTAAGTCTGACATTGACTTCCTCATTGAGGAAATAGAGAGATTGGGGCAGGAGCTGTAGTACAGTGGTTTAATTATTTATTTGTTTAATTCACTGTTTTCCAGCACTGGCTATTTTTTTAACCCAGTTCTGCAGAACATGTTCTAAGGAAATTCTCTTTCTGTAAATTCCAAACTCCTAAGACATCCTTAAACAAAACAACTATAGGCTACTGAAATATACGTACATTGGTAGATCATATTACTGAGGGAAAATGTATTATCTTGAAGTTGAAGTACTATTGACTCTTACATTGGTCTTGTTTATTGTAGTCAGCAGGAAGTTAATAAATACTAAAATAGCAAATTAAGAACTCTGCACAGTATATATGTACAGTATAAATAAATATATATAGTTATATATATACATACATATATATATAAAAAGTGGTTATAAACTTAGATCTAAGCCACAGCATGTTTTCCACTTTAAGAGAATTAACTTTTCCTTCAACAACTATTGATGTGGATAATGTGCTACAGGTTTTTCTGCCAGACAGAAATAGACATATAGAAACATTTCTAAAATATAGATTCTTAGGAGCTAAAGAAAATGTATAACAGTATTAAATCTTATTGTTGGTGCTTTTCTCACGTACAAAACAGCAATCTCTGACAGCACCTTTGAGTAAGATAGTTGTATTTGCCCTTTGGTGTCAAATCAGGGGATAATAGTAGCAGAGTCATTGTAACAGGTATATTATTGCTGTATTTTTAGAGGTTAATTTGTGTAGATTGTGTACATTATTGTTAAATGAATTTGTGTAAAAGGATTTAAATGTAATAGTTTTACAGCAAGATAACTGTTGAATTGTAGGTATCTGAAATATTTGCTTATTTATATGCAGAGATTTACCATGCTGAAGAGTTGTCTTGTATTTTCTTCCATTTGTAATGTAACCTATTTATATATTATTGAAGTTCTAAATAATGTTTATGGTATTTTAGTGTCTTCGTGAGCCAAAGAAAAAATACAAAAATATTAGTTGACACTCGTTTAAATCTTAGTGCCCTTAAAATAATAACTTACAGATAATTTTACTGAAGATGAGGAATTCTAACATTGTGTATAGATTGTCAAATTATGAAATCCCTTTATCTATTAGAATTATTAGAATTTTCAGTTTTATTTATTGTAATGTCAGTGTTCTGAATGCTTTTCTAGTGAATATTGGTTGCTAACCAAGGCCCCTGTTTTTGAGTTTTATTTCAGGACTGATCTCTATGATCATTTTAGCTGAATTCTGTGGGACTATTAGCCAGCTTCATTCTTATACTGAATCGGAATTCACTATCTGTTTGGAACTTATAAACCCCCCAAATAATGCCAGTATCTTTGACATTTGGCTTGTCCCAGCAATTCCAATTGGCTAGGCTTTTCAAATTATAGACACCAGATTCATCTGCAGCTTGTTCAATTTTAATCACTAGATAGTCAATACTACCGAGTGGAAAAGTCTATACTGGAAGCAGAGTAGTGGAACAAAATGGAGATTCAATAATTCTCTGTCTACCGAGTTACTGTCATGCTGATAAATGGAATATGCTAATTTCAAGTGTTTTCATACATGATTCTGTGGCTATCTTCTATGCAGGTCAGTAATTAATTGCTTTTTCTCTCCACCCCTCCACCTCAGTAACAAAATTAAATTATTTTAGGAATGTTCAATGAAATGCAGTCGTGCTATGCAGTTTTCACAGCCTCTCTGGCCCCAACAGTCCTGAGGAAGGACAGCTACAGCCAGGAGAGATTTCCATCCTGCAGGTCCCACTGGTTGTCTTCTGAGGATCCTGTCTCGTGTTTTTGGCTGTGTTAGCACAGGGAGAAGAAGCTGTTATGGTAAATGCTGTATCATATAGCACAGCCTTTCCAGCTTTTCATAGGACTATTGCTTATTCCTCTTCCATAACCTTCTGAAAAACCTTTTCTTGAAATTGAGTTGAATCTAAAAATTATTATAAGTTTGTCACTGTCGTTTAGATTTATGAGTATGACTTTCAAAATAGTATCTACATTGTTCCTATTATGTCATTAAACCCTAGCAACCTTACTGGTACAGTACTTCTTTCATTAGGCTATTTTCCTCAAGACAGTGTAGTTGGTCTCTTGCCTTCTTGATCATAAACCGCAATATTCCTCAATTATAACCGTATTATCTGACCTCTGTATTCAATACTTAACATTTCTTGATGTAAACATCCATGCTGTATGACCTGAGGCCTGCAGTACAGAAGTAGTCAGCATGAACATTGACTTCAGTAGTACTGACTTCCGTAATAGTAAATGCCATTCTTTATAGATACCAGATATTCATCAGCACTAGATGATCTCTCATTATAGCTGTTTTTAGAGTGCAGAAGAAGTATGTCACATTTTGATGTATAGACTTCTGCCTGAAATCTGGTCTCTCTCAGTTTTACTTTGTTCAAAAGGCAGCTACGGAAGGCCTTGGAGAGTTCTGTGACGTAGTCAGAAATAGATCTAGAGCTCTTCAGTACATATACAATGTTCTGCTCACTAAAATTTCTGCTTCTTCATTTAATGGAGTATCTTGTGTTTTGAAGGTTGAAAATCAGAGGTTTTACCTGTTGCTGTTGATGGTTTGCTGCTAGGTGGGAATAATGGAGCTCGTCCTACCTGTTTTGGAAGTGAGACAGTTAATGAAGAGGTGTTTTCTCCAAAGACAGGGGCCTTAAATATATCTTCCTACCCTCTGCATTTTATCTTGCCTTTCTGCAGTGTTGTGTCCTGACACAGATGACCACAGTTAGATTTTTACAAAGCTTTTAATTCTAATATCAGATTCTGGAGAGTTTTCCTGTTACATGTACCATATTCCACAGGCACTGGGCTCGTATTAATTTCTGACTTGATTAGCTGATTTTAACAGAGCAGTTATAGTCAGTGAGAAAACTCATCTGTTTTCTTCTTAGTAGGTAATTTCTATCTGAGTAATATGCTACAGCTTCTCAGACTAAAGTTTACCTGCAATTTTCCTGCTTTTTAATCCATACGCTATTGACTGTGAGAGATCAGGATGTATGGATATACAGAAGTATTGACTAATTCAAAGTATTGCAATTTTAGGTGAGTAACTTTGTTTTTCTGAGGTTTAAAATATACTCTAAGGTAGCAATTTTGCTTTTAAAATCACATGGACATCACCATACCTTTGTGTGGGTGAATTCAGATCAAATAAACAATAGACAAGATGGTAGCTGAACGTGTAGCTGCAGTGCTTATTAACTCACATAATTTTGGAAAAGACTGACCATTGGATAAAAATCAACAGCAGCTGTTGATTTTGAATGAGAAAAATTCTGATTGTGTAGTTAAAGGTACTTTTTAGAGAAGATAGTTAAATTATGTCATTCACAGCAAACTAACAGAACCAGGGGCCTTGGGAATAACCCAGGATTTTAAAATCATTGTTGACTTAGTGCATACTGTTTTTTGAATGGTGACAAATATGAAGAGATTTTTTAAACAGAATCTCTGTTTTGTGGTTTAAGAAATGTTACAGTTATAAAGAAGTTATGCAATGCAGTTTTAATTTTTCAATAAAAGTTGATCTTAAAACCGACTAATTTGTCTCATATAATTTTTGTAAGCCCTTTTGTTTCCTTAAGAATATGAGACAAAAGCCATACAACTTTATCCCTCACATTAAAAATAGTAAGGCAAATGCTACGGCTACTATTTAATTTTAATTGTGAATTGAATGTGAGCTTAAACAAACACAGACTGAGGAAGAGCCACAAGCACAGAACCTTGGTCAGTTTGAACACCACTGTTGAAACATTAGTACTGTGTATAACATGAAAAAGGTGATCAAAAATCTTGGACTCTAGACCATATCTTGGTGTAACCCACCATTCTCTTATGGGAGATAAAATATTTTTAATTATTTTTTCTTTTATACAAATATATTGAAAAATACATCTTGAATTCATAAAAGTATAATTTTTTTCATTATATAGACAAATTCTGATTAATTGGTGCTTTAGGCATTATCTGTAGAACTGTCATGGATTTTTAGAGTATGTAACAAATTTGATTTTAATTGCTTCAGAGTAGGATGAGCATCCTTCATGTAGCATGAGTTTTCTTAAGAACATTTTTCTTTCCAAGTCAAAAATTTTATGTAGCAAACTATTCATGAGGAAAATACACGCTGCAAAGAAACTTATTAAGTCGATTAGTGTAGCATGCAAATGGCATAATGTAAAGCACTAAAAATCATGGAATATGATTGTATCATGTGAATATTAAGGAATGTTTGGCTTACACACAGACTATCCAGTAAAATGGTAGGAGCAAACAAGAGTTTTGTAGTTAGGTACAGCTCACTGTGGTCAACAGATTTACACCTATCTGAATTTCTTCAGTAGGGTTTTATAACTTGCAAATTGTGACGATTATACCTAGGGTGATGATATATGAATTGGGAGTACTGCTTGCTCAAGAACAGCAAGTAAGCTAGTGAAGAGATGAGAAGACAAAAGCATTCCATGAAAGAAAAGGTAAAAGGAAGGATGGCTGCATAAGATGGAAGGAATTGTGTTTCATTAGGGCATTTGAAAGAATCAGGCTTCTGGAGAAAGGAAAATTAAAATTTTGGTTAGAAGAGAAGATGCAAGCAGAAGTTTTTAAGCAGACCTGGTAAAGAAAGAAAAAAGTTCTGGTTCTCTGTTTTAATAGATCTATCTACTGAGGAAAAATGGTGCATTATTCAGTAATGATGATAACAGAAAAATATGAAGATAAAATATTACAGACCTTGATTTATTTCTGCTATTTATAAGGTAATCTGTTCAGCATCTGAATATAATTATTTCAGATAAGTGTACTTTGTATGTGTATTTGTGAATGTATTTATATTTCTTGATATAAACAAGAAGAACATGTACATGTATTTACATACTCAGTGTGTATCAGAAAAAACTAAGTTTTGCATGATGTTGACTGTTTTGTGTAGCTCTTTTCAGGACATCTGCAAAGATTCTTGAAATATAACATTAACAACCATACCATGAAGGAAATAGTAAATTATTTTCCCTTACCTTTTGAAGTATGTGTGTGTGGTTGTATATTTATATGAATGATTAAATCTCTATCATGTGAAATCCTTAAATTATATACCTTTTAACAGGACAGCAGTCTGGTTTATCTAAGAAGTTGGTTTGAGGAAGGAATTACTTTACGAAAAATTTTGGCTTTGTTTTGTGTGGAAAGGTTTTGTGTCATGACAGTGTGAGCAAAAAATATGTAACATCAATGCAGGTGGTAGGAAATGGAGAAAAACTAAGTTTAATATCAATAAAGCCCAGAAAAAATGTCACTACAAGTAAAATCAACAAATGTAAATATAATTAATTTAGATGTACAGAAACCTATCATCTGTGACCACAATGTAAGCTGGTTTGAAGCAGTGTCTGCCTAGTCTGATATCATCAAAAGTTTTGATTATGCTGGTGTATAAAGCAAGCATATTGGCCTTCCAAAAAATAGAAACTAAAATGCTGACTTTAAACTGGACAGGTGAAACTGTCTCTAAAAAACAAAATGAGAAAAGGCGTAAGACATTTCTCATTGTGTCATTTTGGTTGGTGCTCTTTATATCACCTAAAGATTGCACATATTATAAATTACATTCACTATTTAACATATTGCCTTATTAGGACTTTCCATGGGCCTCAGCAAAAAGCCATCAATCTCAATTAAGCTTCTTCCTTTACTTATGGGAAGGTTTCCTGCAGGGTAACACTTCCATTTGTTCTTGTAGGCATAGGGCCAGTCTAACCACTAGACTGTAAGTGATGAAGTCTTTATTTCCATTGCTTTGAGGTTTTCTATGGTTCCTGGTCGCACAGTCCAGCTATGAGCATCCTCTGCAGACTAGGCCCTTACTGACCGTCTCTTTCAGGTAATTCACTCTCCTGCCACGTGCACGGCTCTGACAATCACTAAACACACTAACACAGCTCTTGATTATCTAAAGGAGTGCAGCTTCACTGGGCAGTGGGGTGAGATCTCCATATGCTGGGTTTAACAGTGCTGACCCAAAGAACCATAGTTGTTTTGATTACAGCAGGATTTCCCATTTCAGGGAAAAATTACTTTAACTAATTTGTTGTAGCTGCTGCCAGTGGGTATGTTGCTGTAATAACTCGGTGTGTTCACTTATCTCAGTCACACTTCCAATGTATTTTACTTTTACCTGACTATGTTATGTTTCAGGGGTATTATATTTCTTTATACTATTCTGCATCATCATGGCTCTTCAATTATTCTACATAATTTTCAAGAAGAGATGTGGGGGTTTTTTTCTACACTACAAAAGAATCGAGTTTAGTTTTCTTGCTTTAAACACCCCATCTGAGTGAGTAGTTGTTGCTGTTTTTACTCAGTCATAGTGAATGTAGTTATTCTGTAGGCATAAATTAAATACCTGTTTTATCTTACAGTATAATGCAGTGCATATTCTCTTGTCTTCCCAAGCATACGAGGCCTGCAAGATATGATGTGAAGTCCCAGATTGCTAACTGTGACCTGGCTCCCTGGCAGTGAGAACTGTAATTGCCATCAGACAGTTCCCTCTGCTTTCTGAAGCGAGTGCATGCAGACTGATTGCAGCATTAGAGCTCATATCGCAGTTCAAAGGAAACCTAACAAAATTTCTTCCTTTTGAATACATCAACATTACTCTAAAGAAAGCTATTAGGCCAGCAATTGCTACAATTTTCCTTTCCCAAAAGCCTAGGGTTTTTTTTTCCTCCCAGAAATTCTGTGACTGCAATGTAAATAATTATGCTTAACTATTGTGGAGTGACTTAAGAACTCATGTTAATTTTCTATATCTAATGCTGCTGTAATTGTACAATTACTGCTGTACTGGAAGCAGGCCAAAGGTGGAATAGAGGTTCTCAGGGGAGTTGGAACACTCTCTCATTTACTCTGTAGTTCAGACCAGAGCTGTTCCATTAAGCTGGCAAAGTGGTCAAAAGAAGGAACTGAAATCACTGGATTATACTATAGAGACTTGGTTGGATTCTCAGAAAAATGAACATGGCTTGAATTTATAATGGGAACGCCTCTTCCCCTTATCTTTCTGCAAATATATTTAATTAAAAGAGCTTTGATAAAGGGCCCTTACTTGGGACCATGTCCTCATTTTATGTAGTTAACTACTAATTCATCTGTCTACCTACCTAGATAATTTCTAAATGAGCATAATTCATATACAAATGTACATCTCTAGGCTTGTAACAACAAATTATTCTTCAATTACAGGACATCCACAAAATTTTAGAAGTAAATAATGCTTTGTATATCCATTTTCCCATCATTGCATATTTCTCATCCTTCCAATGAACGGATCAATAGATCCTTTCAAACGTGTGTATAGGGGAGAGAGTGTGTACAAGGAAAGTCCTCTGCTAGACTACCAAGCCAGTCTTTTACATCTATATTTGAATGGAAGAGTGGATTGTGAGGTTGTTCTAACACCCTGACTTTGGCGGGTTTCTGGGGTACAAATGAAAAGCGGAAGAGAGATAAAATTGGTGGTGGAACACCAAAGAAGAGTCACACAGGGCTAATTTCAAAATAGTAAAATTGTCCAGCAGGCACAAAGCAAACATCTGGCTGAATAATTTACAAAGTAGTAAAACATCAGAAGAAATAACCTGACACCATGCAAGTGACACTCATTGCATATAGTCTGAAATAGACACCAGAGTGTGTCATGTTGTAAGAATACATAGAAATGTATATGAATATTTACCTGTCCCTAACTGCTTATTTATATAATTTTAAATGCACAAGATTTTTCTGGGAATATTTTTTCATTACATCCATAAGCACTAAAAGCCTTTTTTAAAATCTACATCATTCAGCAAAGGGTGCTAAGAGGAATTGTGTAGAGAGGTAAAGCTTTCTTCTACCTACTTGGTTTACTTGAGTTTAGCTATCTTAAATCAGGATAATTTTCTAATAGTGTTGCTGTCTGTTGAGTTATGTGTTGGTTTCCCAGGCTAGATAACATAAATTTCATTGCTAAAATAATTTGCAATGGCAAAGGGCAAAGTTAAACAGTGAAAAATAGACTGCATAGAAATAATCTCGTAGAAGCAAGTAATGTGAGCTAATGGATTATTCTCTCTCTACTTGCTTTGAGTCTGATGTGCTCCCTGAAATGCAAATTCAGCAATCTGAGCAGCTGTTCAGCAGTTACAACAAAGAATACCCAGAATTTAGAAAAATGGAGTCCCGTTTCCCTATTACACTATAAAATAAGGCTTTTATGCCTAGTTGTGAATGAGAAATGTGATCTTGTAGGTTCTTGTTCACTAAAGCCAAGGCATACTCACACTTTCACTATTTTTTTTAACAAATCAGTAACAGCTTGAAAAGCAGAATCCTCTCATGGAGGACTAGCTATATATCTCTGCATCAGACCAAATATCTTGATCTATAAGAAACAAAGAAAAAAAAATAGATTTAAAACATGCATATAAAAATACATAAAACGTTATAAATATTTTAGCTGTCATTTGGTTTTGCTTTCGTTAAACACTAAACCCTACAAATAGCTTTTTAACTGCCTTATAAATTGAAGGTCTTTATAATTTATTTTATATTTATCTATGCTCTACAAACGACATTGTAATTGAAGATAGTATTGTGAGCCTGTATTATTTGTAGGTCTCTGAACATGGTAACATTTTACAAGATGCAGCTGTTGAACTGCTTTTTGCTGGTTCAGTAATGGTTGCAATTGTTTTGCAGTTGACTGTCATTCCTGGGATGTAGTGGGATTGCTATTTAAAAACAACAACAACAAAACAGGGAACCATTGACAAATTACATTTCTAATTTATGCAGTTAGGTTGTAATCTGTTGATGACTCTCTAACAGATCAGGAAAGACCTAACAGCATAAATAAGGAGGTAGTTTAGAACCTGACATAAAAAAAGATAAAAAAGTTACTTCACCCTGGTTTAATGCTACTGAATTTTAGTGCAATTACACAAAGAAAATTAAGGCAAAACTTAATGAAGTAGAACCAGGTGTACTGCCCTGGTTCTAAAAGGAATGTGACTACAGTAGAAGAAATAGAGCACTCTGGGGAAGAATAAGGTCAGGGTGACCACAGGAGATGCTCTGCATCCCTTTTGTCAGCGTGCACCTGGCTTTCCAGCTACTATTTCAGGTTCATATTTCAAGGCTGAACACCCCAAAATTTCAACATGCCAAACCTTGCTGCTGTGGTACAGCTGCACTAATGGTATAAGAGTGGTAGGCACTGTATTTCCTCTGTGAATACCTTGGTTATCTTGTCCAAGCCACCTGCTCAAATGGGGCCACCCAGAGCAGGATGCCCAGGACCACGTCCAGATCACTTTGAAATATCTCTAAGGATGAAGAATGAGAATGAACCTGATATCTGGTGCCTTCTATTTTCCTTCTGTATGCGATGGTGAAGCCTTAGCACATACCTGGAATTGGGAGTAGATTATTCCACTTGGGGTTAGGAGGAAGACCTGGCTAGTAAAATTATAAAATCTAAACTACCTTAAAATCTAGAGACCTACAAAAACCAGCACAACAACAGAACCTACCCCCAACAAACAAACAGAGACAAAAAGGGAGGAGACAAATGAAATATTTTCATCTCTTTCCCAGACATTAGAAGAGTAAAATTTCAAGATTTAGATCAATTAATTATTTATATTTATTTGGCCTGAACAAATATAATACTAAACATGCCAGAAATGTCTCACAGGTGACAAAGAATCGTATTGTGTATTTACAGTGGAGAAATGAAATCATTCCCTGCAACCATCTTAATATTTTTGATGAGTGTTAACCACTAGAAAACTCTTAAACTGAGTCAGGAGTTTCTCTAAGAAAAGAAAATACTAAAGAGATAGGGAGACGTGGTCCTCTGTGGCTGATGTACTTGAACTTCTTCAAGAATGACTGGTATTGATCAAGGCAGTTTTTTAAAATTGTGTTGCTGTTTTAAAAGTTGTTGGGTTTGCATCTGTTTCAGCAGCTTTGCTAACATTTTGCACTAAACAATTTGCAACCATAACTTTTTAAGGGAACTAGAAACTAACCTGTGTTCTGGTTTGGGGTTTTTTGGGGGCTCTTTTTTTAACTGATTTTCTAAACTGTTACCCGTATTGCAGTAATTATTTTAAAAGTTCTCTGATATCTGT
This sequence comes from Cephalopterus ornatus, assembly GCA_013396775.1. Classification (NCBI taxonomy): domain Eukaryota; kingdom Metazoa; phylum Chordata; class Aves; order Passeriformes; family Cotingidae; genus Cephalopterus; species Cephalopterus ornatus. Next base: position 1,180,917 of record VZRE01005141.1, on the reverse strand, counting down.
TGCTCATTAAGACAGAGTTAGGTCAGTGAGTGGTGTATTAAAAAAATTAAAAGAAACAACTGTAACAAATAAGAATCACTGTTCAAAGATGTCTGTGTAACTTTGCACTCTGGCTGCCTTTTGCACTGATCAAACTTTGAAATTGCTACTTTCCAGATCACATTTTCCCAGCTAAGTCTCTGTGAATAGGCTGAGCAAAAAGTGGTAGCCAGTTTTACCAGGGAGGATGCAATGAGGAAAACCAAGATTAAACTGAAATGAGCTAAAAAATCCCTACAAATTTTATATTTTATATTTTAACAGACAAAATGGGCTTGCACAAAATGAAGGCTTAAAAGATATTTTAGTGTGAAAAAATACAACTCTAAATCTTGCATACAGCCCCCAGTCAGTAGATTTTGTGTTTCTCACTGAGCTTTCAGCAGTCATTGAAGAGAAGCAGTAGACAGAGAGAAGGCAGTTGGAGGGTAGGCCAAGGGAGGAAAACTGTGCACACAGGTGTTTGGGTGAGGACAGAGCTCATATGGAGACTTGGAGCTGAGAATTGCTCCAAGGACTGTGACTGTGAGCCTGTGCCTTGTTCAGTTCCTGCTGGATCTGGGACTTAGCCTGCAATTTCTGGCTCTTGCAGCACTCTTATGTTCCTTTTCTAAGCAGTTCTGTGGCTTCCATCAAAACCAGTGGGTACACTGCCTTTCCCCTGCTCCTTTCTTGGCTGCAGCAATTTCCTCTGTGCTTCTGTTTGTTAGACTCTTTGTAGTGACCACAATTTTTCCCCTTCATGCTGACTTAGTAAAAATCTCAAATGATCATCTGTTCTCAATTTTCTTCAGCCTTTTAACTCTTTCTATCCTTGATGTTGCTTTGCTGCTTAGCTTAGCTTTGCTTTCTTAGCAGCTTAGCCCAAAAAACCCCGTTTCAGCAGTGCCTGGGCTTAGGACAACATCCAAGTTTGTGTTGGGAGTTAAAAGCCACATGGAACTTTCCATAGTTCACTGAGTCTGACAGCACATCAAAAGAAGACACTCAAAGAAATACACTTGGTAGGTAATGTCTGTCCCTGAAAACAAACAGAGCATCTTCCAGAAACGTCTTTGAAAGTCCTACTTGATGTTTTGTACATCAGTTCTTTCTAACACAGGGCAAAACACTACCCCTGTGAGTCAGGAGAAAGGAAGCCCTCTAATGGTTAAGGTTCAATCATTGTTGTGAATAACACCACACTTATGACAGTGTGTTATAGCATAGAGCTGGTCCATGCATTCAGAGAGGTACTCTGGTCCTTGCAGGACTGAAACTCCTTTGCTCTAATAGTGATATACCCAGAACAGCAAGAAGAGGAGTCAGTGCCAGCAGGAATAAAGGGTCAGCTTCAAAAACTGGCTGGGTCTTTCCAGCTGGTACTATATGACCAGTTGTGTCCATTGCATTGACACCTGCAAATCTCTTCTCAAAATAAATAAAACATATTCCAGCACATCCCAGTGGGGCTCTCCAGCTCCTGTTTCCCAAACTTTATGCTTGCTGAGAAATGCACCCAATCAGGTGGCATTAAGCAGGGCCATTGAATCATTGTTGTCAGCAGCACAGAACAGCACAAGTGTTCTGTGTCGTTTGGCTTTCAGTGCGGTGATTTCAGATGACAAACTGCTAATCTGGTTCTTAAACTCAACACATGGGTGACATCCTCAGCTGCTGCAGAAAGCAGGTAGAGCTCCATCTGCCTGCAGTGAAACAGAAACCACATCAAATAAATGCCTGTTCAGGGACAGTTAATTCTTGTCATAATCTATTCCTTAACTTAGTTTAACATATCTAGGTAGCTGTGGAAGTGACTTCTGGCACTTTTTCTAAAACTCATTGGTTTTGCTAATTGACCCGGGAAGTCCTGTAGCATTTCCTCTTTGGAGATGGTGCCAAGAGCACTCAGATAGCCAGCAAAGGAAGGATTAACCTAAGCTCCAGCTTCAACCTGCTCTCCTTAGTACACGTGAGAGGACAGAAATTCCAATTTTTTGAGAGCAAGGTAGGGTGCTGCTTTGGGTTGATGCTGCTATATGGCTAGGGTCACAGGATCTGATTATATCCCAGGCTTTCTCTCTCTTCTTAATCAATTTTATTTGCTCCTTCCAGCAACAGCTCATTAAGAGAAAGATCATCTGGCTTTAAAGAACTCCACCTACAGAATAATGCTATCCAGTAGCACTCTTGCTAGAATTTTAAGGTGATTATTTGAGGAGCAGCTTTCCCAGGGCATATATTATGTTGCCAGTTTGTTTTATTGTATTCAAACTTCCAAATCTAATCTCAAAATAAATAATGTTCACAAGGTCCCAGCAGAGGCATCCTGCTGTCACAGGGATGTGATAAATAAGGAAAAAGCTCAAAAAATACATTTCCTTGTTGTGGAAGACAGAATCCTTCTCCTTGAGGCTTGAAGGAAAAGAAGTTATCAGCTATTGAGGCAGAAGAAAATAAATCATGAAAGACTTCTCAGGGCAAAAAAAGATAAAGGGGAAGGAGTTGAATGTTGATTTTGTTGGGCCGTTTTTGTTTTTTTGGGTTTTTTTTCCTGAAGGGAGAATTAAAAATAGCTTAAGGAATGCATAACTGCGGAAGCTTTCATAGAACGTCAGGATGAAAACAACTAAAAAATATAACAAGGACTAAAAAGATCCTTTCCTGAGGCTAAAGCAGATTGCTTTTGCTCTTTCTCTGAGCTAGCAATGTAGTGTTTCAAGCATAGCTGGAAAGAGGCTAATGGTGCTTAGTTTGTAGCTGTCCAGAAGATGGAGGAATGTGTCCTTCTGTAACTAATGAATGCGCTTAGGAGGGCTGTCAGAGAGCTGGGGCTTTGTGGGCAGGGAAGAGGAGCATTGTGAACAACGTGTGTGGCCTGTGGGGTCAGATCATCCCTATTCCAGAGTCTGAGTGCAATATTTTTCCTGTTTATCTCAAATTCTCCATGATCATATTTGGTTTATTTCTTCTTTCTCTAGGACCTTGGTATTTCTTCTTCTCTCACCCTATTCACCTGTCACAGGTGAGACAAAGTAGTAGCAGCCCAGTAGTAGCACACCTGTGGCATACAACAGTGCTTATAGACTGTCTGGTTTCAGAAGGTCACCGTTCTCTGTTTAGGGGTACAGAAGAGAATGACAGGGCTTCTAGGAGAGGCAACTCTCTGGTAACTGTGCCTTGGCACATAGGCAGTTTCTGTTTCTTATGGCTTTTAGAACTGCTCCTGGACTCTGACAGCCAAAGCTATGAAGGCCAAAACTATAAAATCAAATATTGGGGATGAAACTACCATAGGTACTTATTTTATCCCTGATACTCAAGAATTATACTTGGCATTTCTGCCTGGTCGAGTCTTCAAAGACAAGTGTAATTTCTCTTCTTAATGTTCAGCATGTTTGCAATAACTCTATAAGGCCTATAGAGAAGTTCTGGACTTTCTGCTGAGAAGGACCTTTGTGGCAGGTTCAATAAATGGGGCACTGTTCAGGATGGGACACTAGAGGATTTAATATATGACCCATTTTTAAATACAGTTTTTTTAGTGTAAGCCTTTCTCCTGTACTGCTTTCTTCCAGGAGAGTCTTCATCAACAGCTGCTCTAAACATCCTTCATCAGAATCTGACTGATAATACAGTGAAAGTGTACATTTGCTTCTCTGTCTTACCCCTCCTTTATCTTAAACCATAAAATCTGAGTTGGGAAACTCAGAATTAGGTTTTTGTTTTGTTTTGTTAATGTATACTCATATCTGTCATTTATGTTTCAGTCTTAACTTTAGGTAAAGGATTCTAGAAAAGCTCTAGATGAAGTAAAGGGTAGAGCTGACTTCTATAATTTAAGATAAAAAAATTTAAAGCACTTTGTAGAACTATAACTGAAATAGTACATATCACTGTAGAAAGTACTGAACACCCAAGACACTGCAGAATGGATTCTGTGAGCAAAAAATTTTCTCATTTGATTTATTATGTTTAAGAAAACAGGATTTTAACACATCCTTAGTAAATAAAAAGGAGTGCAGCAGCAAATCCTTGACTATCAACAAAATCTCTTAGTATAAGCAGTTTCTAAACCTCCAAATTTTAGGCTAACCACTTGGGTCAAAAATGACTGACAATGCATGTAAGTATCATGTAATGAATTGGTTGGAAATTACTCAATTAATCTTCCATTATGAACCCTTCTTCTGCAGCATCTCTAGCTGCAGTACTCCCAAAGCCAGCTGCTATCTACAGCTGAATAGTAGCAGGCCTATTAAGCCTCCTAAATACTTGCATTCTAATTCCTAAATTGGGTGGCCAGAACCTTAGTCTGTGCAATTGCTTCCATAATCACGATTCTATCTGTGTTTCCATAATGAACCCTGTTTTCAGCTCATACAGTTTAAAGAGGCTTCTCTTTTAGTGGTGAAGGAAACTTATTCTCTGTTATTTCACATACATTGTGTTATTTCCTAGTTAGTAATCAAGTGAATCTTTGAAACATTCTGACATTTGTCATAAACTCTGTGGCCTCTCTCAACCATTCATCAATGCATCTTGTACTGCAAATACATGTATTTAAAGGTTATTCTCCTCTATTATGCCTGTTCTTAGTCATGCATTCTGTAAAATTTCTAAACAGTATGCTTCAGGCCAGAATTTGGGGTCTGATGGCTATTTGATATGGGACAACAAGCTAGAGTAAGGATTGCAAGTTTAAAGTAACAACTACTGGAGGCAGAGAAACGAGGTCATTGATTTTACTGAGCCCATTCCAGTATTCAGGCACACATTTTCAAAGCTTTATAGAGGCAGAAGATGTCTATTTTGGAGTTTAATCAATCTTAGAGTTTTCATTCAGTCTCAGAGTCTCAGAAGAAACCCCCGTAGCAAGTAAAAATTGTATTAAAAAGCCATTCTGCCAGAAACCTGTGGCTATAATATCTTTAATTGTCAAAGCTATGTCCCTTCCAGATTTGTATGAAAAATTTTTATCAGAGTCTAATTCAGAGCTACTGGGTCTTCAGCAGCTTTGGGAAGACAGGCAGAGTTTAACTGTATTACAGCCAAGTCAATCACTTTTACGAATTAAAGTAATGAAGGCTTTAGTTAATTTCCTGTGTCCTATTAATAGAACCTCCATAAATTAGTTTTACTGAGTTTCTGGTTTCTGAAACAACAGCCTTGATTCTGGTCTCAACCCACTTGGGGAAGAAGGCTGTAGATTACCTTTACAATTCTCTGATCTGTTGATGGCATCTGCAGTCCTCGGTGCAAATTACAACAGCCAGAGGAACTGTTCCTGATAATAACCAGAGCATGACCACACTGACTACAGCTCTAATACGTGCCCATGCTGGGAGCTCTGGGGGAAAACCAAAAGCAATTCTGCCAGCTATCTGCCACCTGAGCATTCGCCTTACAGAGAGGCAGTGTGCTAGGTCTGATCCTGCTGACACTGGAACCCTTCCCTCCCATCACAGAAGGGAATTGCTGTGTGTTGCAATAGTACCAAGTCAGAGTTTTCAGCTGAAGGCTTATGAGCTCCTGCTCTTTCCCGGCTGAATACAAGTCACTCCCATTGTCTCACTGAAACTGCTGCCCTTTCCTTGAGCATTAGTGTAAATCAGCAATAATGCAATGAAAATTGATGGATACTTACAGTGGTAAATAAATGTCAAGTGGTCATGACTAGGCTTTCTGAGTTTGGCATGGTCTTTTTGTGCCCTGTGGAGCATCAGGGGGTGACCAGCCCTGCAGCATTCACTGGGAAAACTATGCCTGAGAGCAACTGGTCCAGCTAGTGCCTTCCTCCCTCGCACTGCATTCCCTGTTTAGCTTCATAACAACTAATGGCCATAAAACCAGCTTTACAAAAGCCCCACATTACTCCTGTATTTAATTAACTTCTAGAGCATCAGACCGTAGTATTTAATCATAGCCTGCCGAGTTTCAGGCGCTTGTTTGGTCTGAGGCTCACTAATGCTTGGCTTCCATTCAAAATGCTTCACTGTTAATTTCTCTTTACGTTCAGACAGGGTCTGATCTTTTCCCAGCTGTTCCCAGCAGCAGGTCAAGAACAGGTTCAGTCTCACACTTCTCACATTTGCACACATACTGACCATTGCCACCTTACATATTTTTTCATAGATACCCTCAGTACCAAAGCAGCTACTGCTCCTAAACTAAGACTGTGAGGAGTGTATGCGAGTACTCCTGCAGCCTAACGGATGGGTGTATGGCTTCTCTGTGTCAGCAGCCTTTTACCAGCCATTTATGGGAGCTTTTTTTTTGTAGAGCTGAAGGATCTGTGCTTTATGCCTTCTACTGATATGAAGTTCTAAGTATTGTGGGTGCGCAGCCAGGTGGATTCATTCCAAGTAGCTGTAGTTTGTTCCCTGTGTGCTTGCAAAGGAGATAAAAATCTCCTTGGGCACTGTTAACATATGAGTTGAATTTAGACATAAATCAGAGTCTTTATGTCTCCTTCCAATCCCAGTCTTGCTTTGCTGGGACCAAAGTCAACAAGCAGGTATTCTGACCTGCAATTCCTATCTTGGGCAATACATTAATAGCAGGAATGAATGAGGTCACACATTGATTAAGGGATAAAAGATGTTACAACTAAGAGCTATCTTATGACCAACCTTCTTCTCGGTTACTGGACACTGCTGTTCTATTTCTGCCTAAAATTGTGTCCTTCCTTCAGTGTTTGCTTACTGGAACATTCACTTTTATTACTGCGGGCCCTCCCATAACTCTGGCAGTATTCACTTAATTTAATTTTAAAGGCACCCATTAATTAAAATTATTCTATTTACTGATTCTTAATAATGTCTCAGAAGATTTTGTTCTGGTGTGTGTGTCTATGTTTGAGCTTAAGATCGTCTCTGCAATAAATCATGATTTTCTGCCTGTCTTAGCCTCTAAATGATTTGGGTCAAATAGGCTGATTTGTACACTGTATTTCAGCAGCTCCCTTCCTGCGACACATGCCTGGGCTTCTCTGTCCATTTTCATTCCTGTTTGCCCAGCGCTAATAATCCAGAAGGGTTTAGGGAGGGGTAAAGAAAGTGCAGCTGCTTTTCTTCACCCACTGCATATCCTGCTCTGCAGAAGGGATGCTGGCTCCCGCTGGAAGCGTTTGCACCACGTTCTCTGCAAAGGTCAGAGCGGCTGCTTCATCTATGGCAAACTGGATTTTAGCCAGCAGCCATAGCCGACAGTTTCAAGAAGGCCACTTCCCCATCCATCTTACTCAGACAATTGTGTGCAGTCTCCAAACTAATATTTCATCATTTGCACATGTGTGCCTTCCACTTCATTATTTTATTAACATATTAGAAGGGCCCTGATTTATTTATTAAATTCATTATTATTCTTTATCAAATGATGACAAGTTGTTAGCCAGGAAGATGCACTTGCTATCTTGCAACTAATTATGCCAATTAAGTTTTCATGATTCTACCACAAAGCACAGCTCATTAACTTTAATTACTTTTGAAATGCAGCTGCTGAGACACACAGAGAAAAGAACAGGTAGGTAATATTTGTTAGTTAATTTCTGCAAATGGGGTTTATTGTCATTAGTTCTTAAGTGATACTTTCAGGCAATCGTGTTCCCTATTTCCCAGGGAAGTTTTTTCTTTTTCACCTAAGAGGGTTCTAAAGTTTCTCTTTTTTTTGTTTTACGGACTAGTCTTTTGCCATAGAACACTGGACCAAGTTCAAAGATATTTCTTCAAATAAATAGTGTTTTAGTTCAGCTCTTAATGGGAATTGATGGACATCTGCAGAGAACATCTTTCTTTGCTGAGGTGGAACCAGCCCAAAACGGGTGACAGCATTTTGATGAAAAGTTGAGATGCTGTGGTAAAGCAGAAGTTCCTAAGAAAAATAATTTCAGATCTTGAAGTGATGTATGGAGTTTCTGTCTCCAGCAAGGGGCCAGGTTCAGGTTTCTGTGAAGGGTTGACTTCAATGGTTTTCCTGGTTTTGGCTGTGATAGAGTTAATTTTTTTCTTTGTGGCTAATTGGAAGAACAAAACATGGCTGCCCATTTTGAGTTCACCACATGCAGGCATGAAACTTCTACAGATCTCCTGAGGAAGGGGGAAAAGAAATTTCTTTGGTGCTGTGAGAATAAGACAAACTGACTACTGGTGCAGTGGTACTTGACTGGGTCTCAGAGGGCCTAATGTCTGAACAGACTCATGGAACTGCAAAATCTCTGTCACCTTGTTTCCCCACTAGCACCTTTAGGAAACACAGCTGTCCACATGAACCTCTACTAGCAAGAAAGAAAGGAACATGGATGGGATTTTTCTCCTGAATCTAAATTACATGTGCATGGAAGCATGAGATTTGCTTAAGCTGGTATAGTTTTTAACTTACTTATCAGCTCACTGTAACAAATTTCTCATACTGTATTAAGAACACAAAAATCCTTGAAAGATATAGGCTATTTACGTATTATTCACTTTGCCTTCTTCCTTTGCATTGCAGCCTCTGGGGATCCTAGAGTTGATTTCTTCTTGCAATGGTGAGGAGAGACACTGTGTAGGGAGGTAAACACACCTGAACTGGTGTGCAGAGTCTAGAACTGGCCATGCCTGATGAGAGTGCCTGGAGAAACACTGTCTGTCTGCTCCAGTGGAAACACCTGAGCACAGTGAGGTGGCCAAGGGTGGAAAGGGGGTTGGTCATCTCTGTGGACAGTACTGGGGTAAATCCCAAGCACAGTGCAGAGAGGCTTTTATTACTAAGCAGTAAAGCACTTTGATAACAGAGAGGGAAATGAGTCAAAAAGAAGTGAATTATGCTAATTTGAATATTTTTTCCGTGCTCAATTGAGGATCTTTAACATTGTGTTCCAGTTCACTAATAAATGCTGTTTCTGCATTTCTGAAGACCAGTGACAGCAGCATTGCTTAAAGAGGTCACCCCTCTGGAGATGCGTGGGATAGGAACTCGGACGCACTGGTGTGCAAGGGCGGGCTATGTAAAAGCCTTCTAGTCACAAGGGACACTCTCGGAGGGAAAGAGATTGCCCGAACCTTAGATGCATAGCGCTCCTGGACAACCCACGGTCCGCCTCCTCCAGCTGCACCATCCCGTCAGCTCAGTGCTGGATTTTGCTGCCGGACGTGGGGCGCGTTCCCGCAGCCAGCGGCTGTCCCGACACGGGCCCGCTGCGTGTCACCACACCCCACCCCGCCATCGGCAGCGAGAACCGGCCCCGTTATCTGTTATCGCAGTTTGCGGGGCGACGCGTGCCCCGGAACGGGTTAGTCCAAAATTCCTCCCCCGGGCAGCATTCCCCGCCCAAGCCGCT